>JABBWD010000037.1:0-400696 GCA_016628565.1 Suillus placidus
AAGGGCGGGAAGGGCGGGATGGCGGGAAGGTCGGGAAGGGCGGGATGGGCGGGGGAAGGGCGGGATGGGCGGGAAGGGCGGGATGGGCGGGAAGGGCGGGATGGGCGGGAATGGGCGGGAAGGGCGGGGATGGGGAAGGGCGGGATGGGCGGGAAGGGCGGGATGGGCGGGAGGGCGGGATAGGCGGGATGGGCGGGAAGGGCGGGATGGGCGGGAAGGGCGGGATGGGCGGGAAGGGCGGGATGGGCGGGAGGGCGGGATGGGGGGAAGGGCGGGATGGGCGGGAAGGGCGGGAAGGGCGGGAAGGGCGGGATGGGTGGGATGGGCGCGAGGGCAGCGATACCCTAACCATAGCGATACACATATCTACATCATTCAATTCAATTAGATCCCTATTCATCCCGCCTAATTTGAAAAATTTGAGCTCAATTATGTATCTAAAAGGCATCTAAAGCCAACAAAAATGGTATCGAAGCGTCAAATTTTGTTTTCGATCTGTATCGTTTTGCATCTCGAAAAGTCACACTTTTCTAAGGAGGTCGAAGTAAGGCCAAAATATTTATTCTTATGTATTTTTTTCGATCTATATCTACTTGTATCTACTTCATTCTTGTCGTTTTTCACTGGGTGTGATCCTCCAAGGCTACCCCCATTTCTGGTATATGCTTCCATACTTCTTTCTCCAGAACCTCTTGGGGCTCCGTGGGAATTACCCCACAACACCAAAAACATCGCCCATTTGGGAATCTCCACAATATCAAATATTCCCACACCCTCCCTATTTCACTGCAGCTTCACCACTACACCACAATTAGTCCCCCATTGTATCTGAGTAGTAGTTTTGTATATACATGTATAATATAATATAATAAACCACTTTTTTGAATCATCTGTATAATAGGTCCCCCTCCAGGGCCCTTTCAAAATGATGTAGGGTACAAAACATTTTCGCACTTTTGCCCCTTTGATAGGAAAGTGTTCCAGGGCATTCAGAACATGTTTAGGAGTATATATGAAGAGATTTCCATCTTTATTCGACCCCCTGAAGCGCCCTACATCAATAGATATAGCATATATACAAGAAAATATAAAATATGTTCCATGTGATTATTTCTAGGTAGACAGACTTTGAAACATGATCCCCAGCATCTATTTGACAGTAGGAACAATATATCAGGAGCCCATGACCATAGGACAAGACCTTGTTGTACAGTGTACCCCCCCTCTCCTGGTGGTTTACCCCCTGTGAAAATTTTTCCTGTAGGACCAGACCTCAAAGAGGGTATGGGGTCTATTTCTATGTATATTGGTAGTATATACATCACATAGCTAGCCCAGGACACCTACAGGATCCTTCTACAGGAACAAAACTTGACAAATCACATTTTTCACATTTTTTATGTTTCTGACTACTCTATCCTTACATAAATAATACAACCTGTTCATATAACATTAGAATAGCATATATACTTGCTTTTTATTACCAGGATCAGCTTAACATAGGCTGTAGTTTTGAGATAGTGTATATACTTGTTATTTCTACTGATACAAGGCCCATACCTTCAAATTATCGAATTTCAATGATCAGACACCTGGAGTACATTTCACATATATTCAGGATCATGGCCCTACAATTACAGAAAGATCCACTCAGAATTGAGAGCTGGGGAAGTGAAATAGATAAGAAATTGAGTGTGGGAAAATTCAAATGTCCCAAAGTTCGAAAATAGTCAGTTGGTGTATACCAGACTCCTACCCAGTCGGCGGTGTGTAGAGAGCCTTAATCCTAATAGCCAAATACAACCACATATTATATCTCCGAGCTTTTACTGACTTCTTGTTGGGCTCTAACACACCTAGCCGACTGGCACAACTTGCTGTGGCGCAAGATTATGATCTGTTTGTCTCACCATAAAACTTCAATTCTTTTGGGAAGTTGTCCGCCGGTGTCCATGTAATAATGAATAATATATATTAAAAGGGTTTAAGTGAGGATATGCAAACATTCGCCACACGTTGAACATGCTGCACCTCGAGGCCACTAGATCAATAGTGTGTTGGTGTTGATTGCAGAATAGAGCTATTTTTCTTCCCCCATGCAAGCCACTAATTCGATCAACAACATATTGCACGCCCTCCAGACCAAACAGTTGTCTGTCGCCGGCTTTGTGCAGGGTCTACTGAATAGCAAAGAGCCGCAACATCACATTGGGCGTGAGTCTCTGATTCACAATGCCGGAAACATCTGTTCATTGCTCTACCATCAAGAGAGCGCCTGCGAGTCAGTGTCAAAATGGGCAATTGTGACAGTTACAAAGATAGTCTGCAGAGAAGTTACTGATTTGAGCCACGAGAGGCATGGGCTACATTTCAAGGCAAGCGCAGCAACAGTCGAGCAGCTCGAAGGCAAATTTATGGAGATGATGGCAACAAAAATGCGCACAGTAACACCACTGTTATGGGGCCTCATCAGCGCTCTCCTCGACAGCCATCAGGACCGTCGTCGTGCCTTGATAAATCCTGACAGCATGACAAGTAGCCTCGGATCAGAGGCGGAGATGGATCTTGGCGAGTTTGGTGGTCACGGAACTGAGGGTTGGGAACAGTATAGTGTCTATGCGAGTGATGCAAGGAACGGTAGTGGTGTTGATAGCGACAGCGGGGGGAATACAAAGATGAAACCCCCCAAAAAAAGGTGTGCGCAGGAGAAAGGAATGCTGCATTAATGGCCATCGTGAGTCTGCGGTCCAAATAATGTGACCGTTCGAGTTTATAAACTTGCCACAGAAGGCAGTTGTCTGCATCAGTATATTGCTACAGAACTCAAATGAGAGGTGCAATTACCTTCAAGGCATCCTCAGGTTCTTTTATCACTCAACCTTGGTCCCCGAGAAAATCATTGAAACACTCACTCACGCCGGTCTATCCATCAGCATTTCATTGATCCACAGCACTGTACAATCTGTGTCGAACGAGGCATCAGCTAGAATAAGACGCGCAGTTCAATCACTACAATCAGCAATATCAACTTCAAAACCGAGCAGCCAACACTCGAGCACCATTCAAACTTCGTCAGTGCAACCTCCGCAACTGTCATACCATTGTTTGGCGTGAATAGCGCCGATCAACTGCGCTGTTCCCAGTGGATGTGGGAATGAAACCCTTGCAACCCAGCTCCCCCTCTCAACCCACCGCATCCTCTGTGTATCAAACTTAAATCTATGATGCAGCTGCACAAAGACGACACTTACAACCAACAGTCGAACCCAACTAGACCTAGTCCGCGGCAGGAAGCATTTGCATGGCATGTTCGGGAGATCCTAGTCCACCATGGCCAGCATTTTCAACATTTCGAAAGGTGTTATGTGAGCCAGCACTGGTGGACCACATACCCTTACACAAGACCGAACAGGTGCCTTGCCGTGCCATGAACATCAAACAATCAACAATGGATGGTAACATTGAAGTGATGGAAAACTTACTTCGTCAAGGAGGGATTGGAGACCAAAACAGCAATGACTTCCACAAGGACCACAACATAGACATGTCAGAGCATGTCCTCCTTGTCCATGGCGACCTTTTGACAAAGGAAAGGCTGGATACTGTTGGCGACAGCAGGAGAATTGAAACGACACTAAAAAACCGCTTACAGTATGTTGTTTTTCTTCCTGGGCTTTTCCACTACAAGATGGCATGTGCGGATGCACTCTGGCATATATATCTTCAGCCAAAGGAAGGCAGGGATGACGAGAATAGCCTGTTCCAGTCAGTGGGGTACCTGCGACCAGATGAAACCAAGAAGATGGTTAGCAAGCCTGGATTTCGACGTATGCATGAAGTCATACATCACGACCTTCAAGCATCGGTGATTGACTGCTGGCGACTTGAAGCGCAGAGCCTAAATCGTGAGTGGACAACATTAGAATTGTTTGCAGCTTTGAAACCATCCTGGGATGCTATTATCAGTATGTCACACACAATTGTGCAGAAGTACGTTGCACACACAGATACACTCGACCACCCACGTGAGTAGCCCAAGGAACAACGGGACAGGCACTTTGAAAATCAAGTCCTGCAAACCGAGACGAGTTGCTGTACATTGACCTGTGTCAAGCAATGAATGCCGGAGATATCGGTCGAGTGGAGGCTTCGTTTCTGCCATGGGTATACATGTTTAAGGCCACGGGGAAGCATAAATATGCTGTACAGATCCTGCGCTTCCTGACCAACCTTCGATACAACTACCCTGTCGAGCTCCGGTGCGTGACTTATGATGTCTACTGGGGGCAGGAGATCAACAATATAAGCAGAAAAATAATCCGGATGAACTTACTATGTAATCCGATGGGGAAATCCTTGTCCTTCCGTCCAGTTGACTGGTTGGTAGAGAGAAACAACCTGTACACAAAAATCAGTCGTTAACATGGCACACACAGCCAGACATGAGATTTGACTGCATGATAGGTTATATTTGCTGGAACGGGTCCCAATCACACAATCGATCACATAATCAAGCAGTCGCCTCTTATTGAAGTTTATCGTAACTGCCACGTCACCGTTGAAAATGTGTTCCATTTAACTCATCTCACAATCCGACACGCACAACCTGACATGACGAAAACAATTCAGCGTCTAGCATCACATTAAAGAAAAGCACTCACATATGTTCAAACCTGGATGGTCAGCACTACGCAGCATTCCCGATCAAGTAGCTGCCGGCATGACACTTATGCAGGAGAGGAAAGTCAGTATGGTGGATGAAGCAGAGACGCACGACATAGATCCAGAAGATCTGATAGACTGACCTCATATTGGAAGATGAAAACATGTCTGAGGATGGTGCGGATGGTGTTGGGCGAGTGGTGGCAGGGACAGGAGGAATGTTTTCGCTATTTGGTTTTGACTGGTGGCTCTTGGTGCCATACATTGGGCAAAATCGATTTCTTGCTGTGGAGTGACAATTTCAATTGAACTGCCAGTGATAGTAGAACATCAGGAAACTCACCATTGTGCCCTACTGCTAGACATGCCCTACAATGATTCGGCCGTTTTGATGGAGCCACAGCCTGAGGTGGACCAGGTGTTGACTGATTTTGGTGTGTTGAGGGTGCTAGTGCTGTTGTTGGATGGGCGGGTATACATGCAAGGACTATTTCGATGATTTTGGCACCGTACTCATTCGTGTGGCACCAGTCAGTTTGCTGACAGAGGGAAGTGATGTCAGGAAGCTTGTATGCGTATGCTAAGTCAACAATCTGATCGAGAGTTTTGTTCGACATGATGACTTGAGGACCGAAAAAGACGTCACTGTCAAGACCTTCCTCCACCATTTGAAATTCACGCCACTCCCGCAACTTCTCCCATAGTTGACGCTCGCCAGATGTCATCTCGTGGTCGGGAATCTTGATCTTGCGTTTTGCTTGCAGTGATGGCAGAGCTTGCGTTGGAAGTAGGTTAACACTCAACATTGTGTCACTGCATGTGTCACAGCACATGTGTGACCGGTCTGGGCTGCAACGACGACAACACATTTGTGATTCTCGCGCTTTGTCAACAATTCAGTATCGGCAACATTAAATCAATTGAATGGTTGTACCTGCAGTGTTGTCAAAATATTCGTCTGCAACCCTCCTACGGCAGAACCCACGCAGATGTCCATTAATGAATGCTGCCATTGCAGCTGTTTCATACTCCTCATTATCGAGGCCGGTGGGAAGTATTTGTGAGACTCCCAGTCCTTCCGCATGGTTCCCTGTGCCAATTCTATCACCTTCATCATTGACGTCATCATCCATGCTATCTCCATCAGCGCTCCCTTCACTCTCATCCTGCAACCTTTCAGTTGGGTTACCGTTGCCTCTTCTAACGACCTTGGCGCTCTTTTGTGAGAGCTGCTTTTTTGATGAGCCCACAGGTTGCTTCCATTTGCCTTTGTAGGTGTCGAAATGTTCTTGCTTGACAAAGTACATTGCTATTGCAGTCACGGCAGGGTCATGAGCAGCACGTCCTAAACGCTGCATAAGTGCGCACAGTGATCCGGTGTAGCCCCACTGGATAACCAATTGAATATCTCGAAGGTCAAGGCCCTAAATGTATGCAAACTGTGAGTCTATGTTGCTACAAAGATTAAAAAGAATGACTGTACCATCCCTGCTGCATCTGTACAAAAGATTCCCCAGATTTCGCCTTTACAAAGCTTCTCAATGATCTCGGTACGAAACTCCATTGTCATGCCAGAATGGAACCAAACAATTTTGTTGCGAAGGTGAGCAGGCAATTGAGTCCAGCAGTGTTCAACAGCATGCTCAGAAATTCATCGAGAGTTGACGAAAACCATGAACTTCTTTGGTGGGCCGGCATCGAAATTGAGGACACGATCCAAATCATGGAAGCAGTTTTTTGGGTAAAGCATTGGTATGACCATCAAATGAATATTTGGCCGGTCATTCGAACACTGAATCTTGACCACCCTGTTAACATTCATTTGGAGCTTCGTTTCCACGTCATGGAGAATGTGTGGAGGCATGGTCGCTGATGCAACATGAAATGTAACATGTGACGGCAGTAGCCACCAGAGAACGCCCAGTTCATTGTAAAGAGGGCGGAATCTATCTCCCCACTCGCTGACACAGTGCCCTTCATCTATGGTAATGTTAAACAGCTTTCCGGTGAACTTCTTCGACTTCCATAGCATCTGAAAATGTTGGTCTTGGAGGATACGCTCTGGACTGACACCGATCACACGGTATTTGAGGTCTTCAATATCCTATTGAAGCGGTGAGGGTTTGATTGATGTTCTGAGTCCTAACTAATGACAACTGACCTTGAATACCTCATCCATCGCAGTTGTGGCTGTCAAGTTCACGGCGCTGATGCCCATGGCACGAACTTCAGTCTTGTTCTTATCACCAAGAATATTTAGTGGTGTGATGATAATGGTGACTCCGCCGTCATTGCAGAGCATCGGAATCCAGAACGTCAAAGTCTTGCCGGAGCCTGTAGGTGAGATGGTGAAGACATCTTTTTTCTGGAGCTGAGATAGAGCAGAGTCAAGCTGCCAGGTACATGGAGTGAATCCGAGTGAAGTTTCAACAAGCTTCTTGAGATCATCCAAGGCGGGGACTTCATATCGCAAAGCTGACATGATACTACTAGCACAAAGAATGACACATATTGACACATCCCAAAAGAAATTAATATTAATTTCTAATATTACTGACATCTTGACTTCCGTGACCAGTCAAACCGCCGAAAGAATTGAAGTTTTACGGTGAGACAAACAGATCATAATCTTGCACCACAGCAAGTTGTGCCAGTCGGCTAGGTGTGTTAGAGCCCAACAAGAAGTCGGTAAAAGCTCGGAGATATAATATGTGGTTGTATTTGGCTATTAGGATTAAGGCTCTCTACACACCGCCGACTGGGTAGGAGTCTGGGTGTATACATGGCTATGGGCCACTAATTCAAACCCTTCTATACCACATCCCTCCCACCAACACTCTATCCTCAGGGCAATATGTAGTATAGGTTCCTTAGGTAGTCTACCATGCATCGTACACATTTTTAATGAAATCTTCAACCTGTATCATATATAAATATGACTTTGTGTAAACATATGTCATTTGTTAGTTTTCACACATATGTTATTTTTCTTGTCATTCACTCAATCCTTGATAGATCTTTCTAAAACTTTAAGGCTATCATCAGGGACATATATGAGAGGTATTCCAGGTGTCTGATTACCGATAACACCCTTGATTACCATGTGGGTGTCTAATCAGTAGAAATACCCCTTTTACATCAGATCTCAAATTTCCGGCCTAAATCCTACTGATCCTTAGCAAACTAAACATATATACATGTATTAATGATAGTATCTGAGTAGCTTGGATAATTTGTGTAAGGGTGGGGTGGTAAAACATATCAGAAATGTCACAATTGTGATTTGTCAAGTTTTGTTCCTGTAGAAGGATCCTGTAGGTGTCCTGGGCTAGCTATGTGATGTATATACTACCAATATACATAGAAATAGACCCCATACCCTCTTTGAGGTCTGGTCCTACAGGAAAAATTTTCACAGGGGGTAAACCACCAGGAGAGGGGGGGTACACTGTACAACAAGGTCTTGTCCTATGGTCATGGGCTCCTGATATATTGTTCCTACTGTCAAATAGATGCTGGGGATCATGTTTCAAAGTCTGTCTACCTAGAAATAATCACATGGAACATATTTTATATTTTCTTGTATATATGCTATATCTATTGATGTAGGGCGCTTCAGGGGGTCGAATAAAGATGGAAATCTCTTCATATATACTCCTAAACATGTTCTGAATGCCCTGGAACACTTTCCTATCAAAGGGGCAAAAGTGCGAAAATGTTTTGTACCCTACATCATTTTGAAAGGGCCCTGGAGGGGGACCTATTATACAGATGATTCAAAAAAGTGGTTTATTATATTATATTATACATGTATATACAAAACTACTACTCAGATACAATGGGGGACTAATTGTGGTGTAGTGGTGAAGCTGCAGTGAAATAGGGAGGGTGTGGGAATATTTGATATTGTGGAGATTCCCAAATGGGCGATGTTTTTGGTGTTGTGGGGTAATTCCCATGGAGCCCCAAGAGGTTCTGGAGAAAGAAGTATGGAAGCATATACCAGAAATTGGGGTAGCCTTGGAGGATCACAACTCAAACATCATATGCATTGTGAGAAACCTTGAAGCATCAACCTACACATGTCAGAAAACTAGACACATTTTGCATCAAGGCCTGTCTCTAATCACACACCTTTATGCTTTAATCTGACACTATAGCCTGCTTGGCAGCACTTTGAAGATGTTCCCACCTACTGTCAGACCCTATTATTATGTAGGAATTATATGGTCTGAGAGACCCCCTCCTCCAGGAGGCTTCTCCCTAGTTTTGCAAGGATGTGTGGCCATCCCTTGAGAGGATACATGCCGACCCTCCTGGCAGAGGGTGAGTACAGCCTCCTGGATGTTTCCTATGGAGCCTCAACACAGTATCCTCTCCAGATGTTGCCTGACGAGGGTTATTATTGTCACCTCTGTATGTCACAGTTCACTGCCCGCGATGTTTGGCAAGTGTGATTGCAGATGTTTTCGAGAGCCTCTGGAGTTCATATGTTTTTTCTGTACATACTTCCATAGCACAAATTGAATGTTTTTTTTTCGTTGTTCCTAACATCTCATGGTCCATGATACAAGGCCTGGTTCAAATAAAAAAGGATGCATTGCCTGGTACTATGGTAGATACAGTAGATACAAGAACAGGGTGTGTGAAGCGCGTGAGGATGTTGCTGATGTTTGCGCCATGCATTATCGAGTCGAGCTCACTCACACTGGCGCTGGTGGGGGCAGGATGTCCAATAGTGCACTTACAAAGAAGACTGACCAAGTAGCATGCTGTTTTGTTACAGTTAGCACTACCCCTATACATTTTCTCTTCTTACTCATCATTGTATTACGTCATGGTCGCATATTGCCGCCACTAGACTTCTTGAAAAGGTCACTGAAACCGCCCCTCCGGCAAAAACAAGTGCGGCGCAGAGTACGGCACTACAGCGGGTATTTCTGCAGTCCGGCAGCAAAAAGACGGCAATGTGGTGGACTTTGAGTCTACCTAGGTATGAGCTAAATATACTTACAAGTATGCGCATGCTGATCACTACCACTCCTTATCTTAATATCTATCACCTTCTTTGTGTATGGACACCATATCTCAGCTACCGCCGCCCAACAGTCACTGCCCGAAGCCTGGGTGCGGGCGATATCTGCCAGTAAAATTCAAGTAGGGCGGGATCAATGATGGGAAGGGATATCTACTGGTGCGTTCCCCTCATGCTACTAGCCTGACTTGTAGTTCATTGGTGCATCCCTTGCAGTGTATCAACTCAGCGGTCCACAGTGATAAGTACTGGTGGATCCCTCCTCACTGGGAACATGAAGAGCACTCGCCACCACTCACTCAAGGTGAGGTTGCCATTGCGCCATCTCCCGCAGTCACACCATCTCCCGCAGTTGCACCATCTCCCGCGGTTGCAGGTAGTCATCCTCCTGCGAAATCAAAAGGCTGCATGTCGGCTTTCTGCGCCATCAAAATGGTCAAATCTGCCTGTCCAAACCGCATGTGCAAATCACACTGTATTTCCACTGGTGGCTGCTTCTCCCATGGCTTCCCACCTACACCAATGCCATCCGCACATCCACAGCTTCTGCCATCTCAAACACTGCCATCCACGTCTTTGATGCAATCCTATGATGTCCTTGACGACTTCTTGGCCCACACAGCTCCTGCAGGCTCTTCGACTAGCTGGGACGCATATCCCTACATGTCCGATGTTGACCGTGATGAGGAAGACTTACAAGCTGCATTCGCTCAATCTGTCGCTGACCTGCAGCCTCCACCTCCACCTCCAGCTCAAGTACAGACTACAACCTCAAAGCCCAAGAAGGGGAAGACTCGAGCAGCACCCAAGAGCATGAGTTCCGAAGCCGGCGGGAGGACCCTGGACCCTAGGTTGTCGACACAGCTCAACGACTCATGGCTAGTGACCCATTCTAGGCGCGAGGTACTGAAGACTGACTTTCAACAGCGCGCTGAAGCCAAGAAGGCTCATGAGCAGCATCTCAAGGGCTGCTTTCTTGTCAACTACTGGGACCAGGTGTGTCTTGATTATATTCATGAAAATATATCAAAATTGAGGGCTACAAATCAAGGGCGTGATATATACATTTATGCGTCTGCAGGCGAATACCATGGGAATTGACCACGATTCTCCATGGTCTTAATGAGTGCACGGTTACGACACATCACCATCTCGTCGAGAAAAAATCATACTTATCAGGAAGCATCTCACGCACAATGTTATGATAACCACCTAACCAAACATTCACCTGTTCCGCAATGGAGGAGTTGAAAAACCATGAGCCATGAGCATTGAGAAGCTCTGGATAATGTGCGGGATTGCATTGCGTCTGGCAGAATTTGTCGCCCTCCTTATGCTTGGTTCGAAAGTGGAACACATTGACGCACATGCCGACATTGTCAAACCAAGTGTTGTTGCGACTCTGGACTTCATGAAGGGCGTTACAATTGCTGTCATACATGATGTGCTCAGGCTTCTGGGTGCCAGGGAGAGAAAACGTAGTCTTGACCATGTGCTGCAGGACAACAAGGTAAGCCGTGTGCCTGCAATGAACGAAACAACTCACAAGGACGTTGGATATGGCCTCAGTGGCAACCATGGTGGCACACGCTACTATAATCCCACATGGACGAATGACAATCTGCTCATTGTGTGTCCGAGAGTGACCAAACTTGGCTCTGAGCTTGCGATTGCCAAGCTCAGACTTGCCGTCACAGACAGCAGTACCATCTAGCTCACCCATTGAGGATGGGTTGTTAATGGTAAACAGTTTCATCACTTGAGTTGTCGGATCCAGCGCATACCACTCGTCTTTAAACTCTAGATCGAGGGCATCTGACAGTTGCTGTGTGACCATTGCATTGTTGGGTTGTGCAGCATGCATCTTCTGGAGGCACTTGGTGGCCTGGAAGTTGGTGCACATTTTCTCACCGTGAAGGTGTTCCATGTCCTGGTGGGCTGTGAGTGCACATGCCTTCCAGCCTGGTGATACAGGCATGTCACAATCCACTATGGCACAGACCCTGTCAAGACCTTCATCGAGATGTTGCCGGCAGAACTGTGAGTGGTTATTGGCAAGTGGGTTGCGGCATTGGAACACGTTGCAGCATGGGTGGCCCATGGACAAGCCGTCTGTAACGACAACCTGCACTTTTCGTGCACCACCATCGCCATTCCAGTAAGTCCACATGCAGGTGTTGCAGTAGTGTCGAAGTTCTGGTTGACCCTCACAGACAATGCGGTCATTGTGGGCTTGCATAGCTGCAAGGAATCGGTGCGCTTGAGTACCATCGTTCCGTACATCGAGTAGGACTCCGCGCCTAGCACAGTCTTCTGTGAGCGCAAGAACAATGAACACGTCCCAGATATGCTCATTCTTCAGCTTAAAGCCAAACTGCCAGCCTGCATCCTCCAGCTTGTTCTCCTCCCTCATTGACAAAGTGCTGTCATAGATGTCCGTGCATGCCTGCGCAGATACACTAGATAATCAAGTCAGCGAGATATAGTCTGTGACCAAAGCGCACACTTACTGGCCCTTTAGGTGGAGCTCCACCCATAGATTGGCAAGACGCCGGTCGACAAAATGGTGGTCAGCGACCTGGATGTATTCTGGGACCCCGCCGTAGTACCATCTTCTATGTTCAGTGTTGCAAAAGTTGTTGGTGTACACAGTGTTGCAAGTACGACATATTAGATGAACCGACCATGCAGGGATGGCACCCTGGAGTGTGTGTAGCACAACCCGGCGGGATTCAGCCTTTTTGAGGGGCACTTGCAACTGGGCAATAAAGCAGTTGGATTGCGTGCAGTGCGTATGCAGAGGATAGAGCGAGACAGATGCTATCGTCATGTCAGACAGTTGACTGTCAGACAGAAAAAAACTCACTCAAACCAAGTCGCTGTCCGTGCTCACGGAATGCTTGCTCATGCTCCGCAGCCAACTCGTGGTGGCTAGGCATGACCCATACTATCTCCTTGAGTGCATGCCAGCATACTAGGACAGTGTCCCTAGTTAAGCCAGTTGACAGTTGGAGGAACTCACAGATCAAAGGTGGCAGGATATCGGGTGGGACATGGTCTGGGGTTGTCTGGGGTTGTCTGGGGTTGTGGGAGCATGATATCATGCTTGAGTGCTGATGCACGCAAAGTGAAAGCAAGGACATCTTCAAAGGAGAGGGTTGCCAGTAAGTCATGGCTAGCTAGGGCTTTGGATATGGTGGGCGGTGTGACTGAAGAGTACAAGCAACATGGCATAGTCATGTAGATAGTTGGAAGCTGGTAGATAGTTGGAAGCTGGTGGATAGATTGTGATGGAGTGACGAAGGATGTTCAGGTGCCTGCCCAGCGAGGAGTGAGCAGGAGGTATGGGTCGTCAGTGCTGCCAGTGGTGTTGAGGGCTCGAGCGGGGCACAACTAATTAGTTACCCTTTAATTTCAATGTCCGACGTGCCGTCTGTTAGCCACCAGCCTTGCCGCCAGATCTTTCAGAGTCTGCCATAGTGTGAGCCGGATTTTTGAGCGCCGGAGGGGCGGTTTCAGGGATGTTCTCAACTTCTCTCTTCTCAAATGTCCTTTAGCTTACGTGTCTCTTTCCTTTCTTGGTCACCCTGAAACCCATTGTGCTCATATTACTTACATGTCCCCCTGGTCCGTGCGCTCCATATGGACTATTTAAGCACATAGTTATCACTGCGTTTCTTTACTTTAATCTTACTAGGTTTTCCTTGGAACTTCCTCGCTTAGAACCTCCAATTCTAAGTCATCTGAATCTATCTCAAGTCGGAGACACTCTCTTCATCTTGTCTTAGCTGACCATTGTACTTATTGTACTTCATATTGAATCTCACTCGACATTAGCTCTTATTGAGTTGTCTTGTGTTAAGAACTATCCTAGTTCATAACAAAAGATTAAAGTCCTACATCCCGTGTCGCTATCAAGCTTGGCCAGACCCAGAACAAGACAAAGTCCAGAGGTGTACAGGCGAGAACAGTAGCGAAATGTCGGGTCCGATGACACGTAATAAGCCATGAGGTGCAGTGGCCGTGTGAGCACACATGTAATAACACTGTAGACTGCTTGAGTCAATGGGAATGATCAACTACGCACCAGTGGGGTTAGACAGAACAGGACTGGACATAGGACAGACAAGTGCGTGGGAGGTCCAACGAGTCTGACGGTACAAAATATCAGGTCCAATGCAGAGAGTGTCAGAGATGGTCAGGATACGTGCGGACTAATGATGGCTGGTTACTGCTCATCCTAGGATTGTTCTCTACACCGCATCCTTCTGTGCTTCTATCAAAGAAATCCCAGATGAAGAAAATATTCCCATTCCCCAGCTTGACCCTATCCTCAACGACAATGATGAAACCTTCGACACCAAAGAAGATGTTTGGACCCAAGAAAACTTTGCTGCTGAAGTTAGAGAAATTGCCACTTATGATCTTGATGATAACGAATTCTTAGTCAAATATTCCCCTGATGCCATGGAACTTTGTGTTATTACCAATGTCTCCCTGGATATGCCATTAACCCCAGATGGAACCAGTAAAATGGAACAAGAACCCATGGTCTTACCTTTGCCACAGTCTACAGAATACGCTGAAGTCAGTAACAAAGCTCAGCAGTTTGCTTTAGCTGCAGGCTTGGAACAGAAGAAGAAATCATTCGAAGAATTAGTTCCTTCTTACCTCCACAACTTCACTGACATATTTGCCAAAGATAGTCTTAACCAACTCCCTCCTGAATGACCTTGCATTGATCATCATATTGAAACAAAATCCGGGTTTATTCCCAAAACATCGAAGATCTACCCGTTATCCGAAGTGGAACGTACCACAGTCAAAGCCTTTATTGATGAAAATGTCAAAAAGGGGTTCATTTCTGAATCAAAGTCACCTCAAGCCAGTGGCTTCTTCTTTGTAGGAAAGAAAAGCAGAGATTTACGACCATGCCAAGACTTTTGATACATCAATGATTGGACGATAAAAAATGCTTATCCACTCCCACTCCCATTATCGCTTGTTGCTCGGTTACACAGTGCAAAATACTTCACAAAGATGGATGTACACTCTGGTTACAACAATATCCACATTCATCCTGAAGATCACTGGAAAGCTGCATTCACTACTGAATATGGTCTCTATGAACCTAATGTCATGTTCTTCGGACTCTGCAATTCGCCGGCCACGTTCCAAGCACATATGAACCACACCTTTCAACAAGAAATCAATGAAGGATGGCTTGTTATCTATATGTACGACATTCTCATCTTCTCTAATGACCTTGAAGACCACCATGCTCGCACACACCACGTCTTGGATAAAATCAAAATCAGGATAGAACGATTATTCTTGAAACTGGAGAAATGCACTTTCAATGCTCAAGAAGTTGAATATCTTGGAATGGTAATTCACCCAGGATGTGTCGCCATGGATATTGCTAAAACAGATGGTATTTGTGATTGGCCAGTTCCAAAAACAGTTAAAGAAGTCCGTTCATTCCTTGGATTCTGCAACTTCTATCACAACTTCATTTCATATTACTCCGATATCGCTAGACCTCTTATCGACCTCACAAAGAAAGAACATGTCTTCTCTTGGATAGAACCTTGTCAAAATGCCTTTGACGCATTGAAAGAATGCTTCCTGAAACAACCCATACTCCGAAACCCAGATCTACAACACCAATTCGCTGTTGCTACCGATGCATCCCTTGTTGCAACAGGTGCTGTGCTTTTGCAGACAGATGAAAATGGTGTTTATCATCCCTGTGGATATTTGTCACAAACCTTGAACCCAGCTGAATGAAACTATCAGATCTTTGATCAAGAATTACTTGCTGTCATTCGGGCACTCACTGAGTGGCACCATTACCTTGAAGGAAATCCCCATCCAGTTATTATTTTCACAGATCACAAGAACTTCTCTACTTCCGTACCGCACAGAAATTGACTCATCGCCAAGCCCATTGGCAACTCCTCCTCTCTTGCTATGACATCGAACTACACCATGTTGCAGGAACCAAACTCACCGCTCCTGATGCACTATCACAACGACCAGATCATGATACTGGAAAGGACGACAATGAAAACATTACCCTGCTCCCATATTCTATGTTTGTCCATCTTCTTGATCAAGAACTCATGACAACACTCACAAACCCAGATCCCAATGACATAGATCCTATTTTTAAAGCTGCATCTGATGCACTTGATGGTCTCTGCCTCCCTCTGATGAAATCCGCTCTCAGTGATTGGACAATAAAAGACGATATCTTGTATTACAAAGATCATGCCTACGCCCCCCCTGCAGGACGCAAAGATATTCTTCTTTGATGTCATGATCATCCTACTGCTGGTCACCTGGGTCATTTTAAAACTGAAGAACTTGTTAAACATGACTTCTGGTGGCCATCCATGGGTACATATATCTGGAAATACATTGAAGGCTGTGCTTTATGTCAACAAATGAAATCCGACACTCATCCTGTTACTCCACCTCTGACTCCTATTCCCTCCTCTGCTGTTGCCCCTTTTAGCCAAGTCTCCATTGATCTTATCACAGATCTCCCCCCCTGCACCGGTTTTGATTCTATCATGGTCGTGGTAGACCATGGGCTTATGAAGGGGTAATTATTATCCCTTGTACAAAAACCATCTCCTCCCAAGGCATTGCCCAGAAATTCTTTAAACATGTCTATTGAAGATTCGGATTACACGACAAAGTCATATCTGATCGAGGACCACAGTTCTTCTCAAAATTCTCAAAAGCACTAGCAAAGATACTTGGTTATGACATTGCTGCATCTACTGCTTATCACCCTCAAACAGATGGACAAACCGAACAACTCAATCAGGAACTGGAAATGTATCTTCGAATCTATTGCCGCAATAACCCAGAGAATTGGGTAGAACATCTTACAATGGCTGAATTCATCCATAACCATCAAAAACACAACTCTCGTAATGCATCCCCATTCTTCCTAATGATGGGATATGAACCACGCGCACTCCCACACATACTCCCTGACTCTATCATCCCTGCCACAGAAGAAAGAGTCCACCTTCTTCAGAAATCAAGAGAAGAAGCTATCTCCTGTCACAATCTCGCTATGCAACGAATGGCAGAACGATCTCATGGAAAGAGATACCAACCATGGAGAATTGGAAATAAGGTTTGGTTATCCAGAAAGAACCTAATCACCCCGTTACCATCAAGAAGACTAGCACCTAAATGTTACATTCCTTTTTCCATCACTGCAGTACTATCCCCGATCACATTCACACTCCAACTACTGACTCAATGGAAAGTTCACCCCACATTCCATGCTTCTGAACTATCATCCTATCATGAAACAGAAATCCATGGTCCGAACTTCATCAAACCTCCTCCTGATGTCATAGATAACGAAGAAGAATACAAAATTGAAGCAATCCTTTCCCACAAAGGAATGGGTAAATGAAGACACTATCTCGTATCATGGATCAGATACTCTTCGGCTAGCAATGAATGGCTTCCTGAAGAGAATCTCTCCCATGCCAAGGACATGCTACAGGCATATAAGAAAACCGATCGCCTTTGATATCACACTATCTCTACCTTCAACCGAAACATGTCCACTGATGCACACTGTATCATTGGTGGTGTTACAGATACTACAGACATCACCGAACATACTATCCTTTATAATGTTACATCTGCTCCCCCGGGAACCCCTGCTTCCTCTGACCACGCCAAACAATACTTCCGCCTCATTGAACAAATAGAAAATCAAGCTCTTATCGAATCAGCATTACTTTGCCCTGCACACGCCCTCGAAATAGAATGAATTCTTCTTGAAAAAGAAAGATTCGGGACTGCCATCCTCATTAACATCATCTGTACCGCCCACCTTGTCGAGAGAACTGCAAATCTAGTAGAGCATGTCAGTCAGAAACAGA
The DNA here is from genome assembly GCA_016628565.1 of Suillus placidus. Classification (NCBI taxonomy): domain Eukaryota; kingdom Fungi; phylum Basidiomycota; class Agaricomycetes; order Boletales; family Suillaceae; genus Suillus; species Suillus placidus. The sequence continues at coordinate 17,620 of JABBWD010000037.1, forward strand.
TTTTCCTCCATTTGCAGAAACACATTCGTAATCTGTCAATGCACCTTATTCCTAATGACGTCCGTGAAAGTATCTTGGAAGCTATTCACCTTGTCGCAGAAAGATCTGCTGGCGTCGCTAGACCCCCATCACATATGCCACCACCACCATACATTATCCTGATTCCTGTACCTCTGCCAATTGTGCAAGAAATTGCCATTGAGCCTCCGACTACTCCTCACATTGAGCCTGTGGTACCTGATGTTCAGGTATCACCTATCCATGTTACAGAGGCAGCTGAGACATCGCCCTTTTTACCTACTCAATGAATGTCCCGCCCAGTCAGACATTACCCTAGAAGATCGATGAAGAAGCCTGAAAGAATTGCTTCCCCAGTCATCCGTAATCTTCAGGATTGTACTTCTACACCACTAGCCCCTTCTACATCCACCGCTTATGTTGTTCAAACTGAATCTTGTGACAACTTTACTTGTCGCAACTGTCACACTGTCGGTCATCATCACAAGAACTGCCCCACTTATCACTGCAGGATTTGTTGTAACCTTGCACCAGGACATCTTTCCGCATTCTGCAAAGAATTAAAAGGCAAAGTCATTGTACCATGGATTTTCACTGACCCCGGATTCTATGACGCTCTCAAGGATTGGGAGAAGAAGTGCAATGATGATGAACGTTGCACAATAGAACAAGATGAGTTGATGTTCTGCAATGCTGATGCCGACCCTTGCTACTATGACAATAAAGATAAGTAGTGTTGATGTTGATGACTTCAACAATAAAAACGGGGTAATGTTACATTTAGCACTACCCCTATACATTTTCTCTTCTGACTCATCATTGTATTACATCATGGTCACATATTGCCGCCACTAGACTTCTCTCTTCTCAAATGTCCTTTAGCTTATGCATCTCTTTCCTTTCTTGGTCACCCTGAAACCCGTTGTACTCATATTACTTATGCATCCCCCTGGTCCATGCACTCCATATGGACTATTTAAGCACATAGTTATCACTGTGTTTCTTTACTTTAATCTTACTAGGTTTTCCTTGGAACTTCCTCGCTTAGAACCTCCAATTCTAAGTCATCTGAATCTATCTCAAGTCGGAGACACTCTCTTCATCTTGTCTTAGCTGACCATTGTACTTATTGTACTTTGTATTGAATCTCACTTGACATTAGCTCTTATTGAGTTGTCTTGTGTTAAGAACTATCCTAGTTTGTAACATGTTTTGCAGAGGTTGTAGAGACCTGCAGAGCGGGATGGACCAGTGAGAAGAAGGATGGCCAAGCACAGGGACTATATCCAATGTGAACACAGTAGCGAAGCTTGAGGCCTTGAGGTGCTAGTGAGAGCTGCAGCGAAAAGCGCACAGATGTGGGTTAGATAAGGAAAGTGGTGAAGGACGAACATTTGCAATGATGCCGTGCGATTCAGCATAGAGACCGGTCCAGGACCGGCAGTCCTACAGGCAGTGTGAGTTCATGCTGAGTGATACTATGATGTACCAGTTAGTGAAGGAGCAGCCACAGGCCTGGGGTTGAGGGGATTGTGACAGACCTTGGCTGGGTCAAGATATGATGGAGCTGATCTTGAGAAACACTCACTTCAACAAGTTTGCACAACTGCATTGCTTGAGATAAGCATTTATGAGCGCTGAGGCATGCAAACAACTTTGTCAATGAAAGATGATGCTTACCTGTTGTAGAATTTAGACACGAAGGTTGCTGCTAGGTACATATTTGTATTGAGGAGGGTGGGTGCATTTCGGCAGTAGTATGCAGACTACGGCATTAGTAGAGGACAGAAGTTAGAACATGTGGCATGGGAAGGGGAGGCTTACAAACGGTCTGACCATTTTTCAAAGACTGACAGACCGTTTCGACTGTTTTCAAAAGCACGTGAGTTTCGACATCACGTGACCAGTTCAATTTTGCCCTAGGCGACAAAGGCAAATGGCAATAATGGCAGGACGACAAGCGGACGAGTTAACGAAATGGGAACATACCTACCCCTTCTTCTTAGAGCCTCTCTGAATGTGCTGGGGTTTCAAGCCCTAGCCCTTAGAACAAGAATGGCATGAAATGAATTGGGGTTGGGGAAGACAAAGTGTCCAAGTCCCACTGGAAAACAATTCGGAAACATTCATTGAAGGGGGGGAAAGACTGCATGGAGTGGATGAAACAAGTAAACTATTAGTGTGAAGAATTAGTGTGAGGGAAGGAGGGCACAAAGCAAGGGAAACATTAGACGCAAACACGAATCTCGACTCTACAGCTGCTGGAGGAAGTTGATCCTGAGCCACTGCTTGTCGTTGTGGGTGACAATGCGGTCGCAGGGGGTTGATGGGTCAATCACAAAGTCTGCAAACAACTGGAAAAGCACTGTGCCATCCTCGCGGATCTCAGTGCATGAGGCAAGCAGCTTCGTGAAGGCCTCCATTTCAAGCAAGTCCATCTCTCCCGGTCCCTGCATGAAGATGCACTCATAAACGCGCTGAACTGCCAACAAAAACACGTGCGGGTGAAATGTGCAGCCTTCGGAGAACAGGCCTTGAGGCTGAGGCCAGGGAGGGAGATCTTCGCCGCTCTTCGACACCTGCTTGACACTGTCAGTGCAGTAGCCCTGCTTATGGTTGAGTGGCGAGTTTTTGGCAGCCAGGGTACATGATTGTTTGGCAGTGTGAGCATGTCTGCAGTTTTTCGGGGCTAAATTAGCAAGTTCAGAGTTGTGAACACCTGAGCAAGGGCTTGGACTGGGACTGACCTTTTTCCCTCACTCTTCCTTGACGAGGGGCACAACAGAACAATGATGGCACCAAAATGTCTCATTGTTCCTCTTTGCTGTCATCTAGATGTCAGAAAACACAGAGTGAATGCAAGGACAATATCGATAACTCACAGGTATACTCGTCTTTGATGATGCAGTTCATCAGTTTGGGCTCAATGTCACCCAGTGCGCACAGGAGGGCCTGCAGGTTCTTCTGGATGACTGACTGGCCCATTTTCTCGATGAGACGGCAATTGTACTCCTCCGTTGCCTGTACCCAGCGCTTTGAAGTCATTTGGTATGACAGCCACTTGAACTAGGCCCACATGTTCATGAACAGGTAGAACTCATCTGAGTGTTGAATGGTCAGTGAGCGAGGATTTATACCTGTTGCGATGGAGAACAAGCACTGAGACCGGGTCTGGCCTGCTGTGACAGTAATCAAGTTGTTGATGCCAGCACTGGAAACTGCTGGGTCACCACCCTGTGAGAATTTGGAAGGAAGTTTTCCCATGTAACATTGATCGGGAGTGATTCAACATACCTCTGGGCAACCCTGTGAGAATTTGAGAGGATGACCGGGAGTGATCGAGTTGTTGATTCCAGCGCTAGGAAGCACTGGGTGATCCTGTGAATTCAGGAGGAAGTTTTTGCGTGTAACGTTGATCGGGAGTGATCGAGTTGTTGATTCCAGCACTAGGAAGCACTGGGTGATCCTGCGAGAATTTGGGAGGCAGTTTTCACATGTAACATTGATTGGGAGTGATTGAGTTGTTGATTCCAGCGCTGGAAACTGCTGGGTCACCACCCTGTGAGAATTCGGGAGGAAGTTTTCGCATGTAACATTGATTGGGAGTGATTTGACATATCTCTGTGGCAGCACTGGGAGGCTCTCCATGCCATGTTAGAAGATGGCCTGAAGAAAAGTAGCCATCAATCGTCTTGGTGCTGGCTGGACCCAGAGTCCGAGGTCGTTTTGTAGTAGCAGACCCGCTGTTGGACTTGTCGTCGGAGTTAGGTGAGATGCAAATGGCCTTGCATTTAATTGGAGAGGGAGGTGTAACTTTGGCAGCGAGAACACTATTGTTGGAGGCTGTCTAGAAAAGTTTGTCAGTAAACAGATGAAAAACGGGTGATTTGTGATGCCCCACTCACCATACCATTCATTGGGGGCTTGGTACTGGACACATTCACAGAGCCATTGGCAGTGTGCAGCAGCAGCAGCTGTGCAGCAGGTTGATCAAGGAGCACTGGATCAATCTGCCAGTCCTCAATCATGATGCTGCAGCTGGCTTCAGTCGCAAAATCTACAGTCTCACCGGTGAAGCTATCTGTTTGAACCTCGAAGTTGTGCATGAGTTCGGTGTCCAGAGTCTCTTCCTTGATGAGCAAACCACCGAAGGTGGTTGCATTATCTGATGCGACCAGTCCAAAGGTCTCGCCAGAGTCAACACCTGGGAGTTCTGGTAGGAAAGGAAGCAGTCGTGTGTCCTTCTTGTGCAGTCCATTGTAGAGTTTTGCGACGTGGTTAGAGAGTAGGATGTGGTGGGAGCCGTGGGTGAATTTGACAAAGGGTGTCATTTGACGCCTACTGGAAGCGACCCGAATGTTTCGATGGAGGATGAAGTTGTGACCGAGTGCAGACAACATCACAATCCCACTTGGTTGGGCGCGCTGCAACAAGTTCCAGCCTTTGTGCATGCCCTCAACGCGGCTGCCGTCAGACCGGATGTCTTGATCTGAGTGCTCGAGGCACCCTTTTCGGATGTGTTTGAGTTGCTCTTGATGTACCTAGCAGAATATGATGGTGTGAGTGTCAATTTCCACTCCCTATGAAGCAGGCAGATGTACCTTCTGAGCCGCTGCTGACCACACACCTTTCTTGGCCCATTTCTCAAAAGCTGCAAGAAGACACTGCTCTTGTTCACCACGATCCCAATACTCTGCTCGGCATCCATGTTCTGCATGATTCTTGAGGATCGTGCCCCAAATATCGGCAGCAATGGCACTATGGAACGGGCTTTTGCTCGTGTTCAAGATTGCAGCAACATATCTTCGCGTTTGGTGAGGGTTCCTGTTAGCCAGAGTAGTATAGCCAAAGTTAGTACATACCTTGTGCTTAAGTGCCAGACGTCCAGCTTGGCCTCTGTCTTGGGCATGGCAGAAGCCACTGTGTTGTGAATATGGCAGCAATTATTGGCAACCATCATCTTTGGTTGCGGGAGGTTGAGGACATCATGGCACCACTTGAGGCCATGCAGTAGCTCCGTAATCTCAGTGTTTGCACATGTCTGACAGAAACACTTGCAAACAGGGCGTATCATGCTATCAGCCTCCAACTCTTCAAAGTCAGATTGAAGCACTCACCCAAGCAATGATCTCGTTGCTTTCATTCAGCACAGTAAGGATCCCGCCCTTGATCTCCCTCATCTTCTGCCCGTCCTTGTTTGTCAGTGTTGCCTTGTTGGCTGCCTTGAAGGTGTTGTCGAGAGAACCACATATTGCTGACAAAGAAACAGTGAGTAAGTCTATGTGCATGCTATTTGGTCTTGTAGTACTTACCAGATAGTGACTTTAAGTACAGCGCACTCTTGTTCTGCCTGGTGCGAGTCGTGAAATCAACAAAGACCTCGGTTATGATCTCATGTGAGATGGACTTGTTGTCATAGCCGAGCTGGTTGTCCGGTTCTGAGAATACTTGAAGCCCAGGTTGTCTTCCCACAGTCATGCCACCAGCAGCGCTATTGAAGTAATGCCCAAGTGTGAGCGAGTTTGCCAAGCTGTTCAATGACTCATAAGTGTTGTATGCCTCGAGATATTCCAGCTTTCAGCACTTATACTCAAACAGATGCAGCTCTAATGAAGGTGCATTAGTTAATTCAACGACATCGCATGGATACTTATGCCAGATACGTTCTTCAAGACCGGCAGATGTCGAAGATGGCCACAACTCAACGAGGAGATTGAACAAGTCCCGTGTCAATGCACACCAGTAGAAAAAGATGGGTATGCCCCCTGTTGAGGCCTGAGTAAGTCAGATCTATCACTTCTGCCATGCACACAAGACTCACACAGTATTCTCCAGTGCTCCCAGAACTTCCAATACATTGCACTGGTTGTTGTGAAGCAGTAGCCCTCGATGCTGGAGTCCAAGTCCAAACTGTGAGTGGTGCCATTCCTAGCTTTCAGCTTCAACTTTGACGTCTCCTTGCAGTTAAGCGCCGAGAGCCATCTCTTCGCAGAACACCCCATGCAGCTCTCAAGGTCCTTTGCTTGTCCATCCCTCCCAAGTTGTGTCCTCGTTGGACCTGCATCTTGGACACCATGCAAGCTGTGGGTAGTAGAAGGGGTGCACAATATTGAGTGGCTTGAGGTACTGTATCTTCGTCTCAATGGCTCCACCACCTGACCACTTTTGGATGTGCAGGTACGAAGGAGGCATAAACCGAGGCCCAAGCAATGGGACATTCACTCCTAGCTTGTTGGGCTTGCCTCTCTTGGACCATGTTCTTGTCTTCTCCCACAGGAACTGGACATACTCAACAATCTCGGATTCCCACTGTAGCTGAAAATGTGGATGTGGGTTGTTCATATGGCTGCGCGCCTCATTCCATGTGCTGACTCGTTTTCTACCTTTTTATTGGGTTAGTTGAGGCATTAAAGGTGTGTACCAAGTGCGCTTCAAGCCGCTCAAGTAACTCACGCCAGTCCTCCATTTTTTGTCAAAGGTGTTTTTCTCGAGAGGGGAGACAGCTGTCGAGTGCTTGAGAAGAGTGAGGACTGTCTTTGGTTCAAAGACTGACATGTGTGTGGGTGGTGAAATTGTGCATGTACTCAGGTGGTGGGAGATGGAATGAAAACATGTTTTAGGGGTCAGGACTGTTTTACTTTTGACTACTATAACCACCACACTAGGATTATTCAATTTTTGGTTTAACTGCCATACCAAGTCACCATTGATTTTATTTCTGATTGGTGGGTTGAGAACCTAAGGAAGATAGAATGATGTTGGTATCCAGTGCAAGAATAGTGTAGATAGCCTTACCGCGATGTTAAAGAGTAGTATATATAATCTGGAGTGTAACCAACCTGCAGGAAGAAGTGTGTTCTCACCGTTAACATTAAATGGGCTAAGGGTTTAATTAGATGTCACGCTAGCTACTAGGGTCTGAGTCAAGGAACATGAACTGTTATGAATTCCATTGGAACTGTGTAGTAATAATGTGTGCGTGTGGGTGGGCATTCAATGTCAACTGGGCCAGTAATATTGAACACTGCCGTCTGAATCTGACATCAAAAATAAGCTATCTCATTGGGACAATGTCTTTACCTATGTATTAAATCATTTGGCCAAAAGCCAATGGACAAAGTAGCGAGGTTTCGGTACTCCCAGAGACTTCCCCCTGGGATGGTTTTCCAACTTCTGAGTGCCAACCCCTTCCAAGTTCCTTGGCTCACCTGCAGCGAGCCTCCCCTTCCCATGACCAATTTTTCGAACATGCAGTAAACAAGATCATGTGCACGTGACAATATGCGACACGACACAACACGACACGATCCTCAAGGATCCTTGTAAACAAGCCTCTAACATATATTGTATATATATTCAAGCCAGGTACCTCCTGAGAGGCTCTTGACTCACCACTCCCTTCGTATGCCCCAACCATTTCGCGATGACTTTGCCTGTGTCGATGTCCCACAACCTCACTCCACCATCCTCACTCCCGCTACTAGTAACCACTTTCTTCCCGTCCTGAGACAACACTATGGTCCACACTGGACTTTCTCCATCCCGCCAGTTGTCTCCTATCTGTTTCCCCCTCTTCAAGTTCCATACCCACAGTGAGCCATCTTCTGAGCAAGTCATTATCCGCTGTCTGCCTGGCAGATGTATGACATCATAGACATAACTGGTGTGTCCCTCAAATTTCTAGCGTGGTGTTATCTCTGATGTCTTCTGCATTTCAACAACAGGTGAAGACATAGTCGACTACCGCATGCAGCTCATTTTAGGTACTTTGCTGCCTCAAACCTGCATTGTGCATACTGACCACTCTCCACTTTCAGGCCCTCTGCTCGGTGTTCCCCCATCTTTCATGCTCTCAGGTGTTTCCCCCTGTGTGTACATCACCGCACAGGCAATTGTAGAGCATATTCCTGTTATACTGTCCATGTCACTCAGCACTGAGCTTCCGCTGTCTCTCGTCAACGGATTCACTCACGCATTGCTTCTCTGCAGCCTCATACCCAAACCCATTATCACCCATGTGTTTCCTGTTATCCCATCTTCCCCATGGATTCGATGGCGGTGAGGTATTTATTGAATTCTTCATAAGATTCGAGAATGACATGTCTGCATGCTTCGGCCTTGTCTGTGGAGGCTGCCGCGTGTGCAGAGCATGAATGTATGCCTGGGATGGGATGTTGGCGAGGTCTGCGAGCATCGCAGAGGAGGTAGAGCATCCTCCAGAGGTCAGGGGAGGGTAGTGAGGGTCCAGGGAGGCGCTGCAGGAGGATTCTGGAGGAAGGAAGGTGTTGCTATAATTAGAACATCAGTGAGACTGGGTCTCTTAGACCTATTAATCCTAACATAATAATACTGTCTCACAGACCTTTAATATCACCAAGAAGTGCTGCCTGAGGTGTGAGAGTATTCATATCAACATGAAGAGGAAGCATGGAGAGACTATCACGTACTTTACCTTCTCAACTGCGAAGCCCACAGTCATGTCTGTGCAGTGACGAATGTCATAGACAAGTTAGATACGACCGGCAATGATGAAACACTAGTGGCACTCTCGGAAGAACATGCCTGGATGGAGAAGACATTGAAGGAGGTAACAAGCATGAACATTGGAACCGACACCTGTAATGAGCAATTTCACTCTGCACATCTCCAGTTGTTACAGACAACCAAAGAGGCTGCGGAAAGCGTGATGCATGTAATTGTGCACAGGACCAAAAAGAACCCGAATTCAAAGGATCACACATCAGAGGCTAGTACTGAAACAGGTTAGGAGCACATACTTACAGAGAGCACATTCCAACCAAACTACAAGTGCTCTTGGCTCTCTCGCTGCTTCCATGATTGCATCCAACAACATCAATCATATCTCCTCCCATGTTCAGTCTCTTTGCATGGAACAGAACTCTTAGCAGTTGACATGCATTAATGCCAACCATCACCTCCTTAACACCTATTCCGGTGCCAACACTAGCCTCTGCATCTCACGATACAACTACTTCTATCAGTTCCCTTGCTCCCTCACCTGCTCCTGCATTTTTCTCTCCTCCTGCCTTTGCTTCTACTATGCATCAGGAAATCATTGAGTTCCTTTTTGTTCCTTATTGTGTAAATAAGGAGAAATAAGGAAAATTTAAGGCTGTTTGGGCACATTTAAAATAAGGAGAAAAAGTAGATCCATCTTCTTAAACCAAGGAAATTTCCTTAAATAAGGAGAATTTCCTTAAAATAAGGAAAATAAGGCAGTCAAAAGGATGTCAAAAAGTGTGAGGTGATCCATAAAAACATTGGTAATTACAACTTCATTTTCTACCACTAACTTAGTTTGAACTCTCGACCACACAGCTCACCAGCTGAGATCACAAGATCATTTCTCACACTTTCGAGCATTACTTACCACTAGACTACATAGCTTTGTATTGACGCAGCACGATGTGTTTTGAGAAGTCAGAACGAATAGTTAGCGATGGGAACGAAGGGATCGACTAAACAATTCATAAGAGAAGCGCTTGCGAGTGAGTAGGAATAGACGGAATGGGAAACGGGGTTTGAGATGATGTCGAGTGAAGAACATAGTTTACATTCTGACGGGGGTTGAAGATGATGTCGATAGAACATGGGTTTGGACTCCGAAGGCTTGCTTGCAACCCTTCGGAGTCGGTGGGGAAGGTCTGGCTTGCCAGGCCACTGCTGTAGGCACGATCTGGGAGGTTCTTTGAGCAGGGGGTTCAGAGTCAACGAGAGGTTGAGAACATGCCGAATGCTGAGAAAAACCAAACCTTCTGAGCGTGAAAAAGGTCAGTCTTGAGTCGTGGGGAGAGGGAAAGAAAAACCGCAAAGAGGAAGAAAATGAGACCACACCAAAAACACGCTGGTGTATCAACAGAGAAAGGGAGGTGGGTGGGTGGACAAAAGACTCGTGTGGGAAGTGGGGGAAGATGAGTGCACGAGGCAAAAAGAATCTGGGGATCTTTTTGGGGATTTGCGCACTTATAAGTCAGTGCGCACAGACTGGATCTTTGCAAGCGCAGAAGGTGTCAAAAACACATGCACTTACAAAGCCCTAGTTCAACACATTGTAGGCTTGTAAACTCGCCTACTCATTGAATGTCCAACCTTGTACATATGTGAGCAGCCACTGATATATATACCACATCTATTGGACTTAGAATAAAATATGATACTCTATCGTCTAATACAAGTCTAATATGATAGTCTACCATTAGAGTCCGTTCGGAAACTCAAATCTGGCCAACTTCGACACAAGATTTCGAACTTGAAAACAAGCTACGACAATTAGGTAAGCTCGGAGCTTGAAACCCAATGTCACGCTGACAATCGGATAATCTCCTGCACGCTGTGCTACCACACTGTACTAACACCATGTTTTCTTCCCTGTGGCACCACCAGGACCCTCCTGATACAAATGAATATAGCTCGGGCAATGAATCAGATATACGGGACTCACAGGATGACAGAGATGAAGACTCAGAGGAGGAGGATCCCAATGATGCAGAAAAGGCTGACTTAAATCACCTACGAGTGATCATCAATGTGTTTCAGACCATGGTTGTATCAGCCTCTGAAGTGGTCAATATCACGGTGGACACATACAACGCTTATGTAGGAACATATTATGATAAGGAACAATGTGCTTCGTGAGGGAGGGATAGATGATTCAAGGAACGTGACGTTGGAGGAGCAGCTGGCCATCTTCTTATATGCCTGCGTCATGGGCCTTACTGTCCGCCATCTTGGTGAGTGTTTTCAACGTTCAAATGATACTATATCGAAGTGCATCCTCCCATAACCTTGAATCCGACCATACTGACCCAGTACTCCTTTCTAGATATTTCAAACAGATTCTAATCACATTCTCGTCGCATCCAGTATATACCACCTATGTCTGCCTTCCTGATCTGCAGGCTCCCACTTCCCCCACTATCCTTAAAACAAGGAAGTTCTACCCTTACTTTGCCGATGTTATCGGCACTATTGACGGCACCCACATTGCATGTCACCCCTCAGCCTCTGATCATCAAGCCACTCGTGACCGCAAGGGCAATTTGACCCAAAATTGCCTTGCCACGTGCGACTTTGATATGTGCTTCACTTACATGCTCAGTGGTTTCCAGGGGTCCGCAGCAGACGCTCGTGTTTACCACGAAGCACGTCTGAGTGACTTCACCATCCCGCCAGGAAAATTTTACCTTGCAGACACTGGATTTGCCGCATGTGACGAACTACTTGTGCCTTATCATGGTGTATGTTACCACCTTGCAGGATGGGGCCGAGTGAATCTTTTGTATGTCGTTTTTGTATGTGCTCCCCCTTGTACTTATTCATCTCTCAGGCCCTGTAATCCACAGGAACTGTACAATTTATGGCATGCTATGCTTTGCAATGTCATCGAGCGCATTTTTGGAGTCCTCAAGAAGCGTTTTTGTATCATTCAGCTCCCGCCTGAATATAACTCAGAAATACAGTCTCGTATCCCTCCGGCACTTTGTCTCATTCATAACATCATCTGTATCCACGATCCTTGCGACTTGTTGGACTATCGCCATGTTGAATCGGATGAGTGGAGTGTTCAGTACACTGGCACACTTGCTGACAGCCCTCCAACTGAAGCTGCAAGGACGCGCGCACATGATCATCGTGATCACCTCGCACAGTCTATGTGGGTAGATTATCTTGCAGAGAGACGCCAAAGAGGGGAAGCAATGCCGCCTGGTTTGCAGGAGTAATTTTTAGTGTAGTTTCTCAAATGTATCTGTCTCAAAATGAATGTATTGCAACGGGCCTCGCACAACATATCGAATACTAGCTAATTGTGGTGTTCAGGCCTCCATGTCCTTCCCCTTCCTGTACTCCTGTAGATACTTTGCAAGAAACACTTTTCGTACGGCATCGCATTTGATATTGAGGTATGAATCGGCTATGCAAATGTCAGATTGGAAGTGAGTAATCATAGTGACGATCTCGTGTGCGTCAAGTTTTTCTTCTTCCTGCACCTGGAGAATCGCCTTCTGCTTGCGGAGAGGGACAGGCTCGACAAGGTGACCAGTGATCATCTCCTGAAATGCTGACGTTGCATTTGCAATGCTATCAATGACTTTCCCTCCAAAGTCTTCCAACGCTAGCGGCATCATTAGACGTTGCAACTTTGACGATCCCTTCCCTTTCGAAGACAGCGGTGGACGGGACTCATGACGTGAGCTGTCGTCCCCATCGGCCTTGCATTTAACAGCTGTTGAGGATGCCGTTGTAGAAGAAGCGAAGGGGGTCTGCATGGTCGTAAAACTAGGCGTGATTGGTGTAACAGGATTGGAGGGTAGGGCAGGAATGGAGGGCACAGCAGGGGTAGAGGGTGGGGCAGGGGTAGAGGGCGCGGCAGGGATAGAGGGTGTGGCAGGGAAAGAGGGTGCGGCAGGGATAGAGGGTGCGGCAGGGATAGAGGGTGCGGCAGGACCAGGACCAAGGTGTACAAGAAGGGGGAGAGAAGGGCGAGGTTCACTCTGCATATAGATGTCGTCATCATCGTCATTGTTAGTAGGAGTGCCAGTGCCAGTGCCAGTGAATTCAACAGCGTCCAGTGACGTCATTATGACATCGCTGGCGCTGGGAGTGCTCGTGCTGGGAGTCAATGTGTTGTTGGTGTGGTCCATGCCTGCATGGAAGCCGACCCAGCTGCTTGTTTGCACTGGGATGATGCCTCGTAGGGCCTCATAATGAGGCCAACCCTTGGTTTTGTAGCTTTTTGCTTGAGGGTTATTCTATGTGTATGTTTAGCACAGAAATACGGCGGAAAATACAAAAAAAAACATACCTTGAGGTAGTCCTGCCAGATTGTCTCTGATTCAGGTCCGATGTTTGTGCCATGATCTGAGCTGTAAGAGATCCCGGAGGCATGGGCGATCTTGTTGATGACATGATACAACTTGCGGATCTAAAAAGTAGTGATCAGTACCGCCAGTAGCCACTCACAATATAGTAGAAAATGGTACTTACGTGCACCCATTTCGATTGGCAGGCTTCTGCGGTATTTAGAGCGCCATGTTGGGTCTGACCCAGTTGCTTTTGCAGCTCTGTGGCGGCGGTGGTCCAGAACATCTTGTCGAAGTTCATACCGTCGCCCGCCTTGGCCTTGTTGGTGATGATGAACCCAATCAACGCCTCTTCATCGCTCTCTGACCAGACACAGCGATCTTGTTTCAGCTCTGAGGAGGCATCCCGGGCTTTCGTCTTCTTCTTCGTCATTTGGCTGCATAGTTGGAGGGAGTAAGGATAGTGTCGGGCTGGGGGCATGATAGTATATAGTAAAGTCGTGACATGTTATCAGTCACATTGATTCGGCAGGTCCGGCAAGCTTACCTAATTGTCATAGCTTGTTTTCAAGTTTGAAATCTTGCGTCGAAGTTGGCCAGATTTGAGTTTCCGAACAGACTCTTAGGATTTTGATAAGGAGTGACTATGGTAGACCAAGGGAACTTTTTCGATAAAAATCAAAGTTGTAGCCCTTGTCAAGGGTAGTCTATCCATAGTCTCATGTCATTTTTTGGTTAAGATCCTAGTGAGTTATAAGCAAAATACTAGAAAGTGGTGTGTTCAAGAAAGTTCAGGCACACAAGCCTTAGAGTCTGTTCGGCCACGAAATTTAGGCCAACTTAACTTGAGAAATTTGCTTTTAGATTTGCTTTGTCATCTAAGCTCTGTGTGACATCAGTGTGACAATCGATAATCAAGAGATAATGAACAGTCAAGATGCCAGCAACTCGAACTCGGACTAGATCTTCAAGGTCCAGGGTCAATACTCGCTCAAAATTCAACAGTGGTGTCCTCTCCCTGCCTTCATATACATCCATGGCCAAAAAAAAAGCAACAGATGAGAAGAAGCGGGGTGAATCAGCGGGCCAGGACTCAGGTGAAAGATGTAACTGGTCAAGTGCTGACAAGTTACGTATCCTCGACTATGTCACCACCCATAAAGCAAAAGGGGGTGATGGACTCAACTTTGACAAGACATTTTGGACGCAGGCTGCTGCCGATGTAGCGCACACCACCACAACCGGTGCGGTGAAAACAGCTGAGGCGTGTCAACAGAAATGGTCTAGGGTATGTTTTTTGGTGCTCCCTCTGTCCTCCTATCTTACTAAAACAATTCAAGATGCGCGCCACCCATTCAGTTGTCAACCGGGTCGCGAACTTTTCCGGAATTTCATGGAGCCATGAGCTTGGCGCCAACATCACGCCTGAGTCTGAGTCTGTTTGGGTGGATCTTGTTAGAGTAAGTTCTATCTACTGTTTTTTACTAGTACTGCTAACTTTTTCATCATCCAGGAAATCCCCCTTGCGAAGAGCTTCAAAAACAAGGGGTGGTTACCATACAAGAAGATGAACGCCATCCTGCCGTCAAAGGCGCGTGGCAGTCATGCATATCACCCCCTGCTTCAACATGGCCCCAACTCAGAGGCGAGTGCGAAGTGCGACTAGCCACGCATTCAGCTTCCAAGAAGTTGACGCACAGGAGCAGTCCAAAGCGCTGGAGAGTCTCGAGAGTGGCACTGGTGAAACCTCTGACAAGGACAGCGACACCTTGATGATGCCGGCCCCCTCCTTCTTTGATCCTGCCAGCCAACCTACCATTGTTCCCTCAACACCAGGGGCCTCTTCCACCATGCTAATTTCGGTGAGCAAGGGGAAGGGGAAGCGCAAAGATGACCGCGATAACGATGACAACTTGCGAGCGCTCATTCGCCCCCCCAATTCCTCCAAGTCCATCATCAGTCCATCAGCATCAGGTCGGTCCATTAAATCTGCGCGCATCAGCATGCCTGAGGCCGTCCAGCAAGTGGGCTCTGAGATACAGGGTCTTTCCAAGGGTCTCACCACGTCCTTTGATCGTGCCACAACTGCCTTGGAAGAGCGCACAGCGCACACTATCTTGCACTCCGTGGATCCCATCCCTCTGCGCAAGCAGAAAGCTATCCTTCAGGTGCAGGAGGAGGAGGGTCTAGAGGACCATGAGGTGATCCGCAATCATTGAGCACTTTCGCGCTGATGTTTCTATTGCTGATTCCTATCTCGCAATCAAGAGGGACAATCTCCGCAAACTTTTTTTAATGAAGTATATCACTTAGTTTGTCCACTCCTCGCAATCTTTGTTTTCGCGCTGCTTTCATAGAATCAAATTCAACTTGTTTGCAATATACAATGTTCGTGTGATCATTACATTCAAAGGTAAATGAATAGTACTACTCCAGGTCATCTACAACAACAGACTCGCCTCTCTCCTGTCGAACCCTGTTGTAGTCTGCCCACATTTGGCGCGCGATAGCATCGCGACGGTCGTGGGCACGAGTATGAGCCTCATCAGAGGGAGGACCCTCAGCGAGCATGCCGGTGTGATGCTCAGGCCCTGCATACCTATCGTCATCATCGTTTTCGACTCGGCGATAATCCATCATGTCATCCGGGTCATGGACCCGGATGACATTGTGCACTAGGCACACTGCAGGGGGGATACGAGCTTGGACACTCATGGGATAGAAAGGGGGGAGGGAAAGAATTCAGAAGTGGTTCTTGAGCACGCCAAAAATGCGCTCGATAACGTTCCGGAGCATGGCGTGACGTAGATTGAATAGTTCCCTATGATTACAAGGCCTACAATTTGATGTCAGTACGAACATGAGGCAATTGAAATGAACCTTACTTGAGACGGCCCCTGCCCCATTCAGCTAGGTGATAGCGCACATTGCGATATGGTACAAGTAACTCGTCACAGGCTCCAAATCCCGCGTCGGCAAGATAGTATTTTCCAGCAGGAATGTTGAAGTCCTTGATCCGAGCATGGTAGTACACACGAGCATCAGCCGCTGATCCCTCCCAACCGCTCAAGATGTAGAGAAACGACATGTTGAATGTACAAGCGGCAAGGCAGTTCTGAGTGAATGTGCCCTTGCGATTGCGTGCAGCGTCGCGCTCTTTGCGGTCGGGGTGACAAGGGATGTGAGTACCGTCAATGGCGCCAATGGCATCAGCGAAGTAGGGATAATATTTGGGGTTTTGGAGTATCTCAAGAGGGATCAGATCATCTGCGCGAGGTAGCTGAACATATGATTGATAGATGGGGGGGGACGCGAATGCATTGAGTATGTGTTTGAAATACCTTGAAAAATTCAGCATTTCAAAGACTCAAGAGTGGGATTAGCATACTTCGATATTGTTTCATTGGAGCGCTGAAACCGTTCGCCAAGGTGACGAGTAGATAGCCCTGTTACAATAGCATACAGAAAAATAGCAAGCTGCTCCTCGAGTGTCACAAACTTTGAATCACGGCACCCGGAATCACGAAGTAGAGATAAGAGTACATAAAATACATGACGACGCACACCGAGTTCACAGCGTATACGATCCGGGTGTCCTGTAAGTAGCTCGTTGACCCATCCTAAGCCTGTGAGAATAGATGTATGGTAAGGTGTCTTGTCATAGTATGACTGTGTATAAAGTGAAATGGCCTTTGAGGCACTTGATGAAACTACCGCGGCTGCTTGAGAGGCGCCAAATAATGCCTTGAAGATCCACTTCTCCATCTCATCCATACTGCTGCCAACTGCAGTACTTCCATCAAAATCTTCGATGATAGTCATCTCTTCATCGGCTGGTTCGCCAGCTGGGTCAGGTAGGTCGATGGGGTCAATTTTGTCGGCAGGGTTGTCGGGATTCATGTTGTCGACAGCTATGAGTACAATAGTATCCTTATCAATGATAAGCGCAGCGCTGAGCATGACATCTACCCGTCCTTACAAATCATGACAAAGCAAATCTAAAAGCAAATTTCTCAAGTTAAGTTGGCCTAAATTTCATGGCCGAACAGACTCTTATCTGCCTTAATTCACCTTAGGCTGACTTACAGCCACCATGTCCCTTGGAATAGATATAATTGAGGACAAAATCACTACTTAATAGTACTTATTCTCCTTAGCCACCTTGGTAAAAATTTAAGGAACAAAAAGGAACTCAATGATTTGCTGATGCAAGTGTGCAAGCTGTGCCTCATACTCCCCCCCCACAGACCAGTGGAGGTGGGACGTGAACCTTTCCAGATCGCATGGAGGAATCTGATTCTGAGGAGGTACATCTTCCTGCTCACTTGAATTCTTGTGCCCTTATGGTACCAACAGCTCTGATGGAGCGCTCTTGCCAAGACCATGCTACTAGTACACACTTTGAGCCTGCATCCCTTGCGTCTCCTCATCATTTATCAATGTCTGTGTCTCCATCTCACATGTCTGCTGTTCGTGTTTCTGTGTTAACCTTGTTCACCTTTATCTTCTTTGCTTCTTTACTACCTTACACATCTGCTTCTTCTACTCCATCTACGTTGCAGGCCTTCACCATTAACTCTAATGGTCTTGCAGACCCTATGAAGTGTAATTCTATTTCTCATGCTATTTCTGACACATCCCCTCACGTCTGGGTTATCAATGAGACTAAAAGTGCTCAATTGGCGGCTCATTGACTCCATCTCCAGGATTATAACACCTTTGAGTCTACTGGTGTTCCCAACTCCCACAGCGCTTCTGCAAAATGGGGTGTTATTGTTGGCGTAAAGTGCACTCTCTCTGCGCAACTTGTCCCAATGGATCTGTCCCTCCAGGGACGTGTTGTCATCATCGATCTTATCATACCATCATTGTCTGGACAGGGATTCCCACACTGTCTCCTTGGCATTTATGCTTCCTAGGACCCAGGGGTGGATGTATCCATCATTCATCAATTCTGGTCCCAGGTTTCACAATTGTGTCTTGCTGCTCCTCATTTGTGGTTGCTTTATGGTGATTGCGAGGTCACAACACTCTCTGCGAATCATACCACTAACCATCAATGTTTTCAGAACTTCCTCCACAATGCTAGGGGGATTGACCTTTGGTCTGATTGTGCAGATCGCCGTGCATCGGAGCTCTTTACATGCCGTGGAGCAACTGCGGGTCGATCAATAATTGATAGAGCCGTTCACTCCCATCATGGATGTCTTGCAGGGGAGGTGGACATCACACCTACCTTCATTGGTGCAACAGATCATCGACCAATTCAAGTGTCCCTCGTCCTTACTGCCCCAGGACTCCCTGACAGTCACCTTCATTATGCAACTCTGCCAAATGACTCACAACCCACTTATCCTTGGCGTGACCTGTACCCAAAGCGCAATGAACAGTATTGCTTCACAGATTTTGCAAACACTGTCGATAAAGGCATTGATCAGGCCCAGGATTTTGACGGGGCTGTGACAAATGACTCTTCCTTTTCTGCCAGGTTTCATGCACTCAGTACTATTTTTGCTGATGCGGCTTCCCATTCTTTCGAGAAACCAAGCTCATGCCGCTCATCTCAAACCCACATTACCAGCCTCACCATTTGACTTCTGGTTTGTGAGTCTCGGCAGATCGGACGGCTTTTCTTTGCTGCACGACAGTCTCACCACCTGGTGGACTGTCTTGCCCGTACCTGTTCTTGTGTTCATCAATACCTCAACACATTCGCCCAACTCCCTCTGGGAGCCACTGAGTCTCGTTTGCTCCTTGATTACTTGCTATCCACGTGCCGTGCACTTGCAAAACTTCAATATCAGGAGGAAAAAAGTATTGGTAGGATCACCGCTGTTCTCATGGGTGCTTCTGCAAAATGTTTGTACCCCTCAACATCTTCAACAGGACCCCCAGTTGCACTACTTGATCCTGCGGAGCCCACACAATTCCTCATCACATCTGATGATGTTAAAGGTGCCACAGCCACTTACTTCGTTGATCTCTTCACCCGGTGTCATTCAGTACGTGTGATCTGAGAGAATAAGGAATTTTTTTAAAAAGAAAATGTAACTCACCAAATACCACCATGCCATAGCGTAAAATCAGTCACGACCTCAAGCTTGCAGCTGTCAATCTTTTTGAACGCAATTTACTCACCATCAGACGGATTGTCAATTGTGTCAGCTTCACAGAGCGCACTTTTTGGTGCATCATGAAGCTCTGGCAAGAGACAGGAGATGTAGTGCGACACAATACTGGTCTCCCTGGTCGACCACGAAGCCTCCACTTCAAGGACATCAGCTACCTCCTGCACCTCGTAAATCACCGCCCAGACTGGTTTCTCGATGAGCTTCTCAGCATGCTCCGAATGAACCATTTCATCTCTATCCACTTTACGAC
Organism: Suillus placidus; assembly: GCA_016628565.1. Classification (NCBI taxonomy): domain Eukaryota; kingdom Fungi; phylum Basidiomycota; class Agaricomycetes; order Boletales; family Suillaceae; genus Suillus; species Suillus placidus. Next base: position 36,840 of record JABBWD010000037.1, read on the forward strand.
AATCTATCGGGAGCTCACATGTGCAGGGATGTCACTCAAAAGGCTGAAGAAAATTGCTAAAGAGAGAAATGAAGAATGACGTGCTAATTTTGTCTGGCAGATGGCTCAGTACAAGCCAGAGGAGCTTGGTTTCTTAGATGAGACCTCCAAGGATGAAAGGACACTGGGGAGAAGTTGTGGAAGGTCATTGAAGGGTTCCTGTGCAGTGAAGAAGCAAGTTTTTGTTCGTGGCCATCGCTTGTCTGGACTCAGTCTGCTCACAGTCGATGGTTTGATGGCTGTCTCTGTCATCGAGGGCTCTTTCACAACTGCAAAGTTCAAGACATTTATCGAGGAGGATGTTGTAAGTGCATTCATTGACAATGGAGCACATTCTCATACTCAACTACTGCTAGCTACCATTATGCACCCCATATCCAGGCAAACTGAGTGTCCTCATCATGGATAATGCAAAGATACACCACGGAAATGGTGTTGCAGATTTGATTTGTGAAGCTGGTACATTTTAGTTCTTGTATTGTGCCTACTCATATTCAGTCAGTATGGAGGTGTACGACTCAAGTATCTGCCACCTTACTCTCCAGATCAATCTAAATCCCATTGAAGAAGCTTTCTCAAAGATCAAGGCATTCATCTGTCGTCATCAAGATTGTTTTACGGATGATGTTGATGCCATCATTTATGATATGTATGTTGCAATGGACATCATTACAGACTCAGATGCCATAGGTTATATCATGCATGCAGGCTACTTCTAGATGCATGAGCTCTTACTATCATGCACTTCTGTTTCATGCCTGAACTGTGGCAAATTGCAATGCAATGAAATACAAATACAGAAGGGTTTGCAACTTGAATGTGGGATGTGCGGGTGCAGTACAATAGCAGATGCAGCAAAGGGAAATTTTACAACATGGACCAGCGTCACATCTCAGCTTTTATTGCCGCAACCTCTCCAAACTTGAAGCTCATTTCTTTCAGCTCTGCGACAACAATAAAAGTGAGTGTTTCAGTCCCAGTATAACCATTCTTGTGTAACTTCGTTCAGATATCATCGCTGAGGGAATACTGAGTGCAGAAGTCGTTGAGAGAGAGGTCAGGGCCAAGTTGAGCACCCACAGGTATCAATGCACCTTGGTCTGCCAGTGCAACAGTGGCAGCGGCAGGTGTGTGGACAATAGCTGTGTTGACGACATCTTGAACAGCACAGACTTCGCTAGCAGGACACAGTGGAGCAAAGAGATCGGGGGGAAATGTTGAAATTGATGACAGGACCACTGGCAGCATGTCCAGTCATTGGCTGGTTGCGCTCAGCTAGACAGTGTTGAAGCAGGGGTGACACCTCAGATTTCCGACCAGAAACAAAGTTGAATGGTTGGGTGGAGTTTCGATATCTGTGAGCTCTTTGTCTTTGTTCTATTGGTCAAGTGATGAGCAACAGACAGTGTATGAGGCAAGCTGAAAAAAATATACCCAGGCTGATGCCCACACTGAGAGTTGCTCCTGCCAAAGTGGGAAGTGGTCAGGATAGTCGGGATGGATGAAACAATGATTGTTAGAGCAACCAGCCTTTGAACACGACCATCTGTTCTGCAGCTGAACTATCTTTGATGTGATCTTCTCATTCAGCAGTGACTCAACATGGGTTTTTGATTTTTTCTATGACACGAGGTCATTTATCCACATCAATGACTATGACACATACAAACACTCACCATATCCTTCTTCAATTTCTTCTTTGGTTTCTCATCTTCGCTATCACTGTTCTCACTCTCGCTCTGGTTTTCATCTCCTGATTCATCATCACATTCTCTCCTGTGTTTCAGTTTCTTCAAAAAGTCAGATTAGCAGTGCATATATTCACTCAAATACACTACCTTGGCAGCAGGCAGTATTTGGATCACAATATTTGCAGTCGGAGCTTTTCGTTTCAGTGCATGATTGAGTAGAAACTTGTAGTCGTCAGGCGAAGACAATGCAAGTGGAGCTGTTTGAATTCGGGGTATGTACCACTCAACAGAGTAGTTTCCGTAAGCCAGTGTCTTCGGCTTGAGTTTCTCGGAGATTTTCTGGAGAATTTGGGCTTTGAGGGTGTCGAACTCTTGGTCAGAAGTCAGGAAGAGAAATGTGTTGATGGCTTTCCGTTGTTTCTCAGGTTTTCGTAGTTGATCTTCTGCGAACATGGCTAGAAAGTACGTGATTTTGATCTTCTGTGGCTCACTGTTCACGACAGCTTCGGTAGGAGCAGCTGGTGCTTGTAGATCCTGCCCTGCAGACTTGGATGTAGTAGGAACTGCTAACTGCATGTCAGCTGTATCATAAAAGTAGTACTAGCAACCTGTTCCTACCAGTAGCTGGTTGCTTCCGAGGTCAGCCACATTTCTTTTTCATTACAGGAGGTGCAGGAACTTGAACTTGCTCATTTGTTTGCACTCCAAGTTTGTCCTCAGGCTGTGGGTCTTTGACATTCAAGTTGTCCGGCAAATTGTTGTCCGTCAGAGTAGTATCCTTGATGGTAGTATCATCTGAGTCAGATAGCTGATCGAAGATTGAAGGCATGGCTGCCAGTGAAGACTTTGCAAAATATGATAATGATAAGTTACAGCGTGTCAAGCAAGATGTGGTTGTGGCATGGGTCCAGAACTTTTATTTTATTTTATTTCCTTATTCTCTCTGATCACACGTACTGACAACCTTTTTGCAAATAGCTGTAAGGGACCTGTTGACAACAAGGGTTGACCTTCATTATTGAAACATAAAGTTATACAGATCCTTACTAGGGCTGACTGTATAACTATCGTATTATTATTAATAATTGTATACTGCGATCACTATAATACTATCATCGTCATTATCGTCTTAACTAACAGTTGTATACCACACTTGCTATACAACTAACTAACCAAACAGCTCGCTTATTGATATAAGCTTATAATCCTAGTGTAATCCTAATCCTATTAACCAAAAAATCGAAAATTCACTAAGTCCTGTGATATGGCTTTGTTTGGCATTGCTTATATAAGCAAAAGTGCGGTCAACCACAGTCTTTTCCCATCTTTTCCTCCTTCTCATCCTCCTTCCCCTCAATAATTTTCGCATTTTTGACTGTTTGGTAAGTCTTTTTTTTGCTTTCTCTCTTCTTCTCCTTCCCCTCTGACCCTCACATCGGGGTTTGTGATATTTAAGACAGGTTTGAATGTCGTGCGAAATGACAAGATAATACTTAAAATTTAGGTTGTCGTCTAAGCAGAATTGAATTTTCAAATATTAATTAGATCTTGTGCGACACGCGAAACATAAAGCATTAGCAAATATTTTGTTGCCGGCCGAATGTCAACGACAATAAAAAATATAAATGTATATTTAATGCTTGCCTAAACTTCAAAATAAAACTTCACGTTTAATACTTGAAAAAACTTCAAGCATCACACGTGACTGAATACCTGCTACTGTATGAAGTTTAGACCACCACTTAGACGGGCGTCAAAATTTGAAATACCCCCTGATGATGAAATGTGAAGATAAAACTTCAAGTTTTATCATCAGATTAAATAGATCGCCCACTCATTGCCCACTCATTGCCCACTTACGATCCGATGCACACAATATAGCGCCCACTCATGATATACGATAATATATATGTAGTACAAGTACACGACCAAGCACAATTACAGTAACTATCAATGTAGTACAACAACAAAATCGCTCTAAGTCTCTGTAAAAGTTAAGCAGGAGATGTCAGAATCAGAGACGGCGCAAGTAACAACTATCCTTACCAGTAGTAAGAAGACTGCAACATGCTGCGTCGACGTTCTTCATCATTTTGTTGGTTCCCGGATTGAACTTAAGTGAGCCTTTCCACTGCTTACCGGTCATTGGACCGTTAGCATCATTAGTGGATTGATGCCGCTCTCGTGAAACGCCCTGTCGAATGTTCTCCAGGCGTGACAGGAACCAAGATTCGCATCGACTGGACCAGAAACCCACGTTCAGCCCTGAGGCAGCCCATGCCTGGGGTCTTGGCCACCAAGAGACGATTTCAACATTCCCGTCATCTAAAAAAAATTAAAACATAAGCGCCGCTGTCGATGCGAGTAAGAGAAATTGAATTACTGTTATGCACATAATATGTTCCGCACATGAAATCTACCTCCTCTTCCGACAGCTCATCATCAAAATAAGTCTGGCCATTGACGTCCAGCATGAGGCCAAACGGTACTGCTTCCCGTGAGATGCCGTCGAGAACGGAGGGGAGGATGTCGAACCCAAGACTGTGTAAGGCCAGCCGCCATACGAGGCCACCATGAAGAAGGGCTGCTCTTGCGCGAGGCTGGTTCATGAACTCGTGACGGTGCTGCTCATACACGATGTAGTCAGCGTAGACAGGCCTGAAACGGGGAAGCTTGTTATTGTTGGGGGGGTAGACATGTCCGAGGGAGTATGTGTGGAGTTCCGTAAGCGGGCGTCGTGCTCGAGGCGAAACTGACATTGGTAGCAACGTCTTTATGGCGATTCCTTTTTCAAGGAGGTTACGTGCAATCGTCAGTATATCTGAACCCCAGTCACGCCGGAGGCACATCACGGCCGTGATAGCGTCAGAGACTGCCAGTTTCCAGGGTACCAGACTAAACGACAGACGCGGCTTGATTATGTAGAACCGCTGTTTGGGCTGCTGTACATAGGAAACTCGAATGTGTGCGTTCGAGGTCGACAGGGAGGGGTTAGGTCCTAGATCCCAGAGATCGGGCGGGATGTCGGATAACTGTGATTGGGGAAGCGTGACGAGGTAACCTATAAAGCATGTGATAACATGCTTCTGTGCCTCTGGAATTGAGACAATATTCATAGGGTCATCGCCAACCAGCTTGCATAGGTGAGCCCATTGTGTCTTGCGAGTCCAATCATCGAATGTGGTCGATCTGCCTCGGGGTGTAGTGGTAGATGCTGCAAGTCGAAATCCGAGATGGAAATGCAGAATTGAGACAAACCGCTCAACACTTCGAGTGTATTGAGCTGAGGGCGCGACTTCATATTGACCGAAGTAGGTTTCGATGTCCCGTAAGAAACTGGATAGTGGGGGCGGAGGGGGTGGTGCGGTGGGTTCAGAAGGAGCAAGGGCAGAGGCGGGCGGAAAATTATCTTCCTCCCAATCACCATCAGGAACGCTGGTAGGATCTAATGCGTCACATAAGTCCCACTCGTTGCGGAACGAGTCATATACCCTGGTAGATTGGTTATACGACATCCAAGACGTCGGTACCTCTGCCTTTGTGAGACGGACACGTTCAAGAAAGCCGCCAAAGTCGTAATTGGGTTGCCATTCGAACACCACGACTGTGCTGGATTTGCCAGGAATGCCATGGTTCATGGCTGCACGCTCACGGCTCTGACGCGACTGCCGTCGAGCTGGCGTCTCTGTCTCCTCTTTCTTCTTATTCTCCTCATGGCGCCGCGCAAAGAATGTCTTCCAATCTTCTCCTCGCTTCTGTCCAGAGTGGGGTTGGGGGATTGGAAATGATGGATCTGCGTGAGCTTCGGGAATATCGGATACGGGCTGCTCTCCACCGGCTTGACCCCATCCAAGTGCACTAACATCCCATCCAAGGGCGCCCTGACTCTTGTTGTCAGACTGACCCCAGGTATTGTCATCTGGCTGACCCCACGTATTGTCATCTGGCTGACCCCATTGGATTGGCTCGGTCGCACGGGTGATAGCTACCTGAGACGGGATATAATGACGCAAGGTGAAATCGACGGCAGAGGCATCAATGCCGCCAGAAGCATTTCGGGGAAAGCGAACCCAAACCGGGATTGAGAATTTCTCAAACATGGGCAATTGACCTTCCCAAGGGCAGTACTTGGAAGAAACGAGGACTCCCGTACGTGGCACGCTCGTTGTGAGATCCCCAACGAATGAGCGCGACAACTCAAGAACCCATTCAGCGGGTATGGGATAATTGGGATCATCTGTAAGGATAGACGTCCAAGATCGAGAAGAACCATGGTATCAACGAGTCATGATGTGCCATGAGCAGGTGGCGGCGATTACTAGAAATACGTCAGGCAATCACGATAAAATGAACATATGGTAGCCTACGTACAGAGAAATGCGTCCCGTGACCTTATTGCGACCTTTTTGGCAAGGTTAGCATCTGCATGCGACCGTTGGTACCCAAAGCTAGTCGGAGGGCGTGGAAGTTTAGTCCCCCAGGGAACGAGCAGCCCAGCACCCAAACGTTCCAGGCACCAGAGCAATTTCTGCTCTAAGGCGACCCATGCTTCCCGAATATCGCGGTGGAGGATGTATTTTCCATTTGAATCCACCTCCGTGAGGAGCGAGAACCTGGAGTGATTGAGGCAACCAAAGATCGGCCCATCGAAGGTAGGATTCCGGGGTATCAGAGGAAACCACGGACGAGCGCTGTACGCCCAACAAGTAGAGAGCGGCCTTTTGCTATCCTCGGGAGAACAATCAACGTCATCGCGAGGGTCCCAAACAGGCTCGAAAGGAATGACGTCGGGAAGTGAGTGTGCAGTGAGAGAGGTATAGACCTGCTCATCACGCAAAACGACACAGAGATTGTTACTCATGGAAGCGTAGGGATGTAGACTATCGCAACAGTACAAACCGTTACGATGTTAAGGTTGAGAGTATATGGAAGAGCTACCGCAACAGTACAAACCGTTGTGTTAGACGTTAGAGAGCAAGAATGACCAGCGAGGATGCATCTATATAGCAGTGGCGGAGTTTCAACGAGTGATTACCTTATCAGGGGCCACAATGAGACCACAGTGTGGATGTGGAATAGAAACAAAAAAACCACTGTGGAATTGAGTGAGACACGACCACAACGGGCTAAGTGAGACACAATAGCGGTAAAGTGGAGTTCAATACAAGAACTACCCAAACAATATTACGTGTAGGGTGTGGACGACATTAAGGACTAAGACGCTGACCAATTTTAAGTAATAAGAAAAGTAAGGAAAACACTATAATGATGCACCAGCCTGTAGTATAGTTTCCGCCAAAGACGAGGGCAAGGATGGTAATACTGTAATAAATTGATAGTAAATTATGCGATGAGGATGAGGGGTTCTATGGGTAAACCTATGGTCAATAACTAGGTGTCAGGTGAGCAGAGGACAAGATACGAAGTAGAGTAGATAGCTACTGACAATATATGCCATGTGGGGGAGAGGCTAGTACGGACATTGAGCCGGGGAGTGATGAAGGATGACTAGGACGGAGAATAGAACGATGGGCATGACTGTATGTACAGTCATGCCCTGAGGGAAGGTCGTCGAAGGCCGTGTTCGACGAGAACCATAGTGGAAGGTCGTTGTCGGGAGCCTAGTGGAGAGAGGGCATGACTGTATGTACAGTCATGCCCTGTAGGAAGGTCGTTGGAGGAGGGAAGGTCGTCGAAGGCCGAGGGAAGGTCGTCGATAGTGGAAGGTCGACGTCGACGATGACAGGCTCGACAGTAACAACAGCCGAGCCTAGTGGAGAGAGCTGAGGGAAGGTCGTCGAAGGCCGTTGTCGACGAGAACGATAGGCATGACTGTACATACAGTCATGCCTTGAGGGAAGGTCGTTGAAGGTTGTTGTCGACGAGAACGATGGGCATGACTGTACATACAGTCATGCCCTGAGGGAAGGTTGTTGAAGGCCGTTTTTGACGAGAACGAGGGAATGTTGGAGGAGGGAAGGTCGTCGATAGTGGAAGGTCATTGTCGACGATGACGGGCTCGACAGTAACAACGAGCCTAGTGGAGAGAGCTGAGGGAAGGTTGTCGAAGGCCGTTGTCGATGAGAACGATAGGCATGACTGTACATACAGTCATGCCCTGAGGGAATGCCGGAGGAGGAGGGAAGGTCGTCGAAGGCCATTGTCGACGAGAACGATAGGCATGACTGTACATACAGTCATGCCCTGAGGGAATACGATAGGCTCGACAGTACATACCATCGAGCCTAGGAAAAGTAAGTTGAATTTCATAAGCAAGACAGACTTGGAACTTTGGCGACGAAAGAGCACAACAGTGACAAACAACAATATTCCCATATTCAACCTGTCTAATCCTGCTAACTGCCAACGACGAGCTCGACGGTTTGTACTGTCGAGCTCACTGTCGAGCTCATCGTCCCCCATCCTTAGAGCACGACGGTATGTACTGTCGTGTCTCCTGTATGGATTTATCTCGGCACTTCCATCATTGCGATCCTTTGGACCCATGGACCCGACGTCGTGTTATTGCTCCTCCTCTTTCGCCGCCGACTGCGATCCTTTAGTTCACACTGTCGAGCTCATTGAGCTCATCGTTTTCCCATCCTTGGAGACCGACGGTATGTACTGTCGTTGTCTCAGCTCTTCCACTTTCGCTGACTGCGATCCTTTAGATCACGCAGGTCCATCTACACCCGTCATCCCTTTCACTGTATGTACGGTGGAAGGGTAATGGCAATCTCTGTCTCTCGGTGACTTCCTCCCTTCGCTGACTGCGATCCTTTGGATCATGCAAGCCCGTTCGTCATGTCAGGTAAGTAATCCAATTGTTAACAAATCCAAACCGTCGACCAACAGTTAACAATCCAGTCGTCAATATCATCCCCTCCACCGTACATACAGTGGAGGGGACATGATTTATCGTGCATTCAAATGCCATCTATCCTACCAACCGATCCAGCGGTCAACACCCGTCATCCCTTTCACTGTATGTACGGTGGAAGGGTAACGGCTACCTCTATCTCTTGGCGGGTGACCTCTCGGCGACTTCCTCATTCACTCAGTCCATTTATTCCTCTACGCATGACATATGTTATGCTACCGCCACTTTCATCCATTGGAACGCATCGTTTGAAACATTCAGCCTCTCCATCTGACCCCCAGTAAGACCATCAACCCATTCACCGTCGTATAGGGCCTTCGGTAATCCAGTGATCGGGCTACGTTCAGACATTGAATTACCGGGCGCGCGTATCCTTTTCATTGGTTTGGAACCCTGGGGCGCAAAAACATCATCGTCCAACACTCTCTGATGGTCGATGACATCCAGTTCTCGCTCAATTTTGCGACGCCATGCCATGTTCTTGACCCGGAGTACACAGTGTATGTTGTTTTCCATGTCGCTTTCTTCTGAACTCATCCCACCATCTCCCAGTGTCTTGATCACTTTTTGAAGCCACATCCAAGCTGGTAGGTCCTCGTCCTCATCGTCCTTCTTCAGGTTGATAATATGCTCAAGAATTTTCGCTCTGCGAATATATTTCTGTGGACGCATTAGTATGCATCCGAAAGCCTCAACATTGTGTCGTGGACATACGTTTCGCCGACGCGTTGTTTGACGAACCGACTTCAGACTTTCGTCTCTCTTTGTGATCAACCTCTCCTCCACTTCTGCTGCGGTCTCCAAGATGCCCTTTGCCGTGACCTTTGGTTGCGCTGCTCTCCAGGTCGTCCGCAGCCGCTTGTAGCGATCCTCAAGAATCGCTTTATAATACCCATTCGACCTTCGCATCGGCCACTGCTCTTCTGCATTCCTCCTTTGCAATTGTTCAACGAGTATATCGAGGATTCTCGTATTCCAAGGCATGCTAGATCCATGTGTGAGATCGAAGGCGAGGTTCTTGGCGTCAGGGCCTGGGCCATCTTCGTACTCGTATGAGTACACATCTTCACGAATGGCTGGCTGATGCACGATAAAATCTGCATCTTGAGTTATGCTGAAGATGTCTTTGAGGAGTCGCCGGACTTCGCCCTGTTCCATGCTCAGTGTGAGCACATATGTCGAGTTTTAGCTCTCACAAGAAGGAAGTCTCTTTCGTGGTTCAATTCTGCGGCCCTTTCCATCTTAACTTCATCATCCTGCATCCTTTTCCTTCGAGGACTGCGCTTCGTGGACGTTGGGAGACCCTTATCGACGAAGATGCGTCTGAGTGCCGCCTCTATTCCTCTGGAGACCGCGTTCTCCATCGCGGACATGGCATCGTCCGGCTCCGGCTGAAATCGCGGTGGCTCTTGCTCAACTATCGGTGATCGTTCTCGATGCGTGTCCATAGGGTCATTGTCCTGCAAGGTATGAGTTTAAAACGAGTTCCGACCACATCTAATACTTACCTCTGCAACAGATACCAGACGCATCTTGCGTGTTGCTCCACGTGCTTTTCTGATTTTTTTGATTGACTCGAGGCAGGGAGTTTTGAACCGTGGTTTCTGGGGCGTTTTGGGTTGCTGTTGAGTGCTTCCGGGGACGGGGTCCGTGTCTATGTCCATGGCTGCATGCTGTTGCCTACCGTGTCTCGCAAATCGCTGCTCCATGTTAGCGAGTTCGCTGGCTTTTTCTGCCCTCAATTTTTCTATTTCTAGCTGCAGTCTTTGCTCCATCTCAGCAGCAATGACTTTCTCGTGTTCTTCTACCTGCTTGACATCATTAGCAATTCCTATGGTCGGTTGTTCTTCTTCCCCACCTCTTGTTTTTTTCTTTCACTTAATTCTGCTTCGCATCGCGCCAGTTCATCAGCCAGACGTCGTCGTTCTAGAGTGCGTTCTTCTAACTGCTCGACCTTATTAGTGATTCCCATAATCTGTTGTTCTTCCTCACCTCTTTGTCTTTTCTTGCCCTTAATTCTGCTTCGCGTCGTGCCAGTACTTCAGCTAGCTGCTCGACATCGACATCATCAGGGAGTTCCACAATCGATTAGTCTTCCTTACCTCTTTGTCTTTTCTTGCGCTTAATTCTGCTTCGCGTCGTGCCAGTTCTTCAGCTAGCTGCTCGACATCATTAGCGAGTTCCACGATCGGTTTTTCTTCCTTACCTCTTTGTCTTTTCTTGCCCTTAACTCTGCTTCGCGTTGTGCCAGGTCTTCACGCCATATCATTTCTTCAGCGGCGTTCTTCTTCGCTTGTTCTTCCCGTGCGTGAATTTCCTATTAGCTTGTAAGCATACGTCTAACCAAAGGTCTGTTGCACTCACTTGCTTCTCCCGTTCTTTCAGGGCCGCTTCCCATTGCCGAGTCTTCTCGTTGACATCGCGTATGTGGCGCTCACGCTCTTCTTCTATAAGACGTCGTTGTTCGTCGAGGCTGTCTTGAGCTTCTTGGCGTATCTGCTGGTATGATTAGCTGTGACATATATTCAACAAATTTCTCGTGCGTACTACTTCTCTTTCCTCCAGTATTTGCTTGATTTGTTCTTTTTGTTCATACAAAGTCTTGCGAAGTGACTCTGAAAAGTCGACTTCATGGAAGCGACGCTTTTCACCCATCTGGATGGGCGCCATGAGTCACGGAAGTTGATTAGTGCTATCCAGACGTACCACTTCTTCTCTGGCCCTCTTGTTGATTCGAAATGTATGTCGCACCCTGAGAGCATCAGTGGGAGGCTGAGTGAGCGGAGTGGGCGGCGGAGCATCAGTGGGAAGCTGATTGGGGGGCTGACTGAGAGCATCCATGAAGTTACCAGCACCGCTCTCATCATCGTCATCATCGTCATTGAACAAATCTGCGTCATGAGATGTCTGTGCGTCTTCTGGCTCATGACGCTGCATGTCAACATCGACGTTATCGACACTCATAGCGGGGTAAGAATTCATCGTTAAGTTGCACGATGGAATGGCTTATTCCTGAGTCTTCTTAAGTCGTTCAAGTGTTTATTCTTCTAGTTGTCTTTTTGCATGAACAACAAGTCCATCTCGCCATTTTCATCACTTTCAATTATCTCGTTGCTCACTTCCCCCGTACAATTGCATTATACAATTACCCTTAGCGACCAGCGCTGCAACACTAACAGGAGTATATCCCCGCACAATTACCCTTAGCAACCAGCGCTGCAAGATTAACATTACAGATTCTTATTGTCATCCTTCATCACTGATTTGGTTTTTGGCTCTCCGCTGTTGCCGGCCCCGAAGTAGACTCCAAGCAGACTCTCTAATTAATTGGTTATTGTCTTTGTCTTTGACTTAGTACGTCAAGTTTAAAAGCTGGACCGTTAATACAGCCCGCTTTCATCGCCCACTTTCATCGCCCACGTCTTACTTGTCTTGATCGAGTCCAGCATGGTAAACTCTCGCACGTATATCCTTCCGACATCATCTGTAAGTTATCGGACACTTGCTTGCACCCCTGTTTTGACCTTCAAATCAGACCCCAGAACTTCACCTGCGGTGCAGGCTATATTCAAAATTGTGGACCAAACCCCGTCAGGTCACCATGTTGACGTGGTGTTCTGGTCACTCGCGTACTGCTCAGCGCTTTCCTGTTCCTGAAAGTCTCTTCGAGGAGGCTACCGTGCAACCTTACATCCACAACTGTTTCGTGACTGTGCACGAAGGGAGACACGTCTATCAATTCTGCATCTTCTTCAAACGGCATCTTCGTCTTAGAGCCAACGTGCTTCTTAGCAGGGACGATCATAAGTTCCGAGGTGATGCAGTAGTTATGAGGATTGGGGTCAACAATACTTCCGTGAACATGCGAGGCAGAGATAATGCGCTTGCTGACTTCTTAATTCACCAGTGAGTAAACTTCACGTTTTATTGAGCCTACCTTAACTATCTCTTTCAGCTTTGCGCAGAAGATAAGCGGTCATCCAAGAGCTAGGCTCCCATGTGATCTTACTCTTGTAAAACCATTGAGCACTCGTATAAATTGCCGATTGGCGGCGAGGTGTGGAGTAGTGTAATTTTCTAGACCGCGAATTAGTATTCTCAGCTGGACTGAACATAATATTATCGAAACTTGCAATAGTATTCTCGTCTTTGGAAATTAGATTTCATTCAAGTACATCCTGCATTTTCTACGCAATTTATTTTCAGTCGTCGTCAACTATGAGCGCTTCAGAAAGACTTCCATGTTAAACTCTAGGGCTGAGCAGGGGTCCATGATCTCAAAATCGGTAATGGCTGTGCGACTGTGCTGGTTTGGGGGAAGATATCTGGATATCTGGGAGGTTGTTGAAGCCATAAGCGACTGCTACATCTTCCATTATGTCGACCTCCATGGAAGATGTCAGGACGCGTGCATGGAAATTGAGACAATCAGAGCATCAGGGTCGTTGGGTGAGAGGGTAGGTCACGCTCGCATCATTCGGACACAAGTTCGGAACACAAGCTTAATGCATACAGTGGTAAAGGACGGAAATATGTGGTAAAGGACGGGGATATCTAGCACTGCGGGAGTATTACTTGCTCTTGCTCTTGCTCTTGCTCTTGCCTACAGCCATTTCTCCCTCCTTTCATCTAGCGCGACCTGACGTGTATTTCAGGCATGTCATGATAATGTCATTGATGGGCCATAAGTTGCTATAATTTTCAAGGTCTGGGAAACTGTTGAGAGCCTGAATGTCATGAGTTCAATGAGTTCATTGACAACAACAACAAGACCGATCTATTCACCTTGTCGCGCACAATATTCAACAGCGCAGGACTTTGGGCAGAAGCGCATTTTGTCATGTCAAGGTGGTCCTCAATGAGTTGATGCATATTTTTCTTTAATTCATGAGTTACTTTACAATGCTGATGGTACAATAATACTTAACGAACCTTGAATTTTGAATACAACTTCGGATTCCAATCCAAAACTTCATGAAGTGTGTACCCCCCACGCCCTGGGCGCCCAGGTTCACTGGGAGGTTTAGGAATCTTCAAGTCTTCCGGTAAACTTGAAGTTGAGGAGTCGCTATCTGACAAAGAATCCAAAGAGCCCGCAGAATCTGAGGGCAAAGGCATGGGAGAACGGGAACGGGAACGCGAGAACGTGGCCTTCTTTAGGTACGGCAAGGGAGAGTGATCAGATTGCTTGAGCACCCGCTTTGCGAGTTTGCATTCAGGGGCGGGGGTGGATGATGATGCCCTTGCAGCGGGAATGATACTACTAGCTTTCGCAACTAGGACCTCATCGGCAATAAGTGTAAGTGGGCGACGATCAACATGACCAAACAGCTCCAGCTGGTCCGTGAGCATTGGGGGAAAGGGCGGTGGTGCACCAGTCTCCGAGTCATAGAAAGGAGGAACAACTGTAGGAGTATTGCGCATGATAGATAGAGTGATAGATAGAGAGTGCCGAATAACTACGTTGAACTTAAGGGATGGTTCAAGGGGAAGCGAAAGTCGACAGATTACCGTATTGGGTGAAAACAATAAGGGCTGCATAACAAATGGTAACCATCGAAGCACAAGAAAAGAATAGGACTTATGGAGGGGAACATCAATGTATCTCATAGCATGTCTACAAGTTACAAGTTACCATGGAATCAACGATACAAAAGTGTTTGGAAACAAATGAGCAATGCTAATAAATACGCTGTGAGTGGGCGACTACAGCAGATCATATTACAATGTCTTTCCTTCCTACATTTTTCAACAAATCAGTGCAGCTACAGCGTTACAAGCTGCTCACTCGTTTGACCACCTACAGCGGCTCAGTCTATGCACTTGTGATCTCTAATGATGGGAACCTGCTTGCATGTGGAGGTAAGAAAGCAGACACTCAGCCATACACAGCGCTAATAAACAAGCAGGTACCGAGGGCATCAAAATCTGGGATATCAAATCTCGGAAAGAACTCACATCTTCGTCTCACCATCATGAATCCCGGGGAACAGTCAGTTGCGCAATCTGGTCCACGACCAGGAAAACAGCAGCAGAAACCCTCTGTTACGGAACAGGCCTGGGTTACATCATATTTTTGCGACACAGTCTCACAAATGTAAGTGCCCAAGGTTCCTGCTCGACCGTCAATTGACATCAGCAGAAAACATTCCAGGAGATTTGCGCCAGGAGACTTGGATCAGGTTTTGAGATTACATGCTTGTCCTGGCATTCGACTTCCTCTGAAGGCAACCTACGGATTGCAGTGGGGACGAGAGACAAAATTGTTCAGGTTCTTACGCTCAATGCAAGCTCGCAACTTCAGTCCGTCTTCGCAGTGCGACTTGAAAATACGGTACCAAAGTCTGTAGCGTTCGCAGATAACCGAGATGTCTATGTCTTCGGGCTCTACGATGGCAACTTGTGAGTTCCTCCACTGCAGAATTTTCATCGGCTCATACTAAGCACCAAACAGCATGAAGCTGAAGGATGAAGATGGTAGCGTGGTGCAGGAAATGAGCTGCAAATCAGTGATGTGAGGACGGATACCACTCTCGACCCGCGCATTGCTGATGTTATCCAGTGGTCACGCTGCGGTGCACTCAAAGCGGGGCGTTTTCGTCGTGGATAATGCGGCAGACGGTTTTACATTGTATCGCCTTGATGGTGATGGTGAGCCTGTTCGAACGTTTGCAACTGCTGTACCAAGCATGTCGCTCCCCAAGCAAGTGGCATTTGGGGAAGAAGGCAAGGTAGTTGTGGGGGGAAGCGACAATGGATTGGTATATGTATTCGATCGGAAGACAGGGCAGATACTCGAAACCCTCCACCACGCAGACACAGACTCTGGCCTTGTGCAAACAATATCCGTAAGTGTTAAAATTGGTTGGAAAGAATGTGACTGAACTGGTTTAGACGCGCGATCTCCACGGCCGCTGCACAATTGCTAGCGCTTCGACTGCACCAGGGTGCGGGAAAACCACAATCAAAATATGGGCGTACGACTACGCAGTGCAGAAGGCACCTTCTGCACCTAAGGCGCCTTCAGAGAATTACTGGTCCCTGTCGCGCATACTGATGATGCTGACACAACTACTGGCACTGCTATGCATGAGTGTCTTCCTGCTGATAAATTATAAAGACAGCTTTTTGGTAAGTGGGTCATTCGGCCAGCAGGGATATAACTAACACACCTCCAGGACAGCGCAGTGAACCGCGTGCATGGGTACATGACTTCAGCGACGATAGTTAATGTGGCCGACGAGTTTTCACAGCATGTCAAAGCAGCAATGAAGTTCGGCGAGTTCGGCGAGTATGTAGATATCGAGGACGATAACGAAGGGCCAACCGAAGGATCCATCAAACATGATATTAGGATGCTCCGGGAATTAGCAGCCAAGCTCATGGAGATAGCTCAAGAAGCAGGTGGAGATATCGACGAAGATGAGGGCAAGCACGATACTGATCATCCGCAGGCAGCGAAGGGAGATGAATGGACGAAGAGCCTAACTATCGTTAGCTAGCCAGATAGCACGCTAGCTGAATATGACATATTTTGACATTTGAATGTACGATAAATCATGTCCCCTCCACTGTATGTACGGTGGAGGGGATGATATTGACGACTGGATTGTTAACTGTTGGTCGACGGTTTGGATTTGTTAACAATTGGATTACTTACCTGACATGACGAACGGGCTTGCATGATCCAAAGGATCGCAGTCAGCGAAGGGAGGAAGTCACCGAGAGACAGAGATTGCCATTACCCTTCCACCGTACATACAGTGAAAGGGATGACGGGTGTAGATGGACCTGCGTGATCTAAAGGATCGCAGTCAGCAAAAGTGGAAGAGCTGAGACAACGACAGTACATACCGTCGGTCTCCAAGGATGGGAAAACGATGAGCTCAATGAGCTCGACAGTGTGAACTAAAGGATCGCAGTCGGCGGCGAAAGAGGAGGAGCAATAACACGACGTCGGGTCCATGGGTCCAAAGGATCGCAATGATGGAAGTGCCGAGATAAATCCATACAGGAGACACGACAGTACATACCGTCGTGCTCTAAGGATGGGGGACGATGAGCTCGACAGTGAGCTCGACAGTACAAACCGTCGAGCTCGTCGTTGGCAGTTAGCAGGATTAGACAGGTTGAATATGGGAATATTGTTGTTTGTCACTGTTGTGCTCTTTCGTCGCCAAAGTTCCAAGTCTGTCTTGCTTATGAAATTCAACTTACTTTTCCTAGGCTCGATGGTATGTACTGTCGAGCCTATCGTATTCCCTCAGGGCATGACTGTATGTACAGTCATGCCTATCGTTCTCGTCGACAACGGCCTTTGACGACCTTCCCTCCTCCTCCGGCATTCCCTCAGGGCATGACTGTATGTACAGTCATGCCTATCGTTCTCGTCGACAACGGCCTTCAACGACCTTCCCTCAAGGCATGACTGTATGTACAGTCATGCCTATCATTCTCGTCGACAACGGCCTTCGACAACCTTCCCTCAGCTCTCTCCACTAGGCTCGTTGTTACTGTCGAGCCCGTCATCGTCGACAACGACCTTCCACTATCGACGACCTTCCCTCAGGGCATGACTGTACATACAGTCATGCCCATCGTTCTATTCTCCGTCCTAGTCATCACTCCCTGGCTCAACCGTGCTAGCCTGTCGCCTCTCTACCGGCCGATGAAGTGAGTCGTTATTTCCTCGTTTGGTAGCTATCCTAATGAACATTATGTTTTCGTACCAGGCTTACTTCTGTGATTGCAACAACAACTTGTTGTATTCCACCGATCGTTGTTTTTGTTGTTTCTTCTGTCGCCCTTGTTATTCGTCCCACTTAAAAGCCTGCCTATCCAACTCTATGACTCTCACTCCCTGTCCAATTCCAATTCATAGAAACGACGGTACATACTGTCGTTGCTATCGTCGCACCGCTCTCCATGCCCGTGTCCCGCACAGTGTATAAACGGTGCATCTGTGAGAAATGCATCGAAACTGGCGATCGTGCTGCTGATGGCACACCTAAGGGGGTGCTCATCGCAGAACGTCTTTTGGCCGCTCATCTACAACGTACTCAAGCAGAACGTGCTGCGCTCATCAGGACTGATGTCGCGGATTTGGTAGCCTCACAGCTCCGCACACTCACACTCACCGACAACGAACCGCTTCTTGCTCTGCATGTGCCCGGCGATCCGGGGCACCCCAACCCCACTCCACCAGTATCTATTCCAGCTCTGGCAGATGATCTTGAGCGACTCACATTGTTGGATCCTTTTGTTGCACAAGAACCCAGTGTAGCAACTGATCGTTGGGATGTCTCACAGAAGAACAGATACCGGCCAACCGCGAAGGCCTTGACAGTCCTCGATAATGTCAAGCTCCGCGTTCAGCGGTGCTTTCACTTGTTACTTGCTGGTAATTTCGATCATGTTGGTTGCGAGCTACCATTGCTTCGCAAAGCCGTGGAGAGCATCAAACGACATGCAGACACTGTGATCGCACGGAAGAACACAATCATACTGGAGATAGATGGCTTGGAAGCTCAGTTCAATAGTCACAAGCCGCCCGAAATGGACTTGCGTACGGCGGTCGAATTTGATGCCAGTAAGTGTTGACTATCTTCGTCATGATCATATTCTCAACAGTCAATAGATATTCACCATGAATCTTCGCTGACTCAGTACGATGAAATCGCACAGATCGCCTTATTCATCTGTGTGATGTGTAAAATCGTCATGGGAGTCAGTAGGCGAGGCTGTGATTTCATCTTGGGACTTATCTCAGTCCTGCTATTCCTCGCGTTCCGGAGATCGGATGGTAGCCTCAGCTCTCCCCATGAAAACGTGCTTAGACAAATTCCAACGACTTTCGAAACCGCACTCTCAAAGTTCAATCTCACTGAGAAAACTGTCGTATACGCAGTCTGCTCCCGTTGTCACTGCACTTACAGCCCTCACTATGCAGACGGCTCAACTCTTCCCACATATCCTGAACGTTGCACACACCACCCCATGCCAGAGGCCGAATGCGGCGAGTCATTACTTGACCATGGCCGTGATGGAGTGCTCCGACCGAAGAAGACATTCGTGTACCACGATTTCAAGGACTACCTTGCTGGTCTCCTCTCCCGTGCAGATATCGAGGCGGCGATGGATCAGGCCTGCGACGATTTGCAGGACTCAATCAGTTCTCCCCATCCGCCTTTGATGAAACACGCATTCGAAGCTCAATTTCTCTGTCAGTTTGGTGGCCCAGAGCCAGGTTCACTTTTTATTGATAAAGGAGACGAAGGACACTATGCTTTCGCTCTTCACGTCGACTTCTTCAATCCTGAAGGCATGAATTTGCGTGGTGCTAGCAAATCCTCTGGAATCATCTCGATGGCATGCTTGAACCTACCATTGGATATTAGGTACAAGCCCAAAAACATGTACCTTGCAGGGATCATCCCTGGTCCGAAGCAACCCTCCCTCGAGCATCTCAATCACTACATCCGGCCGCTTATCAATGACATGGTGGATTCATGGGAGCGCGGTATCAAATTTTCCAAGACTGCTTGTTTTCCTACCGGTCGGCTCGCTCGCAGCACTATTGCTCTGGCTGTTTGTGATCTTCCTGCCGCTCGTCACCTGGCTTCCTTAGCTGGGACCGGTAGCCATTTTTATTGTAGCGCGTGCAATTGTTACCATAAGACCACGTACGGCAGAGTTGACTTCGATAGCTGGAAACCTCGCGATAAAGATGAACTCCAAAAGTTCGCTGAGCAGTGGAGGGACGCTGCGACGACCTCCGAACGAGAGAAACTGTTCAAAGCTCACGGTGTGCGCTACTCAGAGCTGTGGCGTTTGCCATACTGGGATCCCTCGCGCCAGCTGGTCATCGACCCGATGCACTGTATATTAGAAGGCTTAGTACAACATCACTCCCGTAGCCTTCTCGGTTTGACTACGACGACCACTTCATCTTCATCGGCTTCATCCTCATCCCCTCCAGCCTTTTCGTGCGATTTAGGCGAGATGCCTCCAGGGATGACTTCCAAGGAATTAACTCAGGTTGCTGCTATACACACCTTTCTGGTTACCCAGGTGCCTTCCGATGACGAAGACCTGGAAAAGTTGAAAAAGAATTTGTCTAACAAGAACACAGGACCCCTCAAGTTTGTTTGCGAAGCCTTGCGATGCATTCCCCAGAAATCTAGTAGAGTGTTCAAAATTGACTACGTTAAAGCTCTAGTTGAATGGGTAAGTTCTTAATTTGCCGCTCCCTGTGTATGAGTTTCTCATGTTTGTTCTTAGCGCCGTGGAAAACCTTTTACTGCTCCGCAGAAGGAACACGGGCTCGACTCCCCAGACGCACTCAATCGCGTCCGAGACGTCATCCAGGAGATAACCATTCCATCTTGGTTTACTTCGGCCCCAAGTGATTTCGGAAGTGCATCTGCTGGGACGATGAAAGCGGACGAGTGGCGCTCCCTAATCACTGTCTACATCCCCATTGCCCTTGTGAGCTTGTGGGGGGCTGGCACCTCTCATCCTTCTGATGAAGTCGGGACCCGCCATAGAGCTATTCTCGACCATACTATGGAGCTTGTTTGCGCGGTTTATCTCGCGTGTGCCCGATCAACCTCTGCAGAGAGAGCACATGCGTATCGCTCCCACATTGCGCGTTATGTTGGAAATTTGAAGAAGATACACCCCACCTTTGCTCTGCGTCCGAATCACCATGCTGCCTTCCACATATATGACTTTTTGCTTCTATTTGGCCCTGCCCACTCTTGGTGGTGCTTTCCTTTCGAACGTTTAATCGGAATACTTCAGCGTCTTCCAGTAAATCACAAGATTGGTGTGTGTTTGCGGTCACTTATATACAGTAGCAAAACTGATTTTTCAAGGCGAGTTGGAAGCTACCATGTTATATTCTTTCATCAAGACTTCAAAACTTTGCTGTTGGCTTAGTTGACCGGATTGTCCGCCAGCTATTCAAGAGTGCAAAATTCTGTTCGACAAGATGTCCACTCCCAAGAGCGCTACAAGTCTTGGAGAAGAACTCGCCGAGGATCCTTTGGACGACAGTGTACAGGCTTCTCCCTCCGCTAGCGCTGTTGCTGTACCTGAAGACCTGTATGCGCTAATCAAACGACGCACAGCCATACTATGCGCGCGACTAAAGTTTAACAGCCTTATCTACAGCAGGGCCTCTACTCACGTCGGAAATAGTCAAGTTTTTTTTTATCCTCGGGGTGACCGACTATCATCTCCTGTCCCCGGCAGCATTCGACATATCTATGCCACGCCTGCAGGTGAACTAATGTTTGCTGTACAAAAACTTGTCCCGCTGGATCGTCATGCTCAAACCGTGGATCCATTCACTATATATCCTCATTTCCCCGCGAAAATGTACTCGTCAAGCTTCAGTACCCACTTGGAAAATGTAAAGGTATCTTGGGTTGTTGGTCACTTTGCTCGATGGGCGGTTTCGAGTAATACTGTAGTTGTACTATCTCTATCTCGTGATTGAATATTAATCTTAATCTATTACATGTGTAAATACAAAAAATCAGACTTTCTACAGACTTTCTACAGTTACGACTACTGTGATTACTCTGATGTGGGTGATGAGTGGGTGATGAGTGGGCGATCATCGGGCGATCTATTTAATCTGATGATAAAACTTGAAGTTTTATCTTCACATTTTATCATCAGGGGGTATTTCAAATTTTGACGCCCGTCTAAGTGGCGGTCTAAACTTCATACAGTAGCAGGTATTCAGTCACGTGCGATGCTTGAAGTTTTTTCGAGTATTAAACGTGAAGTTTTATTTTGAAGTTTAGGCAAGCATTAAATATACATTTATATTTTTTATTGTCGTTGACATTCGGCCGGCAACAAAATATTTGCTAATGCTTTATGTTTCGCGTGTCGCACAAGATCTAATTAATATTTGAAAATTCCATTCTGCTTAGATGACAACCTAAATTTTAAGTATTATCTTGTCATTTCGCACGACATTCAAACCTGTCTTAAATATCACAAACCCCGATGTGCCTCTCCTTATAGCTCTCTTCCCTCCTCCTTTCCCTCAACAAATTTCGCATTTTTGACTATTTGGCGGGTTTTCTTTCTCTCTTCTTCTCCTTCCCTCTCTGATCCTTTCCTTCTTCTAGCTCCACATTTTTGACTATTTGGTAAGTCTTGTTTCTCTCTTCTCCTTCCCTCTCTCTGACCCTCTCCTTCTAGCTCTCTTTCCTCCTCCTCCTCCTCCTCCTCAGTAATTTTCGCATTTTTGACCATGTGGTAAGTCTTTCTTTTGCTTTTTCTCTTCTTCTCCTTCCTTCTCTGACCCTCTAGCTCTGTATTTTTGCCCCTTGTAGTCAGTAGTTTACATGTTGTAGTAATTACTTGAAATATAATTTGAAATTTTCGCTTTTTTTGGGTTTTGAGAGCTACAATGGCCACAAAGCTATAATAATTGGAAATCTCATTAGAAATCTATATAGAGCTTTATAGTAGAAGGTCCTCTATAGTCAAGCTGTATAGTGGGTAATAGTTAGTAATAATAGGCACCTTTCTATAGAATCCCTAATCTCTATGATGTCTATATAGAGCTATATAGATCTATATTGACAAAGGAGTTTTTCCTGATGTAATACGATGGGTTAAGTCTTGAGTGACTTTTGAATATGATTTGCGATTAAGTTCTGGTCAAACTTATTTAAATGATTGGCATGAATGTGCTCTTGAAACAAGAAGAAGCCTCCCTCACGGTGGGCTCCAGTGATGTCTTACTACTTAAGGGTCTTATATAATGTTGTGTATAATGACAACACTATTATACATGGAAGACTTCTTGCCAGTCCTTAAGTACATGGTCTACGACTTTTCTATTTCGTAGTAGATAATGTGGTGAGTTCTTGGGAGGATTTAATTTGTTGTCCTCTTCTTGTCTTGTATAGTTGCACTAATGTAATATGATTGGGACTCTGTACATGTTCTGGTAAATTCGGTAGGTATGTTTCACCCTAGTAGGTCGTGTTTCAACCTATGAAAGTCTGTTTCAACTTTGTCGTGTTCTCCTGATGTTTGTGTCTCACTTTCCATTGAAAGGGAGAGTTTAATATTTGTTAAGCTAGTCTGAGAGCTGTTTGTGTTTTCCTGAGGTTCATGTCTCACTTTCCGTTGAAAGGGAGAGTTAACATTAATATTTGTAAAGCTAGTCTGATGTACCTTAACACTTTTGAAACCTTCAATTTCAAGTATTTTGCTTATCACTTACTAGGATCTTAACCTATTGATATCATTAGACTATGGATAAACTCTCCTTGACAAGCTTGGCTACAACTTTGGTTTTCATTGAAAAAATTCCCATGGTCAAGTTACTTTCTTGAACCCTTCAGTTTTGAGTATTTTCCTTATAACTCATTAGGATCTTAACCTATTGATGTCATGAGACTATGGATAGACTTCCCTTGACAAGGGCTACAACTTTGGTTTTCATCGGAAAATTTCCCACAGTCAAGTTACTTTCTTGAACCCTCCACTTTCGAGTATTTTGCTTATGACTCACTAGGATCTTAAGCTATTGATGTCATTAGACTATGGATAGACTCCCCTTGGCAAAAGCTACAACTTTGGTTTTTCCTATATTGTTTGATTGGCTACTATAATAGCTATAATTACTTGTTAAGTTACATAAAGTCAGGGTTCTCCCATATATCTCTATATAGCCAAAGGGTTTTTCCTGATGTAGACACACCCACATATTATCAAACTCGCATTATCAAATCACATTAACAAAATCTTGCCACACGTAACACATTTATCAGTCAAATCATGACTAGTCAATCTATATTAACATTACCCAACCCTGGATCTAAGGCAGTGCCTGCCAAATTCAAGGGGGATTTTCAGAAGTCAAGGATTTTCTGAAACACTATGAAAAACTGTGTGATTATCACAATGTATCCACCGATGAAGAGAAATGTGAATCTATCACCCAGTATATGTCCCAACACATTACCGAATTCGTCGAAGGACTACCAAGCTTCAGGCTAAATAGCTGGAGCAAACTCAAGGCTGACATCCTGAAGTAATATGATGCAGACCTTGACATGAAGTGCTACAGATGCAAAGATTTATTGTCCTACATTAGGACTACTCAAGGAAAGAAAATCCCTATGCTCACGGCTTGGAAAAAGTACGTGAGAGGATTTATTCGTATTGGAGGATGGCTTGAGCAAGCCAAGAAATTAACCAGCAAAGAATATGCTAGCTACTTTTGGGAGGGAATTTATAAGAAACTTTGTATCAAAATTGAGACATGCCTCATGGCTAAAGATTTGGATAGGGATCTATCAGAAGCCTTCCCAGTAGACCAAGTTATCGCAATAGCAGAGAAATTGCTACACCATGATCGGTTTGATGCAGATCTCTTAATTTCTGAAGTCAAGACCGAGTCTGAATCTGACTCCTCTTCTGAAGAAAACTCTGATGTCAATACTGACTCAGAGTCTAGTGAGTCTGAAACCGAGTTTTTTCGAAAGAAGAAGAAGGCTCAACAGCCTAAGGATAAGAAGAAAGTAAAGAAATAGCTAAAGACAGTGAAAGGAAACATCAAGGAAGCCAAGACTAAGACTTCCTTGAAAGATAAGAAACCTGGCATAACGTCACCAGAGCCTATGGATGAAATGGCAGGACTCATCAAGAGATTGAATACAATTTCACTTGATGACCCTGACTATGCTTTGTATTACTATAGGGCAACATGGATAGATCCCACTGTGAAAGAAATGATAGCAGCCCCTATCTTGAAAAGAGGTAATATTACCCAAACAGAATATAAGCCTTACAACAATCACAATGGACAAAATAATGTAAGGCAAAATGATAACAGAAATTTGAATTATAAAGGACCACCTCCAGGTACTAGGTTCTATCACCCATCAAACATGCCATTCAACGAACACACTTGCTTCGGGTGTGGTGACAAGGGACATGGTATTCCAATGTGTCCGCAAGTTAATAAATTAATTTCAGATGGTAAACTACAGCGTACACCCCAAGGTCACATAGCTAGACCAGATGGAAGAGCTGTAAGACACTTACCTGAAGAAACAATTGTGGAAGCGCTAAAGTGAGAGGATAAAGTGCCAGTAACCCACTTCATTAAGGTGAATAGTGGTGACACATATTCCTATAGTGCAAATGAGGAAAACAATTCGAAAAAGTCCAGATCCGCGTATATTGAAGACTACGCGAGTTCTGATAGCAATGATATTGACACAGATGATTCAATCAACTGGTATGAGCAGAGTGATGATGAAGAAACTGACACCAAAGATGAAGAAGCATACACATTTCCGGTTGAAAGAGTCACTCGAAACTCCACTCAAGGAAGACGTGAGAGATTCGAGGAGGTATTTCCTCATGGTCAAACCAAAATTTTAAGGAAATCAAATGATAAGGATAAGGGTAAAGACAAGGTACCCACTAGTCCAGCTAAGAAACCTGAACCTCAGGCCAAGCCTAAGTCCACTCAACCCACTCCAGATGCTGAGACTAAGCCTGTAAACAAGAAAAAGTTGAGCAAAGTCTAGACAAGGGATGGAATAGCGAAGACATTGTTATGGATGATGTGGACGAAAGGAAGGGTGCTGAGAAACATCCAAAGAATAATGATTCACCTTTCAAACCTACATTGAACCCTGATTGTAAGACTACGACAACACGTCAACGAGTCTCTGACATCGCCGCTAAGGTTAAGCCAGAGAAAATTCTTGAAACTGTGTTGAGGACTCCTATCCAACTTGAGGTAGGAGAACTTCTAGGAACATCTCATGAGCTTAGTGGAATTCTCACAGATGCTATTAAACCGAAGCCCTTACTTAATGACTTGAAGATAGAGGCACATTCAGTTTGGACCAAGACTCGAGGGCTATTAATTAAGATAGCTATGCATTGGGACAGTCAAGCAATTAATGCAATAATTGACACGGGTTCCCAGCTCAATATTGTAAACAAACACATTTGGAAAACTATTATAAATAGGCCTATTGAC
Source organism: Suillus placidus (assembly GCA_016628565.1). Lineage (NCBI taxonomy): Eukaryota > Fungi > Basidiomycota > Agaricomycetes > Boletales > Suillaceae > Suillus > Suillus placidus. The sequence continues at coordinate 62,488 of JABBWD010000037.1, forward strand.
ATTGCCAAGTCCATATCTATGCATGATGCTAATGGTGGCAAAGGCAAACTTCGAGGATTGATACAAAATGTTCCACTAGACTGTGGAGGAGTTAGTACTCATGTGAATTTGTTTGTCGGCAATCACGTGCCATTTAGTTTATTATTAAGTCGACCATGGCAGAGAGGCAATTATGTTTCCATTGATGAAAGAAAGGATGGAACATGGTTATTATTTAAGAATCCACAGGATTTAGAAGTTCATTACGAACTTTTGTGCACACCTGATGGAAATGACCCTAATTGGGATTTTGAACCATCCACTTGGATCACTAATATGGGCGAAACATCAATGTTTTGCAAGATTAATGAGAAATTACCAAATTCAGAAGTTGGTATGGAAATCTCCGAAATTGAAAATCACGTGACCAAACTATTTCAAAGCCAACTCCAAGCTGATCGAATTATTTGAGACGAAATTGTCAGTAAATATCTAAATAAGTCAGACAAAATTGAAATAAAAGAATTCATGAAATCTATAAAAGAAGCGCCAAATTTAATGCTGCGCCCAGCGCCCCTTGGCCTCGTGTCTGAGAACAACAGCGTGAGGCATTCAAAATTCACACACACATCCCAATCCAGCAATCAATTGACACCTCAGAATATGCCAGAACACATTTTCGACGATACACATGCCGAAGTGGCCGACTTCCTAATCCAGAAACCTGGCAACTTCCGGTTCAGCACTTCTATTGAAAGTGATGCGCTCACACTTTCTTTCCATGCTACTCCCTTCTCCCCACTCACCAACAGCGACGAAAATCATAGTCTCCCCTCTTTGTCCTATTCTCTCATTCAATGGGATGACTTGTCTGATGACCCAGACGGCCCCAATATTGTGGACGCCAATGGCTTAGTACCGGCTGCTGTGTCACAATTTCGTGCCAGATCTCAGGACTCAGTTGGGAAAGTCTCAACTGATCATCTCTCCAAGGATCATTTTCCTAATGGTTCTAGGGCAGATGACTTTGAGGGAGTAGACTTGACTGCTGGGGAGGGTGAGTTTCTTCATAATTCTGACTGGGTACAGCAGCTAACAAAATCTATGCCTATTATCCATCATCCGCCTCATGGCACCAAATCCTGGGGCAATGCTATTTTGCCCAATGGCACTCATTATCCAGGCCATGCTCTTTTGCCCAATGTCACTCAACCCTTGGGCGACACTATTCTGCCCAACGGCACTCATTTTTCGGGCCATGCTCTTTCACCCAATGTCACTCAATCCTTGGGTAACACTATTCTGCCCAACGGTATTCATTATTCGGGCCATGCTCTTTCGCCCAATGCTACTCAATCCTTGGGTAATGCTATTTTGCCCAACAATACTCAAACTTCAGGGACTTCAATGACAAATGTCCCGAACACTCATCTAACCAATGCTATTGCTACTCCATACACATATAATATACTTCCTGTACTCTCTGCCCCTAATGAACCTTGTTCTGACTGTAACCCTACCTTTGGACTTGACTTAGACCCGAACTTGCACACTGACTCTCTGATACCTCATATTGACACTATTCAAGATAATGTCCGTGTCAGAGACTTCGCACAAGAAGGTCATCAAGCCCAGGAGGTCAAAACTGAACCGGAACTCGAGGAGGGAGAGATCATTCAGGGACATCAAGCTTATGTCCCAGAGGATGGGCACATTGAATCTAATGATGTTTGCGATGCGCTTACCATGCTAATATCACGCGCAGCTCAGGACGAGCATGTCGGACCCTTCATAAATTATCATTCACACTTGTCAACTGCATGTACACCTCCTTACGCATCACCAATCATTTCGTCACCATCGGCTTACTCAATCGACTGACAAGTCCGTCGATGTCTATTACATGAATTCATCCCTTGAGCAATCTACCAACTCAATCACCTATCCTATCACACTTCCTAATTCAAAGGCCAGGCTTAGCACTATCTATGAAAATGAGGACGAGTACATGCCATCTCTCTTCCCATCTCAACTGTTCATGCCCAAATCTAATGTTTGCAAAGACGTGAACATTGAATGCCACTCGCCGTCACCCACACCTATGTCAGGGACTATTCCCTATCGTGGACTCACTCGTGCAGACGGAAGAATGGTGATTTCATTCAATGGTGTCACTCATCTCGAGGCCAAACAACATCTCATGACTAAACATGCTAAGTACAATGATTATCATTCGGTATACATTCCAAACATCGTCGAAGCTATTGAATCCTTGTGCCTTTGTCAGGACGGGATCATCACATCCAACTGGAACTCACACATGTTCCAGGACGGGACTTATTCTGGACACCCCATAATTCCTGGGGGACTTAGACTCCCAACTGGTGGCCCTCGATCTGGACAAACATGGCATGAACACATTCGCGAGCTTCAAGACCATTGTGCGCAATCTTATTAACATTATCGAGACAGTATTTTCGACTCGTATCCTTGCCAAAGTGTCTACACAGGCAAGCACAATCAAATGTGGCCACATGCTTCATATCCAGGGTGGTTTGATTGCAAAAACTTACAAAGGTCGGTATGAGGACGTGAATCTGTTCTTTTCCAAGAGTGAGAGCAAACACCTCAACTCATATGCAGCCATCATCGAAAATCATGGAGAGCCCATCCTCGCATCTAAAATCTTAGAGGCTTTACTTATGCCTTGCCCTGATGAAGACACTGTCAGCGCCCTTACTGAATCTCGTCTGCTCGACATCGGATCTGTTAAAGATATCCTTTGTCTTGCATTAGATCGGGATCTGGTACTTGGAATTGTGTGCATGGGTCCTTAATATTATTTCGACGTCTCCTTTTCGCGCCAACAAGTTTGAAGACCCCTTTTATTCAAAGAAGTGGTTAGTTCTCTCCAACATTGCCAAAGATCCAGACGAGGAGCCAAAAATCTAAAGGCAAGAAGTTCTTTCTCTAGTATTCTAGAGGTAAACTTCTATGCTTTCCTAAAAATTTCTTGACTTATGAATTTATTTATCAGAAAATCTAAAAATCACATAAAAATTCTCCGTGTCACGAGATCTCGTTTATTTCCATCGTGTTTATTCCTACTTCGACTCTTATCAGCTCGAATCAAAATTCACTTGACCGGAAAAACATGGACCCTCATCTGCTTATGTTTGCAGCTATGTATTTATATTTCCATCTCTTTTTCTGTCCTTGCCTCAGTTTCTCATTGCACTTGTTTGTGTTTGCTTGTATTGCTTGTTTCTAGCGCCTCTGCCTATTTACATCCATTCCAGTGCATATTTTTGTATACAAGTATTTTACTAGGGGAAAAAGTTGTTAAAAGTCAAGTGATAGTATTAGATAGGAATTACCTGTTCTTTAATTCTAATCTTTTGTGGTCCAAAACTTCATTTGAAGATTCTAAGTGCCCACAACATGATCAAGTTTTAAATCTCAAGTGCTCAAAACCTATAGACCAAGATTCAAGTCAAGAGATGCTAGTGTATCCCTCTGATTTACTTGAAAATGAGTCTATAGCTGACTGTTTTGAGAGACTTATAAAATCCACAATTACCAATGAATATGAACCAAGTACATTTGAAGACTCAGGTGAAAATTCTGATACTGAGTCTAATATCTTAATTTCCTGTGACTCTACTAGCAACCTTGAGGAAAATTCAGTACTTACTATGTACAAGAGGGTTGATAAGAAAATCAAGCCCGTGTCAGGAACATTTCCCCAAGCAGCAAGAGTAGACCATCAATTTCCTCATGACCCACTTCAAAATTTCATCCCATTATCCACCGCATCCTCCTGAATTTATTCCTAATGGTCGTCTAACTGAAGAATGTATGGTTAGCCTTAAGATAAATTCACAAGGATATCTATTGCCTGAAGAAGTCAAGCTTTTTCAGCATATCATGAATTTAAATCAAGAGATCCTAGCATTTGAAGAGACTGATAGGGGAACTCTTAAGGAATCTTGTTTCACTCCATACATCATTCCCATTGTGCCTCATGTGCCCTGGGAATACAAGAATATTCCTATCCCTCCTGGGATACATCAGAAAGTAATTGAACTACTCAAGTCTAAAATTAATGCCGGGGTATATGAACCGAGCCAATCTGCTTATCGTTCTCAATGGTTCTGTGTACTCAAGAAGAATAGCAAACTGAGACTAGTCCATGACTTACAACCACTCAACAAAATATCTATTCGAGATGCTGGCCTTATTCCTATAGTAGATGACTTTGTAGAGTCATTTGCCGGAGCCCAGTGTTATACCATATTTGATTTATTCTGAGGATTTGATGCACATAAAATGCACCCAGAAAGCCGAGATCTTACAGCCTTCCTAACACCATTAGGATTGCTACGATTGACAGCCTTACCACTGGGCTATACAAATGCACCTGCAGAATTTCAGAAATGTACCAGCTTCGTACTGCAGGACGAAATCCCACACATTGCTAATGTTTTTATTGATGATCTTCCGGTCAAAGAACCTAAGACTATCTATCCTGATGATGAAGGTAATTCTGAGGTCTTAAAAGAAAATCCAGGGATTAGAGGATTTATTTGGGAACATGCTAATGATTTTCAGTGTTATGCACCATATAAAAGATGTTGGTGCAACATTCTCCACTACAAAAATTCAGTTATGCCTTCTAGACATCCTTATCATTGGACAATGTTGTACTCCAGAAGGAAGACTACCTGACACAGAAAAAGTATCCAAAATTCTTAACTGGCCAGTTCCCACTATGATTAAGGAAGCACAAGGATTTATGGGACTTTGTGAAACAGTTCATATTTGGATACTAAAATTCTCTGAACTAGCAAAACATATTACCCAACTTTGGAAGAAAGAGGACCCTTTCATTTGGGGAGATAAGCAAGATAATGCATTCAAAACTTTGAAGCAATGTATATGCTCAGTGCCAGCTATAAGAAGCATTGACTCCACCTCTTCAAACCCAGTTTACATTTCCATTGATTCCTGCTATATAGCTGTAGGAATCATCCTATCGCAAATTGATGATGATGGAAAAAGACGTCCAACATGATATGGTTCTCTACCTATGGGAGATCCTGAATCACGTTACTCTCAGCCTAAGCTAGAACTCTATGGACTTTTCCATGCATAAGACATTATCGACTCCATATCATAGGAGTAAAGAATCTACATGTTGAAGTTGATGCCAAGTATATAAAAGGCATGCTAAATGAGGCTGACCTTCAACCAAATGTAACAATAAATAGGTGGATACAAGGAATTCTTCTATTCAATTTTACACTTCACCATGTACCAGCAACCAGTTTTAAAGGACCAGATGGATTATCTAAATGCCCTCTAGGTTCAAATGAAGTAACCCCACCTGAAGATGACTCTTGGTTGGATGACATAGCCTTATTTTCATCCCTCTCAACATCTTCAACAGTATGATCCAAGTAACCTGCCATCTGTATTCCTGTCATCTGCTGATCAGGAGCAGACATTGACAGACATCTACAAATTTCTTACAACATTAGAAGCTCCTAGCTTCGACACTACCGCAAAACAAGCCAAGTTTGTCAAGCGAACTACTGGGTTTTTTGTCCACAAGGGCAAGATGTATAAACACCTGTTTGATAGACCCCCTTTACTAGTAATTTTCGACGCAGACAAGTGTATTTCTATACTCACTGGTGCACATAAAGATTTAGACCACAAAGGAGTACAGTCTATCTTTGAAACCATACATTACCAATTTTTCTGGCCTCACATGTATACCGACATTAAGCATCATGTGCAGTCTTGCCATGATTGCCAAATTCATACCACAAAGAAAATGCATATTCCTATTACTGTTTCTACAACAGCTACTATCTTCACCAAGATTTATATTGATATACTCAAGATGCCTGCCGGTAATGATATGAAGCATCTAGTGTTAGCTCGAGATGATCTTTCACAATTTGTAGAAGGAAGAGCATTACATTCCGCATCCGCTAAAGCTATGGCCAAGTTCTTCTGGGAAGACTTGTATTGCCGCTATGATGCCATATATAGGACAGATTGTCACAGACAATGGCTCCAAAGTTAAGGGAGCATTCCAACAATTACTCCTGCAAGTGGACATTCCACAGATTCAAATCTCACCCTACAATTCACAAGCAAATGGGGTAGTTGAACGTGGACATTTTAACATAAGAGAAGCAATTATTAAAAACATATCTCACATTGGCCTGAGAAGGTTCCTCAGGCACTCTTTGCCAAAAATATCACAACCAGCCATGCAACTGGGTTTTCACCATTCTACCTCCTACATGGAGTACATCCTGTTTAACCTTTCAATTTAAGTGAAGCTACATTCCTTGTTGAAGAATTTCACGCGAATATGAATCCCATTGACTTCCTTGCATTACAAATACACCAAATTGAAAGAAGACCTGAAGACTTGAGATGTGCCGCAAAGACCTTGAACAAGGCAAGATTTAACTCCAAGCTTCAGTTTGAACAGAAATATCACCTCAGGATGCATAAGAAATCTTTCAATCCTGGTGATCTTGTATTAGTCCGTAACACTCAGATTGAGAACGAATTGAATCATAAAACAAAACCAAGATACTTAGGACCCTTTGTTGTTGAGAGACAAACCAAAGGAGGATCTTACATATTAAGAGAAATGAATGGAACTCTGTCTAGACGTGGTGTAGCTGCCTTTAGACTAATTCCATATATAAGCCGAAGTGATCCTACCTTGCAAGACATTGCAGACACCCTTGTCGATGCTCAACATTCTGAGGAAAATTTATCACCATCCAAGTCAGATTCTTCTTCCCTCTCAGAGGACAAATAACACAATGAATGGTAAAGACCATATATATGAATCCAGTTTGCAACATTAAATTTCCAGTTTCTTTGACATTCTCCTGAAGGACTGTAATGAACTTCATGAGGATTTCATTTTCCATGACATCAGTATTCATTATCAACAAATGTTATACTACTGGGACAAACATTACCAGGCAGTATTACAACAACTATGTCCAACTTGCGCAGTATACTTCAAAATTTTACGGTTTTTGGAGGGATGTTTTCATCTCAGCCTTCCAGCATGTTGAAAAGAGTTTTCTCAGGCCTGAAGATATGACAATATCTGAGCAGCAACAGCTGGAGGCTGCTTTTCACTGTCCAGAAATTCCTTATTGTCTACTATTGGCCATTTTGTGTAACACTTATATCTATATTTATGTTGTACCACTTCAGGTGTCTTGTCTTTCTACTAATGGTCCTTATATCCACTCCAATACCTACACAGTGTAACTGGATCTGATATATCAGGAATAGCCAAGACTACAAGGTAGCTTCATGCCTTGTATTACACATTGTCTTGCAGATATACAACACCAAAATTTGTAGTTCATATTCATTTTTTGCAATGCACTGACAATCCTCTCAAACAGAAATATCCACCAACCATGCATAGGACCATATCTCAAGAGAAACTCGTGAATGTGTAGAGCTGTGTGATGATTGGGGCGCCATGAATTGCACAGAAATATTTCTTGAATGCACTTGAGGACACCCTCATATATGTAGTGTATTGCTGAGCATGATGGATTGATGTTACATGCAAAGTTTTCCAATGAATTGCAGTCACAAGCGGTATCATGCTGTAAGCTAACTTCTGTCTCTAAGAGGTGTGCTTCACACCATCAGCCACACATCCTGGTCCCCACAAATGCATAAGAGCCACTGATAAGTCAAATTTGATCAACAATTTCTACTGTTCTGCCTTGAGCTTGCTGTGTTCTGCATTGCCTAAGTTTTTTGGTGGGCCATGGTGCCATGATGGTCTTCAAACCCTGCTCAACCTTTCCTGAATATTGTTTATCTCTTTATCTGCCAAGACTTTGGTGGATCTGCTCAGCTCAGCAGTATGTAATTTTATTTGTAAGACATACTCCTCTATTAATTCATTGGTGAGGAATGTCTGATCAGAAGGACCCAGTTTATTCTCCCCAATGTCAACATCCATAGGGGCACATACCAGGAGCACAGACTTTTGTTTCCCCTCAAACTATCAAGTCACTAGCAGTGCTTCAACTATATATCCTTTCCTAGGATGTGCTTTATTGGATAGCTCCACTCCACATTCCTGGACCAGCACTTCTAGGACCGTGACACACAGGCAGGTCATTACAGACATGGTAGGGTTTGACTTTAAAATTTGCCTGCCTTTCTCTAATTCCTTCAAATCAACAGATCTACAGTTGCCCTTCCTGAGCTCCTTGTTCACTTGCTTGTCTATTATGATCAACTCTCTGAAGTGGTATTGAACCAATCCCAGGAATAGATTATGCATGCCATCGATTATGATGAACCTCATTGGATCCCAGTATGATAGCTGCAAAAGTTCTGACCATCTTACCCCATGTTGCTTGAATATCTTGTTACAATTTACCTTTGTCTCGGCATTTTTCCACTCTTCTGCAGCTGCTTTATGTTCCTTGAGCATCCATTATGTCCATCTTTTACAGTCGAAGTCTGTGATATTTGACTTCATAAACCAGCACAATCCACACATTTGATTTATGGTTGGGCCCACGCAGCCTGCTAGCTGCAGGCAAATTGTTGACTGCGACAGCAATGACAGATTGAGGCAGTCTTCCTGTTGCATGCTTGACTGTCTTTGTGAACCTCATCCCGTCTTTCCAGGATAGCAGGAAGAAATTGACTACCGGATGAAGAAAATGATTTATCTCATCAATAGCTGGCTCTCTGGACCATAAGGATAATGCCGACCAAGTACATATTTTTAGCTTTATACCGGAGGCTTGGCAGGAGGTTCAGCAGTCTCATTGCAATCAACCTAATGGACTTCTTCTTACCTGAGGTTTTATTCTCATAAGGGTTGAACAGCCCACTGAGAGACTTCACACTAACCTGAGATTGGTTCTCTTCAGTCCATCTATGAAGGGCTTCCCATCAGAACCCAGAATCTCTTCAATTACTGTGTCATCCTTAATGTTCCATATTTGCAAATTGTTGCTGATCATTGTTCTTCGGTCCATAGCCTCCTCCATGCTAGGGCAGCTTAGTAGGCTAGCAAGAAAAAAGTTGAAGTCTTGTATGACATAGGGGTACACAGGTACACATGATGCTTGGTCATTCACCTTCATACATTTCACCAGCAATTGCCTACATGGCTTACTTCCATGGTACTTTTGTAGGAACAGTATTCAGGATAACCTGACTTATTCCTCGTAGCTGATGACCTTTTCCCTGTGTCTGGCGGGTAAGTACATGAACATCTGGTTGCAGGTAGCGATTATATTCAGTGTTCCAGATCTGGATCTCACAAAAACCTAATCTCCAGACTATTCTCATTCTATATTATTTCCATTTAGACATCTCCTATTTCTGGTTTCTGGTTATGTTTATATCTAACTCATTATGTTCTGTTCCCCTGTTTCATCTCCGGCTCCATTTCTGATATGATCCATTGTACTGACTAATAAGCTTTCTGCATTCTCAGTACATAGCCCTGCACCACACTGACTGATGTTCCATGATAATACCTACAATATATAAACTCCTATAACTCTGAATATTTCCTTAGTTTGAATATTATCATAGTTCCTGCTCATTCTTGTTGCCTCTGGACTTCAAGTCTTCACTTCTGTCAATCTCCATGTCTTAGGATTGCATCCTTAAGACCACAACTCCAGCTCTACCTTTGGTAGTCTATCTCTGTTAGTTTCTATTCCGGACTTTGTTCAAAATAGCCTTTACCTTATTTCCACTCCTAAGCCTAGAAAGTCTGTCAGACTTTATTAGACTTTGCATATAACCCTCAGAAGTTAATGGCAAGTACTTAGGTAAGGGGCACAGCACATGAGCTGAAGCCAAGTCCTTTGGATCTGCCTTTTTGAGCACGACCTTACCGAGTATACTTATCATTCTCCTATGGCTCATACACAAGCAACTCATAATAGTCTTTGGGCAGCTAGACTTGTAACAGCCAGATGAGACTCCACTTATATTATCAATACCTTTACCAGCCTCTCACAGCACTGTATTAGTGCATGCAGTCCAGCTCAGAGTATCTCTGAGCTCATGAGTCATCAATATTTCAAAACTCCCACACACATCTGCCAAAGCTCCACCAGATAATAAAGATCTCTATGGTGATTGCACCCCAAGCAGAAACCCACCAGATGACAAAGGAGGTGATCCAGACTATAGTGGGCCTCCTGATGACCTAGATGACCAAGAAGACAATATCAAGTTCAAATTTGAGGTTATGTCCAACTTGGACTCAAATATGGTCATCAAGCTGGTTATTGAGGAATCCACTGTCTACCAATCCCCAGCATCCATTACTTCAGAAGCATTCCAATCTTTGCCCATGATGCTTCCAAACTCACACATCTCCAGCTGATCACTCAATACCTCTCAGCAAATACTTTTACCTAGATGATAGATCCCCTAGCAGCACCATCTGTTGTTGTTGCCTAGCATACATGGTGTAATATTAAGACAGTGCACTTTCATGTATACATGAGAGAAAACCATGTCATTGACTTGGATGCCAAGGACGGCGACAATATAGCTTATGGAGTAAGTACCTGATACTTCAGTAAATAATAGTATAGAACTAAATGTAATCCAGATACTGTTTTCAAAGATTGATATGGACAGAGTGGACACCATGATTGCAAGGGGCATCAGCATGATGTGCAACTGCCTTGCTAGCCTTTGCAAGCAGTTGGATCCTCATTTTGATGTCAGCCTATGAGGCAGTCCGATATTGTGTTTCCTCTTGAGCTTGAGTGGAACCATTGTCAGGATAGTTTTCTTAATGCAGCTGAGGAAACTGCTTATATATGCTACAAAGCATGATATGGAAAGAAGGTGAAAAGACACTGTTTTTCTGATAACTCTAACTATGCCCTGATTGACAGTGGCAGCATGTCAGAAGGTGATGGTGTTTATGATAGTGCACCTTTTACCAGCACTCATTTGAGGAAAAAACAAAGGACTAATAGAGAGATAGTTGTAGTATAGATAGTGTTGAATCAGTTGTTCTGGAGTCACCTTGGCAGTCACATTGGATTCATGCTTTTGATATTGTAAGCTGGTTGGTATTTATTTGTCTTTGGTATCAACTCTCTCCCCTATCTGGCTCACCTTTTGCTCACTAGTTGGATGATATGACTGATATTACTTGTAATAACCAACTGCTACTAGGGCCTGTAATGAAGACTTAAAACATAACTCAGTACTTGACAGATGTGATAGTCAATGGTAGTAGTTGGCACTATGGTGCCACTAAGTGTTCTTTTTCAATTTGCATGCCCTCAATTACTAACTATTTCTAACTTAAAGTTCTTGAAGGTCATTCTCCATCTATGGCAGTCCCTTTTTAACCATGCTATTGAATATTACCTTTGGCTCTGGTACTACAGCTTTATTGTCAACAATAGTGATTCATTTGCAGGGTTGCAACATGCAGTTATTCAGTAAGTGCATTCATTTGCTCCTGGCTTATACAAAGCTAGCACTTCAGAAAATTATCATGGCAAGGGGTAAAATGGTCCCCCCTTGCCATGACATTGAAAAAAAACTGCATTTGGTTAGTAGCAAAATCATGTGCATGCAGAAATGGGAGAGCAGTGTTGTAAAAATAGAGTGTTCAATGTTCAATTCTGAGGTTTCTCTGAGCTAGCCTTACCCTTGATTCTTCTCATCACTATGACACAGACAATGCAAAAAGACAACTACAGGGTCTGGTGTGGTATGCTACTGAAGTTTAAGAAGTTTGCCGGCCATGCTGGTACAGAGGTTATTATAACCATGCAATCTAAGGCAGCTTTACCATCGGGTCAAATGATCATGCTGAAGCCTTTGTGCCATAACATTGTAAGTCTACAAAGCTCTGTCCCCCTCAGTCTGTAGCTCATGAAATTGGATAAGTTCTGCATTTTTTGCTGGGACAGAAGCTCTTTGTGTAAATGTTCCATATACCCGTACATAGTCTGCTCAAAGTGTGTTATAGTTTTAGCAGAGTTTCAAAAGTACATCAAAGACCCCGATGTTTACTTCATCTAGCCTAGGTACCATGAGATGCACAGAAAGGGTCCAGAAGCGATGTCATAGGCCATACTTTGTAAGTTTTTTTTTCCTTCTTTCTCAAAGATATATCTATTTGACTTTAATTAGGGATTTGAGGACTGTGGTGGAACCCTGGTGCTGGTGGTCCCTGCACCTCCAAACACATTGCACTGAATAAAAGCAAGTTTACCTGCTGGAGCTGTGGTCATACAATCACACATACAAAGCCTAAGTAGTCAAAAATTGACCTCTATTCTCAAAACTAGAAGTGCCAGCATATGTCTGGGTCAGAATAGTTAATATCTGTGACAGCCGGGCCTCATGCCCCAGCAGATGTTTAGCTGACTAGCATATTTGTCATATTTGTACTTCTGTCAACTTGTATTATCTGTATCATAACCACTGTCTAGACAAATCTACCCATAACTTCAGAAGCGTTAGATACTACTCAGCACTACTCAGCAGATAAACTGTAATACAATTGGAATTTTTGGTCAAATTTAAGATGTCACTGTCACTATCAGCATTACTGTTACTCATAGAGCCTTCGCTACCACTAATGGCACCTCTTTCACGCTCCCAAGTGTCAACAAGACCCTTGATCATAACTTCTTCTCTAGGAAATGTCTGGTTATAGGGGCTAATTCCGGAAATTCCACTGATGCAAATTGTTCTTCAGCTGGTAGCAATTGTCGCGGGGTCTTGACCTGTTGTCAGACCTCAGTAGATTCATCTGAAGAAAGGAAGTTGTCAGTTTGCTGTTTAACATGCTGCTGCTACCTCCCAGATGCAATTCTGCTTCCTTAACACAAGTATTGCAGGACTTCTCCATTATTTTCTAGTTGCCATCTTCACCACCATTTTCACCTGCTTCTTTTTAAAGAGCTGCATTACTGTCCCTTTCCTGCTAAAAGTAACATTGGACATTAATTTACAAAACTCTGACCATCATTTTCCTTTTTTCACATGCTAGTAAAACTTCAGTCCAGAACTCCTAAATCTTTGGCCTTGTAGGCTCAGTTCTCAGGAGGAGATACTGTCACATACCAGATTCCAGACCTTATCCATACTAGACCTCTATTCCTGATCTCCACCATAACTCTGTTCACACTTCCTTTGTCATGCACTCTGCCCCTCAACAGGATCAGTCCTGCTACCTTCAACTAAATTCCACCCTATAACTCTGGATCTGTGAACATCTGCAGCTAGCCTACTTCGTCTCCTTTCTGCTAGCTCCACTCTGAGTGTGTTCCCTCTAGTCAAGATGTCTGGACTTTACCTCTGCCAGAATTCCAGTGCATATCCATCTCCTAATCATATCCTAGTTCTTTCTCCTTCAGATCTCCAAAACTCTGGAATTCATCTGTACCTATCTCTGGACCTATTCCCACTCTCTGTCCATATCTGTACTCTTTCCTCATTTAGGTATCTCCACTTCTTTGGCCTTTGAGTATCTCTATTCCTTTAAACTCTGGCTTTTGGTTATGTTTGTAATTATCTTACTTATGGTCTGTTTCCTTGTTTCATCTCTGGCTCCATTTTGATATAATCCATTGTACTTACTAATAAGCTTTGCACATGCTCCATACATAGCCCTGTACTGCACCAACTGATATTTCTATAAAGATACCTACAGTACATAAACCCCTGTAACTCTTGGTATTTCCTCAGTTCAAATATTATCTGAGTTCCTGCTCATTCCTGTTCCCTCTGGACTCGAGTTTCACTCCTGTCGATCTCTGTGTCTTAGAATTGTATCTTTAAACCTACAACTCCGGCTCTATCTCTATTAGTTTATATTACGGACAAAGTCTGTAATAGCCTTTACCTTATTTCTCCTCCCAAGTCTAGAAAGTCTGGCGGACTTTCCTGTACCCCTAACTCTGGACTTTTTCAGACTTTATTTATAACCCTTAGAAGTTAAGGGCAAGTACTCAGATAAGGGGCACAGCATATGAGCTGAAGCCAAGCCCTTTGGATCCACCTCCCTTGAACATGACCTTAATAGGTATGCAGTGTCAGGTTTCAAATTTCAAAGCTTGCTCTCTTAACACCCAGTAGAGGTGCAGCATAGTGAGTTAGCAGCTGAGGGTGGGATGACATAATTACTTGAGATGACAGGATTTCATGGTAGTTTACATATTTCGAGCACTAGGAGGGGAGGGCATTAAAAAAGGTGTGCATATGCACTTTCACTTCCATAGCAGCTGCTCTGTGATATGACCTATGGATTGGAGCAAAGTGCTGTGGTAAAGTTGGTGTGCAAGTTTGACATATCCTGCCCAAAATTTTTGTTTCAGCATTTTCATCATTTTTGCACTTGGTAGTCACTGAATATCATTGAGAGTCTACGTTTGTGAGCCATCTTTTTGATGCTGCATGAAGAGTTAAACAATTTTGACATTCCACATCGTATCACACTAAAGAACCGGCTTGTGGACTTGTTCAATGAATATCTGGATGTATTGCCATCGAAGATGACAGTATGCTTCTTGCTTCCTGTTTAGTCTGCATTCTGAGTGTTGTCCAGGGTTCGTTTGGCAAGATCTCATTGACGATGGACTTGCAGTCCGACATCAATCTCATACCTTCATGGCAGCTACTGCCCATTGGATCCAAGCAGTCAAGAATAATGAACTAGATGGTACTACGAAGCATACACTGAGATTACGTGCTGACTTGATCAGATTTCACTGTGTGCCTGGTCGTCATAATGGAGAGCATATTGCCTATGCATTTCTGTATGTGTTGGATCGGATTGACATAGTTGACAAGGTTCATTTTTGATATAATTGGTGATGTGTTTACTGCTACACTTTTTATACAGATCGGGTGGATTACTATGGACAATGCAGCAAATAATGACACCTTCATGATGCACTTGGAGTGTGAGCTTACCCGCCGCAATATCATGTTTGATTGAAGGCTACGTCGTATTTGGTAGGAGGTCAGAAAATCACCAACGATTCTTGATGACTCATACTCAGTTGTTACAGATGTTTTCCCCTTATTGTCAACTTAGCTTGCAAGGCTGTACTTGGGGCAATTACAAACCTCAATTTCACCAGTCAAGATGCACCCAATTTTATTCCTAGTGCTGCCCCTCGTACTGAAGCACAGAGCTTTATGAATGCTATTGACTGTGATCCTATTACTACAGTTCAAACTGTTGTCCGTGTTGTAAATCTCATTGTAATTGTATCTGATGACTAAAGGTTGATTTATGCAGATTTGAGCATCATTCCTCCATCGCCAGTATTTTACAAGCATCCTCAATGCTTTGAAGCAAAAGGACCTTCAATTACTCTTCAATTACTCAGAGACATTGATGTTTGTTGGCTGTCAACCTTACTAATGGTTGAACGTGCAATTGTGTTGCATGAAGTAAGTGTCTACATGAATCTTCCAAGGTGTGCTCTCTAAGTCACAGCCATCAGGGAATTGATAGATTTCTGTTGAGTGACAGCTTTCCTGAGTTCCAAAAGTACAAGCTTGGAAGCAGTGAGTGGGATGCACTCAATGTATTCTGTAAGGTCCTTAGTGTGCATTGTTGGAATTTGGCTTTTGCATGCCGTCTCACCATTCTATAGGTCCCACATGCTTTTCAACAAAGGTTGTCAGCTGAGAAAACTCCAACATTGTGCAATGCTATTCCAGCATTTGAGGCTATGGTGTGAATATGGAGTAAGCAGGTAGATGATGACCCCAATCTTGCTACCATAATTCAACCAGGGCTCAATAAACTCAATGATTATCAGTCATGAATTGCTGATGTTCTAGCATATGCTCTTGCTATGAGTTGGTGTTCATGTTCTCTTGTATTTGCGGGATTCCTAATATGTTCTTGCCAGTGGTCAACCCAATGATAAAACTCAACTGGTTTTCATTACATGCCCCTGAAAAGATACATTGGGCAAAAGATTTACTATTATTGGAGGTAATGGTGCTCTACTTATATTATTCATTGCACTTGCTGACTAACCAAATAGCTTCGTGTTCACCAATGCATGCCTGATTCAAATGTGGCTGTTGTTGAGACAGATGAGTCTGAAGATAATTGGGCCGAAACCATACTGGGCATAGCTACAACTTATCAACCACTCTTGGCTACTCAATGCAGCTTACAAGATGAGGTTGATGCCTATTTGCTTGACTCCCAGATTAGTAACTTGAATAGTGCTTTGATTTATTGGAATGTATGTGGAATATTGTATCAAAATCTTGTGTACCACTTACCTAGGCTTACTATGGTGCAGTTCACTTATGTGCCGCTACTTTGGGGCAACCACCAAATCGAGGGCCAAAAAAATTCCAATGCTACTCTCATTGCCAAAAATGGTAGGTGCATGGCCACAGCTTCAATGTTAGTATACAAGATGTTGGATTGCGAGTTGCAACAGACAAGTGTAGTGTATGTACAGGCAAAATTTAATTATTTCAACCTTTATACAATGGGGCGCAAGTACCACAAAGTGGCAGCTGCTCGTGTGAGACTTGCCCAACAGACTCAAGTATATTGCACTACTGTGCAGGAGCCCAACAATGGCAATAACTTTGATTGTGGGTTTACTGGTGGTGCTCACTGCTCATTGCCTGACCCTGACAGGGACTCAAAATTTGAGATGGATTGGGACTCAGAGTTGGACTCAGAATCTGATAGTGGAGAGAGTGTTGTTGAGCTGGAGGGTGAAGAGCTCGAAAGTAGTTTGGCAGAGTTGAGAGATGAGGTTAACTCACTGGCAGAACCCACACCTTATCAGAAGGTGGCTGGACCCAAGACAAGCAAGAACTAGAAGAAAGCTGAGAGAAGCCGAGGCCCTCGACATATTTTGCTGCTTCAGCATAAAGAAGTTTGTTATTTGTGAATTTTGCCAGCTTCTGGGGGTCCATTGACCATTTGCTTGAGCGCATGAATGTGTGGAGCTCAGATGTGATTGCAGGGTCATCAAGAAGTGATGAAATCTTGGCATGCCATCCCCATTGTGAAACTAGAAGCATTCTTGTTTGCATCCACTCACAAGTCTATCCACAAACCTGGTGTCCTCCCCACTTTGCAGCAAACCCATTGGTCTCTGTAGCCATTTCTGAGGCCACATTAAAACCATGCTTGTTCTTGACCACAAGCATCAAGTGAACCTCAATAGTATGTGCGCGACGTGCCTGTAAACCATGTGGACCCCTAACAAACACGGTCTTCTTCAACTTCAAATGCTTTGTGATATCTTTGTGTGCGTGCTCCAGCTCAGCTTGCTTTTTCACTGCTCACAGTGAAGAACCTCGAGTTTCTGGTGTTTCCAAGGTAGTGCTGAGGAAATGTGACTGGTGCCATCATGGTTGTTGCTGTGATCCACATTGGTGTTGCTACCCCCGTCATCATCTTCATCACTCAAGAAATCAGAAAGGAAGCCCAGCAAGCTTGGAGCATATTGTGTGTTTCTGGGGCACACTACCTGATGTTGATTGTGTGCTAATGCTATTTTCATTTGCACTGGCTTTTGTGCAGCACCTTTTTGTGTGAATGCACGCATCATGCTAATTTAATTTGGAGATCGGTACTGAACAGCCACACCAGTAAGTATTCTGGTCTGATGGGGTTGTTTACTGAAGAGTCCTGCTCACCTTGTCTTTGCATATTCACGAAAATCCTCTCGAGACCGAGCATCGTGCAGTCTGCACTCCTGCATGCACTTTGAGTGTCCATCATACCCTAATCCTCGTGCAGACTGAAATGCCCCAGGGGCTGAAAAGATACATTGAGCTTGAGCTCTTTCCTTGCATTCACATGAAGGTTGAGTGTGGGGTATCATTGAGCACAGCCCATTGCTGGCTGCATAATGAATGATTTCGGTTCACTCCCTGCAATGAAGGAACACAAACATTGTCTTGTTCAATATATTGTTGGAGATGTTGAGAAGGAGTCTGATATCCCTCCTTCCAATTTTGTCGAAACACGGCTGGTCATTTGTGCACATGACAAGATGACAACTCAAGCAAACAATGGACAGTCAATGAGCTGGGTGCCATATGGTGAGCACAAGCTGAGAAAGAAAGGAGCAGGTTGAGGATTGCATCAGAGCAGTATCATTCGCTCAACTGTTGGACATCTTGAGAAAGCAGCACACACCATCAAGTACAGCAAGAATTACGAGAGATACTGGAATGGGGAAATGTTTGTTGCACAGGTGGGTGTCATTGTTCAGATATTATGCATGAAACTGAAAACAGGGAAAGCTCTGTTGTCTTACTAGGATGTGAAAGGCAATAAAATCACCAAATTTCACTATCCTCCATGGTCAACGGTTCAGACAAATACCAATGGTTGATAATGTGGTCGTTCGTTGGGGGTGTAAATTTAGATTGTGTTCTTCTTGAGCAATTTTTCCAATTGACTAAAAGGGAAGGGGAATTCTCAGGGTCAGTATCCGTTAACTGGTGTGACGCAGTGCTTAGGTTACTCAGAAGTGGATGAATGGACTTACAGGTGTAGCCGGATCAATACTGGCTTGATGCAGTGCTACGATACAACAAATAACGGGGTGACATGACGCGGTGAGTCGGAATGATATCTCTTGGATACTCCTTATTCTCACAATCAGGGGAGATCAAACTAAGAGTCGGATACAATCAAATCAATCAAATATGTGGCTTCAAAACCAACCTTTCTGCTGCTCAAGCACTCACGTTGAGTCTGAGGCAGGATCAGAACAGAGTAGGCCAAGCTCTTAATATTGTTGAATAAAGTATAAGTCTTATTTGTCATCCTCAATCGTTAAAATAGATGAATTCTCCCCACAGAAGTGATTTCCTGTGTTGTAAAGAGAAGGTGGCGAAACTACAATAGACAACTAGTAACCGTGTACTAGCTAGTGTAATTTGTTATAGCTCAAAGATGACTTTGAGAAGGTCCGTACGTCGTGGGAAACAGTGCCAAAAGAGTGGAGGGAATAAACTAATATTCACTCAGTTAATCACACATATATCACTCAGATTCTTAAAAGGGGGATTCTTATTCTTAGAGGGGAAACTAGGCCCTTTAAATACTACTTTAGGTGTGGCTACGCAATTACTTATTATAGAAATGTGACTCATGATGACTAAGTATGAGTTATAGCGAAAATGACTCATTGTGACCCTTTATGACTCATTCACTTAGCCATTACTGCTATTTCAGAACTGTCCAAAAAGTATGACTAATTGTTCCCACGAGTGGTAGATTATGTAAGTATGCTGACTCACTACTGCACATATGTCAAGATGTCAAGATGTCAATGTGATGTCAATGTAAAAATAGCTCATTAGGTGTGAAAATGTATGAAAAATTTATGAAAGGTGTCGAAATGTGCTTTTTAGTAAAAGAAAAAGGGTTTCGACATAGTTTGTTGTCTTGTGATAAGTGGGTAATTTGAACAATTAATTCGTTTAACCATGAAAAACCCCCAAGGAAATTATAATAAAATATAATCGGGCTGTAGAAAATTAGAACTACTATTGTGGGTGTATTAGGTAGGTAGTTTGGTACCTTCAGTTTCCGTGACCATGCATGAAACCAGTTTCGTTTGTGTCATCCGCAGGGAACAAGAAATAAATTACCCTCGATTTAAGAATAATGACTCTGTCTTAGTTAGACGCCATGAAGTTACAGAACATCTTACTTAGACAGACAAGAAAACAGATGGGCAACTGAATACTTCTTCTGCAGAATAGTCCCATGATGGCTTGGTACTCTTCTGCTCAAGAAAGATTAAGGAAAGAAAGGTATTATTGATGTAATCCTCTGTTAGCAGGCCAATTTCGCTTTTCCGGTGAAATTGGGCACAAAGCAGATAATTATACAGAAGTTGAGTCAAAAGTAAGAAGGGTAAGAGTGAAGTAATGTTCAGGAGTGCAGAACAGATACTTATATACATTCGTAAGAGTGCACAGACCATCTATGACTTTCTGCTTAGAGTAGGCATGCTGAATGGAAGTGTTATCAAATGATTACATGACATTTTAGATTATGTAGCTTCTTGGCCCTAGAACATGTGGCTCTCTATTGGAATTATGGCAGCCGGTGGAAAAGGGTACCTCTCAGGGTCGATAAATATGTGGTTCATGGATCTTTCGCTGAAGCAGGGTTCTGTTTCGTTTACATGTAAGTCCCTATAAATCATATCTAGGATTGAATTGAGTATCTCTGCCAGTTGGTAAATCCAGTGACACACAGGACACTTCCAGTTCATCATTCTGTATGATTCCTCCCCATGTATGATTACGTATATTTGGTGCACAACATGATATCGTTGATTACTTTGGGGATGCATTTTCTCACAGTGCCAGTCCAGTTGTTGTCTTAACTGAGTGAATAGATGTTCAAGAATCACTTGTTGAGATTGCAAGACAGTCTGCGATGGGTAGAATACTTCCTGAATTAATGATTCAATAGGCATTTTTACCAGTCTATAGGGCGGAATTGTATTCTTTTGATACAACGCAGGTGGCTGTCTGCTTTCGTAAAAAGAACGGATAAAAGAGAAAAAATATAATGATTGTGACAACTTATGTGTGTAAGGACTGGACAAGTGTATTTAAATGCAGGTCAAAGCTGGGTTACTGTACAGGAGTTTCTTCTATATGTAACAATGAAAGTTAGATTTTTATGAATAACGACTGTTAAAGCGGCTCACTCTTTGTCTTTGTGAGTCAAGGCGTTCTACTGTGTTCAGAGCATTTATCAGGTCCAGGGTATCTCCCAGGCCAAGTATTGATTTGTCCTCAGAATCTTCATCGTCAATGTCCTCAATTACGCTGATAGGTTGGTTGAAAAGTGGAGGTCGGGTGATGCAAAATGTCTTGGTCTCAAATGTTCCAAGTAAGCGAGTCTGAGTCACCAGAACATAGGAAGTTGAATGAAATTGGTGGGAATGGTTAGAATATATGGGACTGCTCTCCCTGGTCCTTGTCTGCAAATCTTAATATCCGCCCATCCTTCTCTTAGTCTACTGATTCCAATAAACTTTCCCCAATAACTTTGGGCAAACATGGACATGTCATCTAGATGGACGATGTCATTGAGATGTATTTTATCCTGGTGAAAGATTTGAACGAAGCTAGCACTCCAGTGGTGTTGAAATAACTGAGTACCAGGGTATGGAGTAGTGGTAATGTAGGCGTGAATGTCTCAGGGTGCAACATTGCGCACGTCGAACTCCTCAAATGAAAATTACATAGTGATAACAAGTGGGTAGTGATTAATTCAGATGGTGGTGAAAGATTGCGGTAATGCAAATGAGGGTGGTTTTCAGGACATTAAAATGTATGAGTGTGTTGCGACACGATAGAAGTATGATGTAATTAATTTAAGGTATGGTGATTGGCAGCTAGGCCCTGTGTCAAATAAGGTAATTTCCCTGACAGAGCTTATGAGTGACGGGGTCTGATAGAATGGATGCCAAGAAGGTAATGAATTTAATATCTTTTGCAGGGTTCCTGAATGCAGGTTACGTATTCTCAAGCCGTGTCCGGCAATGACGTAATTTGGTTGTCAACATGTAAGATCCAACAGTAAAGCTGATAGCATACAAAGCAATCTTGTCTAATATGTCCTTCTAAACCAACATTCCATACAAATATATATTTGATAGGTGAATATATGTATGTCTATGATCTGCATTAAGGTGCCAGAATAAAGTAATAAGCAACTGGTGAAATAAAAAATCTAATGTTTCGTGTAATGGTTGAGCATCATAAAGCTGAGAATACTGCAAAGGTGGCATGAATGCAAAGTGTTGACTGTTATTTTTAGTCTGAATCAAATTCGCTAGTGTCCGAACTTTCCAGTGATAGTGTGTCTGATGGTGATAAATCGAATTTACTGGAAGCATTTCGGAGGCGAGTGAAATCGTCTGAGTTACGTAAAATATAGGGAAGTAGCCGAAAGGCAGCGATTCCTCTTCTAGAAACAGTACCGTCCAATTCTTTTAGAATATATGAACGTCCTGTTGTTCTTTGTACTACTGAAAAAGGTCCCAAGTATCGAGGTTTGGTTTTGTGGTTTAGTTCTTTTTCAATTCGCGTATTGTGAACTAAAACTAGTTCTCCAGGCTTAGTGTCCTTTCTGGAGTCGCAGTGAAAATCTTTTCTCAAACTGTTCCTTGGATTGGAATCATGCTTTTCTTAAAGTTTCTGCTGCTCAAGCTAAGTCTTTGGGTCGTTTCTCTAGCTGTTGTATTCTTAAGGCGAGCAATTCTTCTGAGGTTAAATTGCTCCGAAACCCGTCTACCATAAATGTTGCTTCGGCTAAATCAAAAGGTAGAACATGGTGGACACCATGTACTAAATAAAATGCTGAGAACCCCGTTACTCGGCTGGTCATAATTCTATCGGCAAATAGTGCATGGGGTAACATGGTCGGCCATTGATTAATTTTCTTTCCGCATGCTTTCACCAGAGCTTCTCTTAAGGTGAAATGTCCTCTCTCTACTACCCCATTAGCTTGAGAATTATATTCAGAAATCGAGACATATGGAATGTCAACTCGTTTAACCAAGGCAGCAAATGCTCCTTTGACTTAGGACCATTATCGGTAGTTATTTGACCTATAGCTCTGTATCAACAATAGATATCTTCCCAGAAAAATCTAATTAAGGACTTGGTGTTATTAGACTTCAAAGCCCGTCCTTCTACATATCGTGACAAATCATCTCTAGCTAAAACTATGTACCAATATCCATGTGCAAGTGGCATATGCATGATATCTATATACACTTTCACAAACAAGGTAGCAGGAGTGGATATAGTAAGTGGAATGTGCATTTTCTTAGTGGATCGAAGCTGACATTCATGACAAGAGTGCACATGATGCCAGACGTCTGCTAATAAGTATGGCCAAAAAAATCGATATCGAATAATTTCCCAGGTGGAATATTCTCCATGATGTCCTAGCTCCTCATGAGCTTTATTCAAGATAATAGCTCGTAACTTAGGGTCCAAGATCACCAATAGGGGTGGCCTTCCTTGCATTCGCTTGTACATTCGTCCATTTCTTATAAAAATTGAGCAGTCTTCTTGACAAATCTTTTTCTAGCAGTAACAGAATTAAATGAAGGTGCTTGTAAGGTCGTCAGGAAGT
Organism: Suillus placidus; assembly: GCA_016628565.1. NCBI lineage: Eukaryota > Fungi > Basidiomycota > Agaricomycetes > Boletales > Suillaceae > Suillus > Suillus placidus. Next base: position 85,688 of record JABBWD010000037.1, read on the forward strand.
GAAAAATATCTTGAAGAGTACTGTCCTGACTAGATAGCCCTACAAATGAAGGTGCAGTTGTATCTTCTGTATCTAAACTTTGAATGTGGTATGAAAGGTAAGGGCGAAACAAAGCTTGGGACTGTCCGAAATATAACGCAATATCATCTAACCATGAGTCATCATCTTCTTCTACTACTTCTCCTTCTCCAAGTCCTCTTCATGATAGAGCATCTGGCCCTTTGAACCGCATAGCAGGAACATGAATTAGTTTAATGTCAAATAATAGGATACCTTGAATCCAATGATTCATTGCGGCATTAGGCTGTAGGTCGGGTTTGTTAAGCATTCCTTTAATATACTTTGCATCTACTTCAACATGAAGGGTCTTCGCTCCAATGAGATAAACTCGAAAGGCACGCAAAGCTCGGAACAGTCCGAATAATTCTAACTTCAGTTGTGAATAACGTGACTCTACTTCACTGAATTGGCTCAAATTGTATCGGGCAGGTCTTCTTTTCCCATTCTCATCAATTTGTGACAAGATAATTCCGACAGACATGTAACTGGAATCAACCGAGAGGATGATGGGAAGGTCTGAGCTGTAGTCAATAGATCGTAAAGCAGGCGCTGAGGCCACTAGTTTTTTCAAGGTCTCGAAGGCATTCTTCCGTCTTTCATCCCATATAAAGTCGAAATTCTGTCTCCATAGTTCGGTGATAGGTCTGGCTAGTTCAGAATATCCAGGTATCCATATTCTGACTGTTCTGCATAGTCCAAGAAATCCTCGTGCTTCTTTTTGAGTGGTTAAATCTGGCCAGTTAAGAATCTTTTCTACTTTTGATTTATCTGGTAATTGTCCATCAGGTGTACATGTCTGCCCTAGTATGAGAACCTTCGGTAAGCACAACCGAATTTTCAAGGCAGAAAATGTAGCTCCCAAATCCTTTACTCGATGCATAATACGATGAACATCCTGAGCATGCTCCCAGATAAATCTCCGGATTCCAGGATTTTCTTCTAATGTTTCAGGATTTCCTTCTGGATCTAAGTAGGCTATTTTAGGACCTTTAATAGGTAGGTCGTCTATGAAAATGTTGGCTTTGGTAGGAATTTCATCATGAAGAATGAAGGTCATGCATTTCTGAAATTCAGCAGGTGAATTCGTAAATCCTGTTGGTAAGGAAGTGATACGGAGAAGTCCTAATGGGGTTAGAAAAGCAGTGAGATCTCGACTGGCAGAGTGAAGTTTATGAGCATCAAATCCCCAAAATAAGTCAAAGACAGTATAACATTGCGCTCCTGCAAAGGGCTCTACAAAATCGTCCAGAATAGGGGGTAGTCCCGCATCACGTATAGTCACCTTGTTTAGTGGCTGTAGATCATGTACAATTCAAAGCTTCCCATTCTTCTTAATTACACAAACCATTGTGAGCGATAAGATGACTGACTCGCTTCATAGACTCCTGCACTTATTTTCAACTTGAGAACTTCAATTACTTTGTCTTTGATTCCAGGTGGTATTCTCATATTCTTATATTCCCATGGAACATGGGGAATTGTAGGAATGATGTAAGGCAAAAAATATGACTCCTTAAACATACCCCTGTCGCTGTCTTCAAAAGCTAAGGCTTCTTCATTAAGCTTCATTATATGACTAAATAATTTTTCTTCTTCAGGCAATAGGAATCTGGTGGAATTAATATTAAGGGACTTCATTCACTCCAACGTGATTTTGACAGAGGGTCGGAAGTCAGGGGGATGAGGTGTCAATGAAGGTAAAGTATCTAAGGGATCATGGGGAAACTGACGTTGAACTTGTGCTTCTTAGGAAAACAGGCTTAATCTTTTTATCGACTCGCTTGTACATTGTATATGACATGGCGATGTCATCCGAAATGTCAATGTTATCTAGTGGGAAGTCTGAAGGGACCCGGGTTGCGTCGTTGGTGTCTATGTCATTGTATTGATTAGACATAGCCCATATAGCATCACCTGGCTCAAAATAGTCTTGTTCGAGGTCTTGTATCATAGTGTTAAGGGTGGCTTTGACAGGTAGCCCCTATGTGTCAAGTGAAATGTTATCTCCTCATAGTATTGAATAGTGTTAATTTTATGTTATATATTTGTTGGTAATATGGTGACTCAGAAGGAACTCAAGGCACACACTGGATTCTCGAACACAAGACAAGGTATATTTAGCTTTAAACAAAGCTCCAAAGTACAGACACAGTCAGACAGACACAATCAGTAACAAATCATAGGTAGTGGTACATTCAAACACGTATCGTAAACTCGTGTGAATATTGTCAAAACACAGTGAGAAAAACACTGAGCGCAGGGAACAAGATATAGGTACTTCATAAGGGTTGGTACAAGCAAAAAATGTCATTTGATATGAGACTCGGACAGTGGGAATAGTGAGGAGATAGGTAACAAAAGAACAGACCGATAGCGATATAAGAAAAAGAAACAGATGGAAAAAGAAACATACAAACTGACAGGTGACTGAGATGAGGACAAGGATAGATCGAAAGGAGCTTGGGACCACGATGAACAGGAGCATGATGAGCAAGATGGACTGCGGATTTGATAGCATGGTGAGTGAGATGATGGAGAGCACAAGTACAGCAGAGAACAATCCTAAAAAAGAAATGCTCCTTGCAAAGAGGGCAGGGTTTCAAAAAATTAAACACCATAGGCGCCATTGTTCTCATACTGAACTGTACCCTCGTATGCACTCACAGGTTCAGGTCGAAATACCGCAAAGTCCTGTTGATGCCTTCGCTCGTGTGTCGCGAAGATGGTCCCAAGGTTGGCGAGAGGCTTGATATTGGTGCGAAAAAGGTCGTCAAGAAGGAGCTCTTGCAATAGTATGTACATGACGTCCTCGTCTGGTACCGTCAGCTGTAAAACACGGTCAATAAGATTAGCACTATGCTCATATCCATAAAAACGAAAATAGCCTGCAGCAGAATGAAGGTACACGGACTCGTGACGAGTGAGAAATGGGTTGCAAAAGGGTGCCGTTTGAAGATGGAATGCGGCACGATTAACCCACGCGGGTAACACCTTGTCCGCCTCGATAAGTATGAGGCATATGTCAACCTCATTGCAGTCCCTGGACTGCTCAGGAGTTAGTGTTGAGTGAACTGCGGTGATAAGATCAAGGTGGAGATGTCGAAAATTCCTCCATTCGAAGTACCAGTTCTGGAGGCAAGTCTGTCCGCGGACAACTGCCCCAGGGTACTGTGGTTTGTTAAAGTGGTAAATAGAAGGAGGGCGAACAGCTAAAAACTTAGCCTGTTCCAGCCCGACTTCACAAGTTGTATGAGCCATAGATTCAGTAGTTATAAGGGTTGCTGTGAGATTTAAGGTGTGAATGGGGGAGGCACGATAAATGCTGTTGAAAGGAATATTAGCCCGATAGTTGCGTCCACAATGAACACCTCGAAACGGTGCTTGAATGGCCGTATCGTAAGTAGGCGGATCAGCAATCATCGCATTTGAGATTGGGTCGAATGAGACATAAGGGAGGAAGTTGGGCATGTTGATAAAACTAACTGCACGATGGTCAGCAGCAATTAAGATGTTGCCCAGAGGCAACTGAGGGTCGCCATAAGGTCCTGGAGTGGTTAGTCCAGAGGTATCTTCCTCCACAAAAAAAGTCGTCGTCATCCAAAGACGAATAATCTGACAACAGTGACAAAGACACGTCATCATCGTTGTCAGAGCTTGAGTTGTCGTCCGGGAAGTTAAAGAATTAATCCGCAATTGAGATCTCCTTGGCGTGCGTGATAGGGAGAAGATGGGTCTGCGCGATGGGTGACGAATGGTTTGACTGCGGAGGGGACGGAACACAAAAGTTGTATGCCTCAATGAGAGGCAAGAGCTGCCGGCTGGGTGCCGTTGTGTTTGGAGGTGGTGGTGGTCCAGGAAAAGGAGTAGGTGCATGGTTTGCCAAGGCAGGCACAAAAGGTAGGCACTGAGCCTCTAGGTCTACAGAGGACGTAGGGCGGGTATCTACAAAAGCTAAGGGGGTGTCAATAATAGTAGTGCATTCAGAAAGACTAGACTGCTTACCTTCAGCAGGTCTAGACATAAGCCTGGGGTCCCCAACTGCAGGGTGTCCAGTAGCAGGGATAAGAGTAGCCTGAGCCGGCAAAGTAGTAGTAGGTGGTGTAGGCTGCTGCAAAGGTTCTAATTGAATTTTTTGTGGTGTTAGTGAAGGTGGGTGAAGGAAAAATAAGGGCGCACCAATAGGTACCCTCAACAAATTAATCTCCTGCCCTCCAGAAACAGGTGCATCTTCCAAGCAAGTAAGAGTTCCCTCCCCTAAAGAAAGGGGAGAAAGAGGCCTCCTCCCAAGGCACAGAGGAGATGGCAAAATAGTAGGGAGTCCTGCATTGACTGATGGTTGAGTAGAAGGCAGCTTCAGGTTGTTGGCAGCAGCAAAGGCTGCATGGAAGTGGGCCACAGCCCTGCCTAAATCAGAGAAATCACATTCAAAGGTGGGGATGGATGGTGTGGAAGAGATGGTGTCCACAGGCGCGATATCTTTCTGATAGCTTTGTAGAAAAGGTCCCGGTTGGTTTCGGCATCCAAATGCTACCAAACACGGAGATCGAATCTCACATGCATCGTGTGGGAGAATCGGACTGCCGAAATGGAAATGGTTCTTGGGCGTGCTGCCAGTGTGGTGTGAAAACGTGCAGCTTAGGGTGTAATGAAGCTGGAAGGGATGAATGTGTTTGATTTGGTTGCCGAAGGTCTGGTACTGATAAGCATTGAGGGCAGTATAATCCGCCATATAATTTCCTAAATAGGCATGAGAGCCTAAAAATTTGGTGTTCTCACGGAGAGTGCCGGATTCGAATGCAAAGTTCATGAGCGCCTTGACTGGCATATTCCGGGACACTTGTGCCCGGTTGAAAAATTAAAGATGTAGCGTGTTCCATAGTATGGCTAAGTTGATTTGGGCTATCCAATGACTTAGTTGATTTCTCTTGCTCTTTTATAGTAAGTACAAAGTAAATAATGCTCAATAAATCTACTAATATCATATTATCAGAATATTCAATGAAGTGCAGGGTGGTAAATAAGATGATGAGAATAATCAGTAGAATCAGAAGTGGCAGAATTCCAGCACTTCTTGTTGAAGATGGCGGTAGTGTCCTGATTTGGCAAGAATAGAAGCTTTTGATATGGACTGGGGTTATCTGTGAATTCAATTCTTGCAAAAAACAGCACGTGACTTCTTCCCGCAGCATAATCATTAATTCTAAGTCCGGAGTATCATTTGACACTGGATTTGGAAATGTTAGATACGTGCTGTCGGTCCACTCAATTAAACCCACTCTATTTTCGGATTGCCAAGATCAGCCTAATAATAATTCAAAAGGTGCTTTCTCATTAAGAAGCACTGTGCCTATTGTTTTAATACTTCCGATATCAATAGGAACACTGTGGATTATTCCTTGTAAATTTCCGAGTCCGCCATTCGCATCCCTTAAATTTGTTTTGTGATCCATATCTGCCAGTAACCCTAGCCCCTGTCGATAAATAGATGTATTTAATATATTTATTTCACTTCCTGTATCATAGATGGCCCTGATTTTGCGTCCATTTATTTCTGTATCTATGTAGATAAGATCTCCACGTGTTTTTGATCTCCGATCATGTGTGAGAAAGGTGTCCACAATTGTCCGGTCCTTACCAGATTTTGGTTTGATTAGATCAATCAAACTGCTAGATAAATCCTTAGATACAGCTAAGATTTCCCATGCTGTAAGTTGTATTTGGCTGTTTAAAATTTGATCTATTATTAACCGTGGGTCTATTTTGGCCAAAAGCTCAGATATCCTAGGCATGTGTTTCAGATCTTCCCAAGGTGTGAGAATTGGTACGTTGGGCTTTTCACCCAAAGCTTTAATATTACTTTGGTGTTGCAGCTGCCCTCTGTCCCTCTCTTTCTTCTTGTCTCCCCTTACTACTGGGGTATCCTCCATAATTTCATCATCATCGTCCTTATTATAGTGTGGCCGTTGGATGGCTACCACTTTATAACACTCTTTTTCAGTTTCTACATCTTTTAATGGCGCTGGCGCATAGTGCTGTATTTTATTGTTTACCTTGGGTAAGTCTTTTTCAACGGTTCTCACTTCTACTTTCTTTACATTTTCAGGATTAAATATTCTCACTTGGGGCGCTCCAGGTCCGGGGCGTATTCTTTCTGGTTCTTCCAGTGTTCTTTCTTGGTGGTGAGTTTCCCTCTTCTTTTCTTGCTGGTGCTCTGACACTATCTCTGGCTCTACTAACTCTTCAATTTTACTTGTAGATTTATTTGTATCTACTATCCTCTTGTTCTCATCTACCCATATTGTTGCTGGCTGCAAAACTTGCGGGATGGGAATGTGTGCTGTGCGTCTAGCGCTGAATGGTATGTTTTCCTTGTTGGTTCGTTCGTTTTGGCGTTGACATTGTTCTTTTTTCAGTGTCTCTCGATATTCTCGTGCTGGTGGTGGATACACCCCATTGAAGACTTCACGCCGCTTCCCTGACTGGTCTCTTAAGGTTCTTTCTGCTGGGTAAGCCATATATTCTTGCTCATTGTCGCTCGTATCTGACTTGCTTTGTATAGCTGGTATAAAATACACTTCGTGGTCTGACATATCCCACTCACTGTCACTGACTACCCTAACAAAGTGAGTACTTGCTGTCTGTTGCTGCTGCATGATCCGTTTCTGAGCCATTACAAAGGTCTCGTCTCCTTGCCGTCTTAGTTCCTGTCCTCCTGGTAGTACTAGTCTTCTCATAGAGCCCCGTAGTAGTAGTCCTTGTTCCACTAGTGAATTTATTTCTGGGCATCCTAATAGCCTATGATTTCCTCCGCATCCAAAACACATGTACCGAGCAGGTCCTGGGCGAATATTTATATTGTTTGGATAACTAGGAGTAAATGATGTATTGGGTACCCTATTGACAGGAGCAGTAGTATAGCTTTCACATTTTCGAGGTTTTGGGAATACTTCCCCTATAGTTGAGTCTATTTTTAGGGCTTGAAAGTACAGCAATGTATAACTCGGATCATCAATAGATAGGTTACTTAACCATTGTACCAAGTCGTCTATTTGATCTGGTTCTTTTGCCTTCAAATGCTTAATGCTAGATTTCCATACCTTTCTATGTTGTTTTGCTTCTTCTTCCGAGCTACTATCTGAATCAGAGTGGTTCCTGGTTCTGTGCTTCTTCGAATGTGATTTCTTCTTCTTTCAGTTGAAGTACTTGCTTAGTTCCTCATCTGAGCTATCTTCGAACTTAACCTTACGCTTACTGGATCTTGATCTTGTCTTTGTAAGCTTTTTAGACTTTTTGCGCTTTGGCTTGAAATCGTCCTCGGACTCAGAGTCACTTTCATCTCCCGAATCACTGTCCAAAGAACTAGATGTATCTGTCTCACCTTCTGATGTCTCAGAGTCTGAATATGCAAGATTTGTCTCAAATTGATCTCGCTGCAGGCAAGTTTCTACCACAGCTACTATCTCTGTTGGTGAATAGGGGGTTGTTCGATCATGTAAGGGGCCTCTGGCAACAAGTCTACCTTCCACCTTGTTTCGCAAATCTTTATGTATCCCTTTCCATAAATATGTGGCATGGTCATTCTTGCTAATTTTGTCATGTGCTCTGAGCCATCCACCAATAATAGTAAATTTACGCATATAATGCTTCCATTCTGATAATGTTCTGATTGGTTTCTTATTCTGAGTGACTACAAATCTTACTAAGTCTTTTGGCTTATATCGCTTAGTATCACGATCTGCATCAAAGTTGTTCAATAGGTCAGCCTTAAGCTGTACCCAATTGTGAGTAGCAAAGCTTTCTAGGACCTCAATTAAGTCCGCAACACATGTTGAGCAGTACTGGGTAATATTCTCGCAAAGGTCTTGTGATGAGGTTACCTGATATTGCTGACAAAGCTTCTCGTAGTGTTTGATAAATTTCTTAACTTGAGTATACTCCCCCTTGAACTTAGATGGTGCGTTCTTCATGCCTGGATAGGGGAGTACTAGAGGACCATGTGGTAAAGATGATCCCAAAGTGGTTGCCGTGGTGCCTGTGATGAAAACCGGTGGTGGATTATGGCTGGTAGGTGCAATGGAACCAGATGGTGCAGATGAGCTGGTAGCAGGTATGAAGTTTCCTATGCTGCCCATGTTGCAGTTGAAGAGAGTGAGGTGAATGGTTTGGTCGAGTTTTGGAAAGATAGGGGTAATACGAAAATTATATGTGAACAGTCAAAGAAAAGCGCTTTGGAAGAACAATTTTCCCTCGCAGTGGGCTCCAATTATGTCTTACTAGGATGCAAAAGGCAATAAAATCACCAAATTTCACTATCCTCCATGGTCAATGGTTCAGACAAATACCAATGGTTGATAATGTGGTCGTTCGTTGGGGGTGCAAATTTAGATTGTGTTCTTCTTGAGCAATTTTTCCAATTGACTAAAAGGGAAGGGGAATTCTCAGGGTCAGTATCCGTTAACTGGTGTGATGCAGTGCTTAGGTTACTCAGAAGTGGATGAATGGACTTACGGGTGTAGCTGGATCGATACTGGCTTGATGCAGTGCTATGATACTACAAATAACGGGGTGACAGTACGCGGTGAGTCGGAATGATATATCTTGGATACTCCTTATTCTCACAATCAGGGGAGATTAAACTAAGAGTCGGATACAATCGAATCAATCAAATACATGGCTTCAAAACCAACCTTTCTGCTGCTCAAGCACTCACATTGAGTCTGAGGCAGGATCAGAACAGAGTAGGCCAAGCAAGTATGCTGACTCACTACTACACATATGTCAAGATGTCAAGATGTCAATGTGATGTCAATGTAAAACTAGCTCATTAGGTGTGAAAATGTATGAAAAATTTATGAAAGGTGTCGAAATGTGCTTTTTAGTGAAAGAAAAAGGGTTTCGACATAGTTTGTTGTCTTGCGATAAGTGGGTAATTCAAACAATTAATTCATTCAACCATGAAAAACCCCCAAGGAAATTATGATAACATATAATTGGGCTGTAGAAAATTAGAACTACTATTGTGGGTGTATTAGGTAGGTAGTTTGGTACCTTCAGTATCCGTGACCAGGCACGAAACCAGTTTCATGTGTGTCACCGTGACAAAATCATCCCAGCACAAACGTGCTCACAGACCTGGTTACCAGGCATTGTTCCTCATTGATAATTCTCAAGGACACTCAGCATATGCAGAAGATATGTTGCTGATCTCACACATGAACATAAATCCAGGGGGCAAGCAGGCACAGATGAGAGATGGTTGGTTTATTGATGCTGGTGGGCAAAAGTTATTCAGCCCATGATGTTTCCCTCCAATCACCACAATCACCCAAATGAACCAAAGGGCATCAAGGCTGTTCTCCAGGAACACAGTCTTTTGGAGGGGAGATGTCGAGGCAGGTGACAATCAAAGTGTCCTGACCAGGCGACAAACTGCTGCCTCAAGCGAATTCTCGAACTTCAACCAGATTTTGTTGAGCAGAAACCACTCATACAAGATGTTATCGAGGCCGCTGGTCACTTGTGCATCTTCTTGCCAAAATATCACTGTGAGCTCAATTTCATTGAGTTTTTTTGAGGGGCAGTAAAAAGGTATCTGTGCGAGAACTGTGATTACACCCTCAAAACACTCAAGACCAACTTGCCGAAGGCTATGGCTTCCGTACGTCTCAGTACAATCTGTTGATGGGAACATCAGATGCATAGGTGGATGAATGCATACCGGTCAGGTTTAGAGATGAAAACAGCACAGTTGCAGATCAAGGAGTTCAGCTCAAAGAAGTACAAATCTCATAGACATGTTCTGGAGACTGTGGCATGTCTTTTCGACTGATTTTACTGGTACCTTAGCCCTCACTGCCAATTTGGGTCATGTCCGAAAATTTATCTTGCTCAAATTTAATGCTATGCAAAATCACTCTTGATAATATATTCCTACCATCAATCTAAGCAGTTTTACCAAACAGAAAGTTTCAGGGACTTTTTCTCGCAGCACTAGAAATTTGCACAAAAGTAGTGAGTGGCACATAAGTGAACTACACCATAGGACAATCGGCTTCGATGTCCAACACTCTTTGCTCTTGCCATGGACATTCTTCCTGTGCAGGCCTATGCTTTGCCTTGTGAATGGGTTTTTTCATCCAGTAAAGAGAATATCACCATGCATTGGAACTGTTTAAGTCCCAAACTCATAGAAGCACTTCAAATTCTCAAGTTTTTGATCTGACATGGGCATGGACTGAATTTTTCAGACAGAACAGATCATGCAGCAGTGTTGCAGGAGATGGAGATGATGACAAGTGATGCAACTTTGATTCCAGAAGACATTGCTGCCTTTATTGATAGCCTAATAGTCGACAAGGACTTGTACCACAATGACTAATCTTAATATGGTAATGAGCTGCTGGCTACCTATAACTGCACTGAGCCAGTCCAAACAAAGCTGGTTCAGACCAGGTCTGAATTTTTGTGAGGGTGAAACCAGATGTAGCCGGTCTGAGCCAAACTGAGCTGAACCATTGGCAGCACTAACTGCCGACAATGTCGGCAACAACCGCACACCTCTGACATCATCTCCCATGGTCACCACACACCTTTGCTCATTATCTCCACCGATGAGCAAGTATATACCCTCTTACTGGATCAAATTTTGAGCTGTTTTTTTCATTCTTATTCTTTATCTATCAAGCCATCTTTTCTAACATGTTTTGAAGGCATTTGTTTGCAGGAACAACTACTCAGGAGCACAACTTGAATAGGTGAGTTCTTAGCTTACTAATCTTGTGTGCTCTTGTCTCCTACCCTTCCCCAGCACCATGAAGCAGCGGCCGCTATGCTCTACCTCATGATGTGTTACCATGATGGTCCTTCACAGCAGTGGCCCACAAACAAACATCTGCTGGGATTCTGTGCATCCGACAAGATCGCCTCATTGCTGAGTGCCAGCCAACAACTGATCAATATTAATGAAGGTATGTACATTATTGCGCAACTCACAATTTTTCTAACTGTTTCAAGGTCTTTTGAAAGGGGACCGCTGGAAGCTCACCAAGTTTGTTTCTGCTCATAAAGAAACACTTCAGCATGGTTACTCAAGGCTCACAATTGCTCAAAAGAATGGTTATGCAGCAAAGCTTATCAAGATGTGTGCTGAAAAGCAAGATGTTGTCTGCAACAACCCTAAGTCAATCCATCGCAATACTACTATGTCTTTTGCAGCCATGGACCAAGAGGTATGGGAGGGAGAGAATTCTGATTGCTCGCTAATCTTTTCATTTGTAGTGGACGGCATTATGTTCTCATCTTGGTATTGAAGACTTTGATGTTGCTGTCAGAGGAGGCATTGAAGACCTTAGTGGACCGAAGCTTTTCTTTATGAGAAGGCTGAGAAATTTGTCCGTGCAGTTTTGGACTTCATGTTGTTGGCAGAAGTCTGCAGTCATGTAGGCTAAAGCGGTGCCGACCTTCTTGGCATCTGAGTCATAGATTTTGTCGTTCAGCAGGTAAAATGCTTTGAGGCTATACAACCATCTTTGCGCATCACCGGGGTCTCCGGAGAATTCATTCAGCATGCCGGCTTTAAGCTCGGACGCAGGTTTGGTTGAGGATGTCAACATTCTAAAACTAGGGTTTGCGGCTAGTTGTCTTGGTGCGGTTTCTTCTGGAAACTCGTCTGATGAAGTCGAGGTTGTACCTTCGTCCTTCTGATCTGTCTGATCGTCATAAAATGTATCCGGGATTTGGTCATCCTCGTGATGTTCAGTGAGCGGGGATTCTTCCTCCTGCTCAGAGTCAGAGTCCGGTTTGTTTGGATCTCTTTCCCAATCAAATCTTCGTTGCCAAGGGGCAGACATTGTGATCTCCTTTAGATAAAGGGATCGTTAGTTACAAACTTGAATCTTTTGTTACACTCAGCGCGAGAGCGTAATGGACTTGAGTAGCTACACGAGGCCTCCATTAAGAGATGTTCGTTGCGCAGTGTTCAGCAACCCGGAGTCGGTACGACGTCTGCGGTTATCTACGTAGTGGCACGGCAAGTGTCCACTGACGTGCCTTCACGAGTTATATAGACTCTTAAGCCGACTAGGTGAAAGAGAAGTGTTTACTGAAGGAGAAAGCTTGTGAGGCTTTCAAGTGGGTTCAAGATCAAGTAGATTCAAGTTAGAGAAATACAAAGGTGCAGTTGCGTATTTATACATAGGAAAGGTTTAGGGCAGGATGTGCCGTATTAGTAAGTGGGCAAAGGGTTGAACAAGTCATAGTCCGAGATAGGTAAAGCGCAGTCATGACGAGTCATAGCGGAGTTGGTAGAACTCGGTAGAATGCGATGGAAGGAAATGAGTCAAGTGCCGGTTGAATGGTAAGGGCAAAGGGGAGACGGCCATGAGGCCGGAACAAGTACCGGTAATGCAGTAAGGGCATAGGGTGATATACAGCTGGTGATCAGCGTGAAATGTAAAGGTAAAACAGATAGGGAAAAAGGATAATCAGACCAATGAGGTTGTGTATGATTATCTGTGCATAATTGTCACTTCGGAAGGCAATGAGTAAGAGAAAAATGAATAGGGGCACCACAACTGGATGTTCTTGTAACACTGATTAACTTCAGCAGCCAGAGACCCATATAAGCTTCATCTGATTTTATCCTCCCACCCATCAAGCAAATATGTAAGCTTTTTGCATTCCTTGAGATGTGCAATGTCCTCAATTTGGACACGCACAACTTCGCTATCCATAATTGAGTGTGAAAGTGATGGGGCTTGATACGAGGGCTGAATTTCATCAAGCAAGTTATGGAAAAACCAGTTCTCTGCAACTAAGAATGGTATATTAGCGTGAACAATGAATCTGGTTTAAATATTTATGGACTCAGAACATGGGCAATGTTTGGTGACACTTGTACTCACCAAAACAATTTGAAATTTGCACGGGTGCTTGCTCTGGAGTGACTGGAAGATCCACGAACCCAAAGAGGTTCTTCCATTTCTGTGGAGCCTTAGCTGTTGACTCAGATGGGGATGAACTTGAAGCTGCAGAATCTACATCTGTGATAGGTGGAAGTAGTAGTGCTTGATTTCTGTTCTTTGTGGCAAGATAGTTACGGACTTTGGTGCAAGCATGATCAGGGGCCATAGGACAAGCATTCCAGTCAAGAATGTGCTTGAGGTGTTTGTCACCACGACCTTCTATAGATTTTGAACAGTAGTTGCACTTGAAAAAATAACGGTTGGATTGATTGGTGATGATTTTTTGAGTGGGATGGCCCTTTGACTTTTGCGAGGACATACTGGTGCGCACAGAGGCTCAGACACACTATTAAAAAATTCTAACATATGCTATTTGTTCGTAGTACAAATAAGATTCACGTTGACTTCTGCTGACTTCTGCCAAGGACCCTTGACCTACTGCCGGCAATTGCCATTGGCAGAATGGCAGGCACAGCTGCCTCCTGGGCACAGAGTTTCTATGACACCATCTTTTCAGCTTCCACCCCAGCCTTTGGGACCTTCGAAAACTTTGAAAAGAAGTACAGAACTGCTTTCTTTAGCGTAGACCAGAAGGTCACCGCCATGACTGAACTACAGAACCTCAAGCAGACCGGTTCCATCCAGGAATACATTTCCCAGTTCAAAACCACAGCAGCTCTAGCAACAACCATCAAGGAGAGCGTATCCTTGATTTCGTTTTTCGAGCTTGGTTTGAAAGATGGCTTACGTGATGCCATCTACGCAAAGGAAACCATTCCAGAATCCATTGAGAAGTGGTACACTGCTGCCACTCTCCTCGATGCCAACTGGCAATGTGCTAAAGCTTTGAAGTGTGGTACGCACAAGTACCAGACAACAAACAAGCAATGATTCGTCCCCAAGCCGGGCCCAATCCACCGGGACCCAAACGCTATGGACGTCGATAGGACTCTTACTCAGAAGGAGAAGACCTCCTACATGAAAGATGGGCGATGTTTCGCCTGTGGAAAGAAAGGTCACAGGTCTAATGACCGTGAATTTCACCCAAAGGTCCGATGAGGAGAGTTGGAAGAGAATTCCAGGAAAGGAAAGAAACCGGTAAGGCGTGGCAAGGACCAGCCTGACGATGAAGACACAGCCGATGAAGACTCGGACGAAGACATGGAAGTCAGCCGACTCTCAGTTAGGAAGATGAACAAATCCCTCAAGACAGAGGATCAGGATTTTTGAAGAAGAGGCCTGCCGCAACGTCAGTCCCTCCTAGATGCATATTGTATACTAAGACTGTAGGAAAATCGAATGAATTTCATGTTCCCATCACTCTTTTTTCTGCAATAAGCACCAAAACCATTGCATGCACCGCTATTATCGACTCTGGTGCGGGAGGATCGTTTATCGATGCGGGCTTTTGCCGAAAGAACCGCATCAGATTACACAAACTGAGCAAACCCTTCCACATCACTACCGTCGATGGAAGCCACTCTACCGCTGGACGAGTAACTCATTTTTGTGTGCTGTTTATCAGGCTTGATAAGCGCGTTATGAGGGGAAAATTCAATGTGACCCGATTGATTCACCAGGACGACATGCTCCTGGGGAAACCCTGGCTCACCGCCATGAACCCTGTCATAGACTGGGCCAACGACACGATCTCCCTCTCAGCAAACACTAGGTCGCGAGAGGTCGAGCAGATGATCAACGACTCGCGAAAAGAAGAAGGCGCAGCTCCTTATGTCTTTCATGGTCAGAAACCCATAATCGAGGATGAAGAAGAAGAGTTCTTCTCACCTCTGAGAGCTCTCGCCCCAGGAACGGAGTATGTCCTGGAGGAAGATAAGAAGAAGAAGAAAAGAAAGAAGACGAAGAGAACCAGAAAATCACAAGAGGAAACGACCCCTGTGATCGTCCCCATCGAACCCCTTGATTTTGACACCATGCAAGATGTATGGGTCAATTCGGCTCAAACCGCTGCGAAGGTAGAAGATATTGCTTCCTACCCCCTTGAAGACGATGAAGTACTCATTGAGTACGCATCCGATGGGACCTCTGTCCGGCTCATCGAGAACCTCTCATTCGACACCCCGCTTGCGCATGATGGCACGTCGAAGAACGAACAGAAGAAAATACCATTTCCATTGAGGAATGTATGGCTGCTAGCAGCAGTAAAGAGGAACATCGAAGAATATTCGAAGACGAGCAACAAGGCTCAAGAATTCGCCAAGGAAAAGGCGGACGAACAGAAGAAGAAGACATTTGAGGAACTCATTCCTGAATACCTCCATGATTTTGCAGATATATTCGCAAAGGACAGTCTGAGCAAGCTCCCTCCCTCTCGACCAGGAGTAGACCACAGAATTGATACCAAGGAAGGTTTCATTCCAAAATCTTCACGTGCTTACCCGCTCTCCCCGAAAGAGACCGAAGCGGTTAAAGCATTTTTGGATGAACACTTGAAGAAGGACTTTATACAACCATCAAAGTCCCCCCAAGCATCTGGATTCTTCTTTGTAGGAAAGAAAGACGGTTCATTACGACCTTGCCAAGACTACCGATACATCAATGAATGGACGGTAAAGAACACATACCCCCTTCCACTCATCCCCCCGTTGATTGCTAAACTCCGAGACGCCAAGTACTTCACGAAAGTGGACGTACGCTCGGGTTACAATAATATTCTGATACACCCCGAAGACAGATGGAAGGCTGTGTTCTCTACCTCCTTTGGGCTCTTTGAGCCGAAGGTGATGTTTTTCGGATTGTGCAACTCACCAGCTACGTTTCAGGCCTACATGAACCAGACATTTGCCGAAGAAACCAATGAAGGATGGATGATCGTCTATATGGACGATATCTTGATCTTCTCGAAAACGCTTGAAGAACATAGAGAACGGACCAGGAGAGTACTGGAGAAGTTGAGGAAAGAGGCTCTCTTCCTCAAACCTGAGAAATGCACCTTTGACGCTCAAGAAGTTGAGTACCTAGGCATGATCATCCGACCCGGCCAAGTTGCAATGGACCCCGCCAAATTAAAAGGCATTAACAATTGGCAGACGCCTTCCTGTGTAAAGGATGTCCGATCATTCCTCGGTTTCTGCAACTTCTATCGACACTTCATTTCCCACTACTCGGACACCGCCCGACCTCTCTTAGATCTCACGAAGAAGGATACACCCTTCTCGTGGAATGATGCACAGGAAGCCGCCTTTCAGAAATTAAAGACGTGCTTTACCTCCGAACCAGTTCTAAGGAACCCTGATCCGGCGCGACAGTTTGCACTAGCAACTGACACCTCCTTGCATGCAACAGGAGCAGTACTCCTACAGACTGACGAAAACGGGGCTTATCACCCATGCGGGTACCTTTCCCAATCCTTGAACCCTGCAGAACGCAATTACCAGATCTACGATCGCAAACTCCTCATGGTCATCCGTGCCTTGAAAGAATGGCGGCACTTCCTCGAAGGGAACCCGCACCCAGTCATCATCTTCACCGATCACAAGAATCTTCTTTACTTTAGATCGGCGCAAAAGCTTACCCGCCGCCAAGCTCGTTGGCAACTTACCCTCTGCGACTTCGACCTTACCTTCCACCACATCCCTGGAAGTAAGCTTGCTGCACCCGATGCGCTTTCCCGCTGCCCTGACCACATTCCTGCCGATATCGACGAGGATAACGAAGACCTTACCCTCCTCCCTGATTCCTTGTTTGTGAAGTTGATCGACTCCGAGCTCGCTGAAGAATTCAAGCAGCTCTCCGACACCCCCACTGATCTAATGATCAAGACCGCGCTTGATGCCCTGAAAGGGGTCTGCGCACCGCCAATGAAGTCCACTCTTTCCGATTGGAAATTTATGGATGGAGTGCTGTACTACAAGGATCGAGCATATGTCCCTCCCGACCTCCGCCGACGCATCCTTACTCTCCATCATGACCACCCGACCGCGGGACATCCTGGCCGTTCCATCACGGACTGGAACGTGAAGAAATCATACTGGTGGCCTGGAATGGGCACGTATGTACAAAAATATGTGCTTTGTGCCAGCAGATGAAGGTAAATACTCACCCGACGACCCCACCGCTGATGCCTATACCTAGTGGCGCGACACACCCTTTCTCCCAAGTTTCCGTTGATTTAATCACGGACTTGCCAGAGTTACTGATTGGGCGAATCGCCTTGAGATGGCCGAATTCGTACACAACTCACGGAAGCACAGCGCCAGAAACGCCTCACCATTCTTCCTGATGATGGGCTACGAACCCAGAAGCATCCCCCACGCATTCCCTGACTCTGCCATTCCCGCTGTGGAAGACAGAGTGAATTTCCTGAAGAAGATCCGTGAAGAAGCACTCGCGTGCCATAGCCTTGCGCAGCAACGCATGGCAGAACAAACCCATGGTCAGAAGTACCAACCATGAAAATGGGGTGATAAGGTTTGGCTATCAGCCACGCACCTAATCACTGGACTCCCCTCAAAGAAACTCGCCCCGAAACGATACAAGCCATTTGAAATCATAGATGTCCTATCGCCAATCACCTTCAAGCTTAAGTTGCCAGCAACTTGGAAGGTTCACCCCACGTTCCACGCATCGGAACTATCCTCCTATCAGGAGACAGAGGTGCATGGACCGAACTATCCCGAACCTCCACCTGATCTTATCGATGGAGAAGAACATTATGAAGTAGAACAGATCCTCCGACACAAGGGAACCGGCTCGAGACGCTGGTATCTAGTGACTTGGGTTGGATATGACTCGACAGAACGAACGTGGCTACCTGAATCGGAATTGAGATCCGCAGCGGAGATCCTGAAGGACTATAAAAAGAGGATCAGGACGACAGAAAAAGCATAACTCCCCTTGACCAATAACCACCACCTCAGAAACAAGTATGCCTGCTTCTACGACCTCATCAGCCTCGTCCAACTCCTCTACCTCCTCGACCTCTTCCGACTTTATGCACACCGTTCCTTTCTCAACCCCCAGAACTCAGAGCCAACACCACGTGTTGTGGGAAGCTATTATACTGGACATCCAGTACGCCATTAGACTCGACGATTATATCTCTAGAACCAACGACCATGTGTTGTTACACTTGGTGAACATCCTTCGGGCTGCTGACAACCTCGACATTGCAGCCCATGAACTGCAGAAGAGCCCTGGCGCTAAGTTTAGTGCTATTTCAATTAGATACCCTCATGAGCTGATCAAACGATCAATCATGCTCCTTCTCGAGTCGAGAGACTTTGGGACATTTGTAACAAGATCGAAGAAGAACGCGGGTGGAACACCCCACCCAACAAGTGGAGGTTGTTGAGCGTAGCTCCATCCCATTTGTACCTACCACACCTCCCCCAGAATATGAAGACGACGAAGAAGTTGCTAAGCAGCAGCAGATTACCGCGGATCATGCATTTGCACTTACCATGTTAGGTATCACCACACCCTCGCAGCAGCAGCAGGAAGATGACCTAGACCCCATCGTTCCTGTACCAGAACTCGCATTGGCGCGGGGTTATTCCCCCAATGATGACTACTACGAGCATGAGCTCGCCTGTGCTAGAGCTAGCTGTGAATCAGAGCTCGCACGCGTCAGAGTTAGATCCACTTCCCCAAGTGATGACCTCTACGTACCAGACCCAGACTACGTTCGAACCTCTCAGATCCCAGAAGAACCCCTCGGCTCATCAGCGCAAACACCAGTCCCCATGCCACCTCCCCAAGTTAGCACTCGCTCAAAAGGAAAGTGCCGCATGGATGTTAAAACCATCCTTTCATTCGGCCTTCCCCTTTCCAAGGTCCACGCAAAGAAGACCTCCGAAGATCAAGCACCATTGCTTTCGCCCAGATGGAAGCATCACAGACCACACAGGAGTTCCCTAGCAACTTTGTATGCCGCGCTTGCATGAAGCAGGGACACAAGCAGAAGCACTGCAACCGCTACTTCTGTCGTATCTGTGACAAGTTTGCCCCATGCCACCTTACCGCCTTCTGCCCAAAACTTCGAGGCAGGAAGATTCGTCGCCGAGGACGCTCTGACTCCAACTTCTACCAGCAGCTATCCAAATTGGAAGCCGCCTATGATCAAGCCGCCGCTCATCAGGAGCAAGAACGTGAGCTTAATGTTATGGACGTGCTCAAGACACTTGAGGACGTTGATGTCGACCTCTGCTACTACGACAACATGGATAACTGATCTCGTCGATATCAGATCCTAGAAACCGGGGTAATGTTACAAGAACATCCAGTTGTGGTGCCCCTATTCATTTTTCTCTTACTCATTGCCTTCCGAAGTGACAATTATGCACAGATAATCATACACAACCTCATTGGTCTGATTATCCTTTTTCCCTATCTGTTTTACCTTTACATTTCACGCTGATCACCAGCTGTATATCACCCTATGCCCTTACTGCATTACCGGTACTTGTTCCGGCCTCATGGCCGTCTCCCCTTTGCCCTTACCATTCAACCGGCACTTGACTCATTTCCTTCCATCGCATTCTACCGAGTTCTACCAACTCCGCTATGACTCGTCATGACTGCGCTTTACCTATCTCGGACTATGACTTGTTCAACCCTTTGCCCACTTACTAATACGGCACATCCTGCCCTAAACCTTTCCTATGTATAAATACGCAACTGCACCTTTGTATTTCTCTAACTTGAATCTACTTGATCTTGAACCCACTTGAAAGCCTCACAAGCTTTCTCCTTCAGTAAACACTTCTCTTTCACCTAGTCGGCTTAAGAGTCTATATAACTCGTGAAGGCACGTCAGTGGACACTTGCCGTGCCACTACGTAGATAACCGCAGACGTCGTACCGACTCCGGGTTGCTGAACACTGCGCAACGAACATCTCTTAATGGAGGCCTCGTGTAGCTACTCAAGTCCACTTACGCTCTCGCGCTGAGTGTAACAATCAGCGTCCAGTTGTGCTGAACCTTGAGGACATGACTGGGCACCCAGGTTCAGCAGACAAGCTCCTTGAAATCTCGGTGAAAGCTTTGGAGAGAATGGAGATTGGAGATGGACATAACATAATTGCTGCAACAACTGACAACCCCACGGTCATGAAAGCATTCCGATGGAAGTTCCAAGAGAAATTTTACTGGGTTGTCATAAGATCTTTTCCTGCTTCTCAGGCTTTAGTCAAAGTACTGACATGATGAGTCTAGACCTTCCCATGCTTTCTCCATGGCCTCAATACTATCATTGGAGAAATCTGTGCACACCCGTTGTAGAGACTCATCTCTCCCTAGGCTCACAATCACACATATTCCTATCAACCTCACACCTATCCATCATCTGCGCACCAATGTAGTCACGCACAACACAAAGCACTCTCACGTGACATCGCGCGCAGTGGCGCTATCTTGTGTGCGCTCGCGCACTCTTTCTAGGTCTGGCGCCCATCCTTTGCATGTCCTGTCCTTCCATCCTATAGTCCATAGGTGAGTCTCGGCCTCATATAAATATAGCTAACCATGTCTCATCATCATATGACACCTATGTGCTCATCTCTCATTATGTACTTATTAATATTACCTATAGCGCTCCTAATTCAGTACAGCACCCTGGGAATATCGCTTATCCAGAGTTGCATGTCTAGTGGCTCATTTTTACTTAGTTACTTACTTTCCCACCATCACCTCAGTATCAGTTAGAAGTTGAAATCAGAAAACTCTCTGCTCATTCCTGAAGTTGGCGCCTTGTCACAATCTAAACTCATATCTCTTCGACTTCTCCGAAACTCATATCAATCGCGCTCCTCTCATATTTGCACGCACTCTATAACTATCCCGCGACTTTTGCCCTTCGCTCCGCACACTCGCGCTCTCACACATGCCATTGAAAACCAAGCTTGAAGCATCAACTATCAGTTCCCCTCCACACATTGCAGGAACATTCTCAGTAGCAATCTCCTTGGGACAACTTTTCATACTCACACCCAGAGGTTTACTTAGCCCACACTTTGCATTACTTTTCCCGAAGTACAACATTCCTCACCCACACCATTTATGAAGTGGCATGTGACAAAAGCCACTCGAGTAGTCACATTCTTCAATGGGTCTCACTACTGGGGTGGTCAGTTGAAAGAACAGGCCAAGAAGGATGGCATCAACCGAGGATTGAAGAAAAATTGCAAGTCTCGGTGGTATGCACTGGTTCTCCAGTCAATGAGTGTCTGTGATATAGGTGTGACATAATATGACTACTATCAATTTGAGCGAAGGATTGAAATGAACTTCAGACAATCACTTTCCCATATATGTCTGTGGGAAGATGCATGGCCATTATCTAGAACAACTTTAGAACACACCAAAGCACTTGAAACAATTTTGCCGACTTCTGCCATTCTGCTGTTTTTTTGGCAGAACTCACCCTGAAATATATCTGGACTTGGAGCCTCGACGTTTGGCATTGAAACTCGAGGCTTTTGTGATATCAGGCCTAGTTATTCAAAGGATTCATTGACTTGACAGCTGTGCTAATTTGGGCGATTGGCTTGCAGATACTAATATTCCATCTGTGCAGCGCCAGCCTCGCACCCTCAAAAAATGATCAGTGCTTTACCTTACTGACTTACATGCTAGATGACATTTTGCCTGACAAGAAGCTCACTAATCACATCAAGATGAATTACAACAATTACAAACATTCTATTGTCAAGTGTTATGGTGTTGTGCTGGTAGGATGGCCCTTGGATCTTTTGCCTATTCATAATCCGCATCTTACCAACAATCTTGCATGGTGGACAGTTCAACTCTCCAAACCAACCCTCAAACGAAGTATCCCACAATCTTTCCACACCCTTGATGCACACACCGATTCCAACACCAGCTCCGATTTCAGTGTTGCAATTGTCATCAATGGGTGTTGGCGTGCCTGGACTCTCTTGCCCGGCTGGCACACACTTAATGGAGCCAAAGGCATTGGATGGGCAGAAGCTGTATATACATCTAACCTGCTTCAAAAAAACCTCTGGATCACTGTGTCAATGAGTTGAGTCAGTAGAAATGAGGGGATAAGGATAGAACAGGGCTGCATGCCTACAAAATACTTCCCATATCTCCCCCAAGTTCTCTCCATCATACAAGTCTATCGCCAAAATCTCCTGGTCAACCATGGTGCTATGACACAAAGTCTCCAACCATTTTTCAATGAACACACCTTCTAATGGTACACGAGGATCCCACATTAGCCAGGTTTCTCTTGGGAAGAAGGAATATGCAGCAATGAATGTCAGTCAAAATGTGTCCCATCCCCACATCCACTGCTGCAATCCAGTATAAAGTTGTACAAGCTACTTCTCAATCTCTTTTGATAGCTTTGCCCAATTGCCTCGATTAGTATGGTTGAATGTTGACAGAAGGGGGAGGAATGGGATGAGGATTTCATCATGAGAGGGAATGCATTCAATGGCACCAGAAAACTTCAAGCACAGTGTAAGTTTCAGTAAGTCAGACACAGCAAAATTTGCTCACATTGGAGTCGCTTTCAGTATCACATCGCCACTGGTCTATCGATGATGACATGGATAAAGCTTTGACAAAGGGCATAGCAAAACATCTGTATTCTTCAGAGATTGAGACTGATATCTCAATAGGCTGCGAAAGAATGTAAGTAAGCCTTGCAAATTGTAAGATGCACTTAACACACTATGTTTTGTTCTATCAGATGCTTTGGAAGGGTACCGGCAAATTTGATTGTGAAGAATAATGGCTTGAGTGTAGCGTCCTGCATGTCTGGGCTTTGGACAGCAGATAGACAGTTGCAATGTTTTTTTTTTAGTTCCAATTTCTGTCCTTTGCAGAGTAATACTCTATGTAGGACAATACAATCTAGTCTATGGGACCCCCAGTGTCCCAGTCGCATCTCCAAACATGCAAATGCCCTGATGTGAGGCATGCCCCCATCAGTCCGCTGTTCCTGCTGGCCATTTTAGACGCGCTGTTCGATGATAGAATGGGCTATCATAGTCACAAATTTAACACATACTCAGCTGCAGGTAGCAGGCTGGTACAGGATTACGTGGTGCAGACAAGTAAGAGTAGGTGTTCCTTGGGGACAGAAGGAGTGTCCGGGTATTGTTTGGCGTGCACCGAGGTGGGCAAGGTGAATCCATGTAGGCAAGTGGATGTCTGTTGTACAGGGAGTATACAGGAGTGTTGATACAGGAGATATAGGCGAGGGAGGCTTGACTTCACACAGTTAATCTACAGGGAAATTTCAGTCCGGGAGTTTATGAGGCAATGGAATTTCACCAAATGTCTTGTTCAAACATTTCGTAGTGTTGATGAAGCGGATGAGGTGTGGGGTTGTGGAGGGAGAGGAGAAATGAAAGAAATGTGGCATTGCGACCTGATGTTCTCTGCAATATTGCGGGCAGTTGAGGAGATAATGCGGTACTGTTTTGTCAGTATTTGGGCAGTGTGGGCAATGGGGTGATGGGGCTTTGCCTATGCGGTGTAGGTAACATTGAAGTGGGATGTGTTGCGTATGCAAGGCGATATAGAGGCTGGTGAGTTGTTTGGGAAAGTTTGCAGTGAGTTTGACGAATGAATGTTGAAGCAGATTGGGGTCGATGCGGTTGATGCGATTGAACCTTGGTGATTTGCACCAGAGATGGCCCCAGCATTTGGCTGTGGCTTTGTGATGAGCCTGCTTCAGTGCAGAGATGCTGAGTGGGAGGGTGTTGTAGTGCAGGAAGGTTTGGAGGGTCTCAGTTGGGCTGTTATTCTGACGTCCTTCCGCTGCTCTCTTAGCATGCTTAGCAGCCTCTTTGTTGCCATGGATATCTGAGTGGCCAGGTAGCCATCTCAGGGTGGTGCAGAAGTCATTGTCATTCCTTGCCAGAGCATTCAGATGTTCTCGGAAACGGTCTATTAAGTATGATCCTGGGTTCGAGTAGAAGCTCTCACCAGCTTGTATGACTGCCTGGTTGTCCACCAAGACAGAGATGGGGTAGGTGATATCCTCTTCTGTCGCGATTAGTTCAGCTGCCAATGCTAAACCTATGGCCTCAGCCTCAAAAATGGTATGCTCCTCATCCATTCCTAGGTGAAATAGCAGTTTGCGGGGATTGCACCCTGCACGAAATAGAATTGCTGCTGTGCCTATCTTGCCTTGATGTCCCCAGCCGTCACTATATACCTGTATGGGATCCTCAGTTGCAGCATGCTCCAGGATAGCTTGAGGTTTGGAGGTAGCAATAACAGTCTGATATGAGTTCGTGCTGGTAGGGGGCCTTCGGTCTGGAATCAGGGTCTCAATTTCTGTAGGGTTGATGCAAAATTGTCTTGTGAGATGGTGAAGGGAGGTGCAATGGGAGTGAACGAAGCATCAAGCTGCTCTGTGTATCGGGACGTATAAGGGGTGGGTGTTGGGATGAGCAGCTATGTGGATTGCCGCACGGTGACACATATTTTGCAGTAGTAGTGGGACAGGGAGTAGGTTGGCATGAGCTTCCAGGACGTCTGTTGCCGTTGTCCTTAATGTGCCAGTGATTGCTATTGCAGCTATACGTTGTACTGATGTGAGGTGTTTTGCAACTCTGATAGATCCCTGTTGCAGGGTGTCGGAACCGTCGTAAAAAGAGGGCGTGAACTTTGGGTCAGCGGCATAAAGCATCTTGGGTACCACTACTGCCTGATAGAGTTGACGCATTAGGCGTAATGGAAGGCCTTTAGCGGTAGCGGAGAGACAAAGTAGCTGAAATATGTATGCTAAACCCTTGGTGTTGTCCACTCGTGCATTCCAACGAAGTTCCTGGTCCACAATGACGCCTAGGAAGCGATGAGTGGCAGTGGGGCATATAACTGAGCCTTGAATGTGCATGTCGGGACAGGCACATTGACGATTCATAGAGAAGTCCATCAACGCAAACTTGTTAGTTTCAAATTTGGAGTTATGTGCCCTAGACCATTTGTAGGCCCCTCCTTGTCGTTCGAGCATATCTGCAAGAGTTTCGTGAGTAGATTCAAAGTCCTTACCAATATGTTAGGTGATATGGAGGTTGTCGACATCAGGCTGATTTCGGGTCAATTAATACTCATTCCAATCACGGTTTCAAATCTCGAGTACTGGGTGACGGTAGCTCACAACCATGTGAGTCTTTAAATGAACTCGAATTTGGGTTATTGACCGTGTATCTATAGGATGGTACAGAGGTGGATATGGAAGTCCATATCGAAGACGATGAATAGTTTATCTAGCGGATGCGATGGGAAGCGAAATTGTGGGTGAACAATTGCAAATCTACTGATACAGGGTGTTGGAAGGGAGCCGCGAGTCTGCTGTTTTGTTGTTTGTATGCATATCATTTCAAAGCTAAGTCAGAAAGCTATCTGTATATTTCTATACCGAAGCTAAATTGTCAGAGTCAGGGCATGATCGTGATGGGCACATACCGTCGAAGTCTGCATCTTTGAGAATAGTACATGTAAGTCCTGGTTGAGGAGAGTTCAAATTTTAAACTTACCATTGGTACCTGCAGATTCACGCATGCTGCCTTCGTCATCTTCGAGACCCTCTTCATCACCGTCGTAAGCTTCTGTGCCACCATCCATACCATCATAGTCAGTTGGAGGATGCGCGAGATCTCGAGTTCCATCCACAAGAACATCTGTAATGCTCTCCTCTGATTTGTCCTTCTGGTAGATTCGAGCGGTATGATGGGGGCCAAGAGGTCCAGGTGGCGTCTATATTCTTGGACTTTGTGGGTCTCTTGCGTGCATTTTCTGTATCTGATTCGAAATCTACTGATGGTTTCGCAACCAGACCAGTGTCTGACTTGTCTGTAGACTGGTAGCATGCTTGATAGAACCAGTCCCATTCGGGATCGTTTGTCTTTGTTTCCTTACGCACATCTTCAGCTGCACGCTCATTGTTTTTCTGAGTTACAACATTTGTCAGTGAGTGTCCATGACTCCGACGCATTCCTTTCGTACTTACACGAACTTTTCGGGCATTCTGTCATTGCTTTCGATTTCTCGCTTCTGTCGCATCAGTCCCTTTTCCTCCCTTCTTTATGACATCCTTCATATTCTCGAATACTTCTTTCAACTGCTTCGTAATGTCGGCATCGTTTTTCTTCTTCAGGTGTTCTTCACGCAGTTGCCCGTACACATCGCATGCCTTTTGCTGGACATATTGGATCATGTCTTCCCTCCATGCAGCATTTTCCGTCCATGAAGAATCGAAATTCGGACGGAGAACCACAGCTCCTCGAGTTGGACAATTTAGCCAAAAAACACCTTCCTCAAGAGACTCGAGGGTTGCAGCCAGTTTGGAGTCAGATATTCCCATTGCGTGCAAGAACGTCTGTCTAATGGCAGTCTGAAACATCTGTAAGTACATGTATCACACTATCACGGCGCATATACTCACATTGAAAGTGTTGTCTCGGACTGCTTTGGTTGCCTTCTCCACAGATTTGACTGACGCAACAGCACTTTCCGACTGACGACGAGTATTTATCAGTGTAAGGAGCTCTTGCAATGAGTTGTGTTGCGCATTGACTGTTTTTTGTAGCTCCTTGATTGAAATGTGATGTTTATCGACTGTCGCTCGCAAGATATCATTCTCTTCGATGAGGTATTGGACTTGAGGTTCGAGCGCTGCTGATCTGCACTGCAACGACAACCGATCAACTTTTGCAGCAAGGTCCAGGACAGTGGAATCAAGATTAGCCAGTCTGTCCGAAAATACAGTAGTGTGTACTCGTGGATTTGCAAATGCAGTTGCTGACTGTTGATTGGCAGTACCTGATGCAGCTGGACGGCACTGTACTACCTCGTTTCCTGTTGAAAAACCAGCCCGACTTGGATGTGTAGTAGGTAACTACACTCTCACACCGGCCCTTATGATTTTCACTCACCCTCATTGCGAAGACTTGGATCAATCAATGCATCAATGTCATCTATAATCCCATCCATGTCACGGTCAGGCTCGTCCTCATCTCTCGTGTCCGGAGTCCTGTAACGGTGGCGAAGCTGCAGCTGTCTCGTGAGTTCTTCTGACTCTGCTACACTTATTCCAGGCTCAAAAGCATTGGGGGGTTCTGCAGGGTTCGTGGATGGGAATGGGTTGAGAAACCTCGAGGATCCTGCTAGCGGACGGGCTCGTTTGGCAGTGGTTGTGGATGCACTCGAGTCTGGCTTCCTTTTCTTTGCGACAGGGGCCGATCGTGGATTCCCGGTATTAGAGGGCTTAAAAGGGGCAACATTGGAGTGCGAAGGCACATTTACACGCGGCCCTGCCTTGCTCATTATTCCAGCAGATGGGAGGCGTGGTTGACCAGGGATAGAAGCTATAGCAATAGGCTGATTAGTAGCACGAATATGGCTGCTTCGAATGGGACAAATAATGGCAACACATTTATTCATGGAAAACGAGTGGCTTTATTTGGTGTTTAGCTGCTCATTGCTTGGACAAAAGTTAGATAATAGCTACATCGTTATATCATGGTTATGACATGAAATTTCACCCTTTACCTGACGTTTCCCCCACATTACCCCCAACCAAAACTTGGCCCCAAAGTGCGGTGTATTGCTATGAGGGCGGTATCATCCAGGAATGCTAGAGTTAGTTCTTTGAGGGCTTCGTTTCCTCGACGGGTGCGGGCAATATCAACCAATCTGGAGCTGTAAATAATATATAGGATCGTCGATAACGGGTCTCCCTGACTAATGCCGTTGTTGATGGGGATCCAGTCCAATACAAAACCATTGAAACAAAGTTGAGTTTGGTGGTGCATTAGTAATTGTTCTGTGAAATCAATTAGTTCACCTGGGATGTGTCGCATATATGCATATTATGGATGAGCTGTTTTGTGACCGCGTTTGGGAAGGCCCCCTCGATATTGAGGAAAAGTACTGATGCAACCTTGTGGGTTCTCCAGGCATTCTTGATCATCTCCTCCAGTAGGTGCAAGGAGTCGGTCATTGAGCATCCAGGCCTGCCTCCAAAATGAGCCTTAGGCAGCAGTTGGTAACATTCCAGGGTGAATGTGAGGTGTTCAGCAACGACAGCAGTCAGTAATTTTCCCAAGGTGTTGAGGAGGGCAATGGGTCGGTACGCCTTCGGAATCAAATAATTGGGCTTCCCTGGGGTGCGTAATACTACCATTGTGAACCGTTTCCAAGGATCCACTGAGCTTCACAATTGCACGTGTGACCCCATCTTGACAGAATGGGGTGTGGGGTGCTACCTGGTCAGGATATTCTGCATCGGGAGGAATAGGGTTGTTAGCCGGGGGTGGAGGGAAGAATGACTCAGCTAGAATGAGGCTTTTCTCTTGATTAGTGATAGCTTCAGTGGTGGTGCCGTCCTGTTTTCGAACATTGAGGGTTGGAATACAGGTTTTACCTCCGTCCTTGGGTTCTGAGGAAATATATCTGTTAGCCGTCCACAGGTCATTACCTTCAATGTCCTCCAGCCAGTCAATCCAATGTTGTTTCTTTGTCGATTCTAATTCCTCCGTGTATCGTCTCTTGATGAATTTGAGCTCATCATGGCAAGTGTGCTCAGGAAGGCCTCGAAGCTGATAGGCCAGGCGACTGGCCTCATTTACCTGTTTATGGGGGTTAGTAAGATCTCTCGTCCACCATCGTTTAGAGTGTGGGCAGGGTTTGGAGAACAGGACTATGTCTTCTTCCATCGCTTTGGTGATGGCACAGGTGAGGCGGTGTGCTGCTTGTTGAAACTCTGCTTCAGAAGCTAACGGAGCAGGAGGAAACAGTTCGAGTGATTTGCTGAGGTGTTCATTGAAGCTTTCCCAGTCGGTGTCCCTCCAATTCCTTCAAGACTCAATCAGAGACTTTAACGTTTCTGATTCTAGGGTTAGTAGAATGGGGACATGGTCCATGCGGGGACCTCATTGGCTTGGGTCTGTGTCACAGGATATAAGTGAGTCCAGAATTGTTTCCGTTCCTAGCACATTGTCTGGCCTGGTCCAGTTACTGGTGGAGTTGGCCTGAAGGGTGGGACGCCACAAGGGAGGTGCTGAATCATACCGTAGTTGGCGATGAGATCGATGAGCGGGTTTGCTGCTGCGTAATTGAATAGATGGCAGTTACGGATATTTTCCCAGAGAGGGTGGTGACGGTTGAAGTCGCCTAGCCATAGCATGTGATCTGTTTCCATAGGTTGAATCAATCCGATGTTAGCTTCGAGGTAGGTATCAAGGGCCGTGAGCATGTCCTGTGAGTTGCAGTCATTGTATATATTAAAGACTGAGCAGTTGCCATAGGGGCCTGACAACTGCGTGATGACAACGTCAGAGGAGGGGAAGGGTATCTGTTTCCAATGATTAGTATTAATGAAGGTATTAACAAGTGTGATCGCGTGAGAGCGCTGCTGGGGATCAGTAAGATGATGTGAGGGATATAAAACGTGCCAATGACGGTTTGCACAGGTGTTGTGAAGAAAATTAATGCGCAGTCGGGCAGAGGAATTATGGGTGTGATTAGACATGAACGGAAGGGTCGGAGGGGTTCCTGTCATTGTCGTTGTCCCTGAAGTTGAAGGGGGGGTGATGATGGAATGAATTGTTTCGTCTTGAGGGCACTGCGGAGATCTCTCTCGGTCTGCCTGACTGGAAAAAGCAATGGTCGTTTGATGAAGATGTCCAAAAGTGGGAGTTTCAAGCTGTTGGGGTGATTGGTGCAGAGGCTCTGGTCGGACATGGAGGTTGGGCGAATGTGTCCACGCGTGTTTCATCAGAAAGTAAGGCATTCGGTTTTCAGGGTATTTGTTGTCGAGCTCCTTGCAATGTTTAATGAATTCGGGACACGAGCGACTCCAGCTGGTGTGCTGCTGACTGCGGCAGTTGATGCAGCACATGGTGTGATAAGAGTTACAGGCTGAGGTGCAGTGTTGGCTGCCGCAAGTGCCACATATGTCCTGCAGGGATAGACAGTTCTTAGGGATATGGTTGAACTTTTGACACTTAGCGCAGTGTAATGGCTCTCTCTTGTCCTTCCTAACACTGACACACTCGTTTTCCATGCACAGACCCTCATGAATAATGTTGTTCGCAGTTTGGACGTCCGTAACCTGAAGTAGGGTGAAGGCTCTACGTTGCTCTGCAGAGCGCTTCATGGGTGGCTTGATCCATCTGATTGAGGCTAGTGTGTTGGTTGGGAGTTGATTTTCCTGTTCGATACGTTAGAGGAAATCATTCTGTTCGATCTGCATTTGGATGGGTAAGTATTTGAGGACCAGCGGATATTGATGTTGATGGAATGATACAGTCATGACTAAATGAGTCTCTAGTGCATTCCTACTGGATGGATTGTTAATTCATTTAGCTAGTGATTCGGTTTCCAGTTCAACTATTAGATCTCCGTTGTGTAGTGCCATTACTGAGTGTATGGTTCCCTCTGGGGTGGTGTCATCCCTTGCAGCTTCTAGGGTGTTCTTGAGTTTGATTGTGATGTCGCAGTTCGAGGTGTTTGGCGGAAAGAGGGTCTGGCCTGGGAGGGGGTCCAGAAGGATTTGGCGTGCTCGAATCGCTGCTCGGCCCAGTGCCTGGTCAACTTGAGGGGTTAGCTGAGCCACCACCACCAAGCTGTAGGATGGGTTAGCTGTTCCTTGGACTTGTGTGGGGGTCTTGGAGATCTGTGTGGAATGGTCCAAGTCAACTGAAATTGGTTGAATGGAGGCCAAATCTGTACTAGTAGTAAGCCTTGCATCTAGTACTTATTACACTGACTCAATTGGCTCACTCATCATAAGTATTCTGATTGCTTCTTCCATTGCTACTGGTGACTGCATCACTCAACAATGACTTGGCAGCCTGTAGGCTATCACAGTGGAAGATAGCACAGAACTTCATGCTTTCAAATATCATAATATAGGAGAGAAGATGACTAATACAAAACTGCCTTTGAATATTGAGCACTGACTCAGCATTTATTTCATCCAATGTCCAACATCATGAATTGAATGTAATGTTTTAAGCCAGGGAACAATTGTCCTACCTGGAGTCTGAGATGCAGGAGCTACTGGTAGTATATATGACAATGCTGCCAGTGGTGCTGAGCCTCTGCCGCATCCTGTTGTACACTTCAAGTTAGTATAAGCATATGTAGGTCTCAAAATGGATTCCATTTTATTTTATGTTATATTCATCAATGCTGCAGATAAATTTAAATTAACAAAAATGTATCAGAATATTGTAATACTGGAGCTCACTGTTGCCCACAGCTAGTGCAGATGTTTTCGGCAATGTGCAGAGTGTGTAAATATATGCAAAGTCATGTGAAACAGTAATTTGAAAGTCACATCCCAAACCTTCCAGGCTACAGGGTGAATTGAATAGAATTATTAAATTATGTGGTGTTCAAAGTCAAATTGAGCATCTCTGATATAGCACCTGTGCCTCATTGTTGGGTTGTGTGGTTTTCATTGGTAAAAGTTAAGTCAAAGCATCCATCAAAATTGTCACTTGTCTGAATCAGACTGAATCTGAATGTTTTGAGGTGCAGATTACTACAGACACTTTTCTAGACACCCCCTTCATTGATTCACATACAAGCAATCACAATTGTTATAATCATGTCATTGTAGCTGGCACTAACAAAGGTCCATTAATGTCATTCGTCAATGACCCATTTCAGTTCACCCTATATCCACACACAGGATATCACCTGATATATAATCCTTCTGCTATCCCTGACAGGACTCTGGGCCACCATGCCTATATCCCCCTCAGTATTTTCCTATATTTCCTCCACCCATTATGTCTGTTGACAAATTATTGATTTTGGCACCAGGCTTGGAGGACATTCCACCTCTTGGAGAGCGCCACATCTCAATGAGCCATTGCCTCTTGCAGATTCATTCAATGTCATGGAGCCTTTGCTTTCCCCTCCACATACATCTGGATCACACAGCAGCACTCAGGTGGGTGATCATCATGATTATTCATAAATCATTAATCACCAATGAATTTCAGAGTTTTTTGGATGCTACTTCCTCTACAGCACCCTTATGACCATCTTGCATAGCACCTTTACAATATGTCAACAAGATCTAAATCCATTGAAAGATCTTTCAAGATGCATGCATGGCACTCACTCTATCTGCACTCAGTACATGCCCATTCTTGGCTAAGCAAGAAAGAAAGACAGCAGCTTGTAAAGCATTGGTTTTGGCAGCAAATGTATGGAATGAAGGTAAGCCATAGTAGCTACCTTGATTTTGAAACTATCTGAAACTTCTACAAGTGTATGGGAATCAACGGGCTGAAGAAAACCTCACTGAATTCTACAAATCATTCACTGTGCTGCCATCTGCAGATATTATGTCAACCTACAAGAAAACCACCCATGTCATGATTCAAATCAGATACAATATTTGTCCTACAATCTGGTCAGAGGATTCTGAACCACAGTATTAGGTTGATATGGTGAAGGACCTCATCAACAATCCTTTATTCCCCTTCAAATTCATATTCGGAAATAACTTAGGTGATAAGCAAGTCAACCAGGTGTATCATTCAAACATTGCATCATATCCACATCATTCTAAACACCATTTTGAAACTCAGATATGTACCTTACATCACAGAACTTGATGATTTGTTTTGTACAGCCAGCTGCAGTGGCTGTGGAGTGTACATCAGGCTGTATCAAAGTTGGTGTGGCTGCTGGCTGGCTAACTGGTTGAGCAAGACATCCATATATACAGTGAGCATTGTCTATTTCCTCTTGTGAGACATAGAAATGAGGTGGATCAATAGCACCATTTGTTTCACAGAAAAATCAATAATTCATGATCATGTAAGATAACTACTTGCCAATCCAACCCAGGTGCTACAACCAGTACTTAGAAGGGGAGACCTGGGGACACTCATTAAAGATATTAGTAGGGATATGAGGAGCTTCAAGTTGGGATGGCCGGGACATTATTCAGAAAGGAATGGGGGAAATGTTGGCCATAAACTCACTTTATAGGTCCTGTCCATGCCTGTGCCAAAAAGGCCCGTAGAATGCAGCATATTGTATTACTTGGCCTCTAGACTACTTTGAGCATAGCCACGAATGTCATGTGAGCAATGGCACAGTATACAAAAAAAACTAGCTAACCTGTTTGCCATTGATGATGTCTGGCTTCAAAAAGCTATGGAGCACAATCACAGGAAAAACTGTATATAGGGTCAGGGGCATTGGAAACTGTATACAGGGCTGAAATATTGACTGACCTTAACTTTGAAGTAGTAGCAAGAAATTCAAGCAGCAGAACTAATAACTCAAATTCAGGATGTGATGCGGGGTATTAGTGTCTCCGTCTATGCTGAGCACAGCTTGACGATATGCATGAGCTTCCTGCAGGAGTTTCAAACATCTAAGTAGACAATCAAGATCAGTATAAGTGTCATGCTGGCAGTGCCATGTGATGGGTGACACAGTACCAAAATGTATGAACTTGTGCTGTACAAATTCATAGACTACAATGCAGATTTCAACCATGTCTATACCTTGCTGAGATATTTGTGCAGATCCACTAGTCAGTGCCTCCTGCCCAAAAATCCTTCCATAACCACACTCTAAATGCCAATTCCAATTTTTCCCTTCAAGAATTACTACTTGGTGCTGTGCAACACAAGTAGGATTTTCTCAAAATCTTCTAGGTAAGTCTATATGTACCTCTCGCTTTTTGCCAAAATTATCATTTATTCATAGAAACATTATGTGTGTTCTCCAGATTTACTGTTTGGGTGATGGATAATAGGATGGGGGAGTGGTATACATGACTAACAATGTATGGTTTTCTTATTGGGTGAGACACAAATTGATGTCATGGAATTCAATGACTATGTTAGTAAAAGTCATGGAAGTCCATAGGAACAAATGTGACAACTACACTGAAGTGATTCTTTGTTGTGTTCTGGTTTGACGAAAATGTGCCTGAACCAGGCTTGAACTGGACACTGGTATATACCATACAAGTCAGGAAAGTCAGTCTGTATATACCTAGCAAAAGTCGGTTGGCTAGATTAGTCAAGTCCATTAAGTCAGTCTGATATATCACACAAATAAGCCAAGTCATCCATCTATTCATACATCCATTCATGTATAACAAATTATAAACACTATAGCTTTGTAAATGATTGTAAGCAAATCACAAGTTCTGGTCTATTTATAAGCTCTCCTGGGTGTATTAGACTCTGATGGTCTCAACTCAGTCTTATTAGGCCCATTGACATACACTGAAACTGCTGTTTTCATGTCTGTTCAGAAATGCTTAACCGTTGCATTACAAATTGCAATTACAGGTTCGGTGGTAGACCTTGGGAGAGATTTCTTCTTATTGCTGCCAGCAGTGACATACTTATGAGACTTTATGACCATCATTCAGAGAGCAATGAGAGGCCTTGTGAATAACCCTTGCAATAGTGTTAAAAGGATTGATGTGGGTGGTATATTTATTACTTACTAGTGTGGGAGGATGCTTGTGGTAGATGAAGGACCATTCAATGAAGCATGTTGAGGGAGTGTTCATACAGTTGGTTTGTAAGGTATTTTCCATGCCTTGCATCGAGATGACAGGATAACTCCATCTCATGCAAAAATTTGTAGTTAAAATAGTGAGCTCCCTTGGCAGATGCAGCTGTGGGTGTAAAAGCTGCATGATATTGCCCTGGTGGTTGTATCCTTGTAGAGGTAAGCCAACACTGATAAAATGTATTGGGAAATTGACTCACAACATATCACCCTCCTTGAGATTGACTACCTCCATATGCTAGTTGGCCTTAATCTTATTGGGATTTATGGGGGTGTTCATCAACTCTAGAGAATGTTCTAAGAATTTGGTCCATAAAACATTTGGATTTTGTGAGAAAGCTGGAATCCATATTTTTTTGCCTAGCACCAACTGAACAAAAGTAACACCTCTATCTGAGTCATGGTGAAAATTTGTTAGGATGGCAGGGTGATGGGACAAAGCCCACCCATTCATGAGCAAATTATTGGGATGAACTGGATTGACAATGGAGTATTTAGCTGTCGTTTGATTCCATCCATGAACAATGCCATGATCAAGTAGTCTAAGGAAATGGAGGGTTAAAGGAATGGTTTAAGAGGCCAGACATGTACTCACTGCAAGTGTTCTGGGATACTCATTCCTGTATATGGAAGGTTGAGAATGAACTGTATTTTGTTCAGGTCATCCAAGTTGCGAATGAACTCTTTGATCGTTCCCTCAACTTGGGAGTATGTGTAATTCCTGCCAGGGTGCGTTCTTTGACGTCTGTTGGACTGTATAAGATTGATGTGGGCTGATGTACCTAAAAAAAAGACTAACCAGGTATAGAGACACACATAAACTATGAGAATCTGTGATTTTTGAGGTATGGCAGATGTGCTTGATAGCTGGGGTGCCATTTGGAAATAGTGCATTCTCCTTATTGATGGTATTGACACCTCTAGTCATCTGCTTGCAAGTCTGATGAGTACTACTACTAGCAGTACAAGAATCTTGAGTTTGTGCTATGACATCACTACCAAAGTTGGGACCAGTCCCTCTGTCAGCCTTCTGATTTCCATCAATACAATAAAGACAATTCTTCTGCAACAAAGATACTTGAGAGGATGTTGCAACTAACTCCTTTGAATGAGCACTTAGTACTTCTTGATACTTCAGAAGCACTAGTGCAGCCTGATCTTCACTTCAGGTGCAAGCCTGAGTCTTCTTCTTGTTGGCAGAAATGCTGACAGCAATTGATAGATATTGTGACTCAGATTCAATCAGATATCCCAAACTATTACTAGTCATAGGATCAAGTACTAGTGTGGAGGGTTAATCACCGCCTCATGCATCAGCATGGGTATAGTCAAGCATAGTGTCACTTTGGGAGTTGATTCAGATATTCAAACCTCAGGGGTGAGCTTTTTATATTAGTAGTTATGTGACTGGTGATGTACTATGGTAGGACAGAGATTCTGACATCCTTAAGTATGCGCAGCCTAGAGATCAGCAGCTGCATGATTTGTGGCTCAATTGTGCAATAAGTAATTCTGGTTACCCTTGCACATGCTTGTGCAGATAAGGATCTACCCAATGCTGTGGCTGTGTTGTCACAATTCATCAATGGAATTGGGTCATTGACACTATGATGGACCCACCAAGACTACATGCGAGCATTACCACTGTAGGTACAACAAATCTGCAAAGATACAGAATTATGTTGGGTCTTGCTATCTAGCTGCTATGTCTAAGAGGACAGTGTTTGACCCTAAAGGGTTTCTGATTAGGGAAGTACTCAAGAGAGAGAGATGTTGTAAAAAGAATCACTCCAGACAAAGAAGCAAAGACTGTATATCAGGAGCTTGATAGTGACTATGGAGCTACTAAAACTAAGAAGCTGCAACTCTGGGGAAGCTACTAAATCCTAGAAGGAGAGCTACCAGAAATATGAACTGAAGTCTAGCTAATGAGCATGGGCTGAATATGACCTATATGGCATCCTGCATCAACTCTTCTTGATACCAATGTTCAACTTGATGAAACACCTCTGTAGGGATATAAGTTGTAGAGGCAAATAAGAGAAACACACCATCATCTCCGGAGTTAGACCCAAGCTCTGTTGTCGTGATAGTGCCAATGTGATTGCCAATGCTCCTAGTACCTGAGAAGCCTGGTTAAAGTGCAATTTGATCCAACCACAAAAGATGTATGGTCATTGACAGCTACACATGTCTGCCATTGCCTCTGGAGTTCACGTCCTAACAGAGGGTTTGAAACCAGAAGATTGGTGATGACTGCGGTCATTTGGATGTCTTTGTCATGAATGGCCATGCATAGTCGCTGAATTTCGACATTAAGCCACATGATCTCCTCACGAGCGCCACAAAGCTTGAAATATTTCACTGTTGCTTCCTGAGGGGCAGGCTTTGTCCAGTCAAGCTTACAGATGTCTGTCCATGAATGCTGGCGTAAATCACACTCGCCTAAGAAACTATATTCAGTGATATCTTTCCACAATAATTGCAGATGCTGTCGCTCTGCTAGTTCACGTAGGAGTTCAATGTATCGGATTTGAAGAAGTTCTTTTTGGGGTGGTTCCTTTAGGCTGTCAAGGTACACTCTTTTGTCAGAGTGGAAACATGTAAAATCACCATTGGTTAATCCAAAAGCATCTTTGAACACTGCAAGTTCAGCCGTAAGGGTCTGGATTGACGTTATCACTTCTTGATAATGGTTTCGCAAGAATGTGCCTGGAAAAAGAATCAGTTAAGCTCAAAAGGGCGACTTGAACCATACTTAATGCAGCATATTTGTCTTGGTCCCAGAATGCGAAATGCTTCTCAATGGTTTGGTGCTGGTGAAATGTAGATGCATGCCTCATACTGCACACAAGTTCATTTGAGGATGCAAAGACATGTTCACACCCCTTCACCCTCAGTATGCCCAGTGCCATCAATATACATGGGGTGCCAGTCCAACTGGCAGTGCCAGTTATGAGCATGCCCATGGAAAGAGCCCACCATCATCCATAAGTTGAGGGCAAGGGATGGGGTCCCAAACTACTGTTTGCCAATGTCTTGGCACAAGTGCACTTGGGCCAATATCATAAGCGCAACCTCCATTTTCACCCAAGACGGATATCAAATGATTGAGAAGAGCCAATGGATATTTTGCCCTGCATATCATGAATTTCATACATGAAAATACATAATGCACTAACAGTTCCCCGCTCCAAACCATATTGCAAGCAAGAAGCACAAACTAGTGCCGACATGCTGCTATATAGCCCATATGTTGTTGATGCCCAACATTTGAGGCTATTGTTTCCATCTACAGTCACCAGCCATTCAAAAGGAAGGGGAGGCATCTGTGCCCTATGTTTATTTTGCAGGTATCGCGCGTGTCGCATGCCAACTCCAGGATCACTTGCACCATCCATCCCATGTCCACAGAGGTTCATTGGTGCATTTCTCGTGCTATTTCCATTAGTCTGACAATTATCCGGCATGTATTGTGCTTCATGTGCTTCCAAGACCCATTTTACATACATACATTTTTATATTTAGCTTACTCAGCCCACCTCTACGGTCCTGTATGCCTAGTGCCGCTTATGATTTCCATTACATCCTACACCTCGAGTTCATGTTTGGGATTGATTTCCTACCCGCTATTTTCTTGTGCTTAGGATGTACTATCTACAAATCTATTTTCTCTTGCAACTCGCAGTTGAACTAAGCTGCCTAAAACCCTGACAAACACCTGCCTCGACTGCCCCCCCTGCTAGGGTCCCCTACCCCAAGTGCCCCCCTTGAAATAAGACTGATGGCACCCTCAATGTTCTACTTTGTTGATCCTTCTACTATGTTCTCCTCTCCATCTCATCCTCCTCTGCATCCTCTCTGCTATCATTCTCATCTTTTATTCCCGCTGTCTCTGGTTTCTTCGTCCTCTTGTAGGCTTCTACTTGGCTCTTCTTCCGCCTCCACTCTGGTGCTCTTTGTCCCTTCCCTTGGCTTGAATGCTCTCAGTCTCTGTGTTTGGAATTCTCCTGCTATTGCATTTCCACTGAGTGTTTCTGTCTTGTAGGAGTTCCATAGTTGGGAAGTGATTCTGTGGGGGAAGACCATTTTGGTTGGAGCTTTCGTTTTGCATCAAACATATAATTGAGGCTGCTACAATAGAATTGAATCAATTGCCCTTGAACAAAGATACCTCACCTGGATTATGTGCTCAAGGACATGTTTGTTGAATGCGGACTTGCATTTGATTGCATGTCTGACTACGGTGTCATACCCATCTAGTTCACATCTGACATGCGTATCACTGATGTGCTATTACTGAGGTCTGTGTGCAGGGTTTGACTATTTGCCTAGAAGTAACTCTTTGGGTGAAAACTTTAGAGCTGGGAGTATGTGATAATTGAGAGCTGTGATTGTGTCGTCTAGACAATCAGGCCAATTGAGTGGCAAGTTGTCCCATGTGAGTGTCTCCTTGTCTTCCCCCAGATTTGGTGTGCATAGTCTGTTGAGCACGTGCAATAGGATCTTGTTAGTTCCTTCCACTAGACCATTAATCCATGGTGAGTATGCAGCTTGGGTTATGGATTCTAGTAATGAGTGAAGGTGCAGCTGACTGAAATTCTTACATTTTGCACAGTCACCAAAGGCCGTTAGGATTGTTGTGTCCAATTTTGGGCTGTATATGCAGTCAGTAAGTATAATTTTGATGGCATCACATCCCCAATGTCCTCCTTCACTATGTTGCTTGACTACTAACTCTTTAGCTTCCGCCCTCTTTACATATTCAACTCGACTGTGTACTTGTACTGCCATTCCTCCTCACATCCTCCACAATTTCCTGTCTTTGATCAGGTATTGTGATGCTCAGTGTCTTGCTCTCTTCCAGTTTCTGACTTCCTTTCCCTGGTCCATCTAGAGCATGGCTTCTACCACTTCCAGGAATACTGGTTCATCTGTGAACCATTGCCATAGATATTGTGGATTCCTCAATACCTGTGGATACCTGGAGTAAGTTGTTAATCAGTCCTGAGTTAGCTTCCCAATCCTCGCTGACGGTTGATTCACTGCTGTCAAGTAATCCTATATCCCGAGGATGCCCTTCCCACTGCCGACTGAGTCTGTCATCACACAAGAAAAACGAAGCATTTGTTCCATCTCCGCATCCTCATCTTTGTCTTCATCCCATCCTCATCTTCATCCATGCTCCCCATCCTTCACCATAACTTTTGCCCAAGAGTAAGTTCCAGGTTGTTCCCACGGATAAATTATTTCCACACAAAAATTTGGCAATTGTAGATGAATTCAAACTGGAGAGTAGATATGAAACAACATTTCAAGCACAATGATGTTCATAACACCATGAAGATAGAGATCAAATCTCTTATGGCCCGCAACCTTCCCTGGTGTAACATTCGTCTTATCAATATTGCTGACGAGTTTCTTTCCCCTGCACAACACAATACCATGATTCAATGTTGGGCCAGACTGAATGGTCCACTCATGGAGAGTGAAGAAGCCTATCAATGGACAGTGATTTCGAAAGTTCCCCTTCCATTACAGCATACAAATTGGTCGGAGGATGTTGGTACTTCACTCAATCAGACATTTGAGAGTCATCTTGGCAACTTTTTTGATGAGGTATTTAACTGTGGCACTTCTACCAAAACCTTTTTGTTGATTTTTAGGTCACGATCTTGAGCTGCAGGCAAAAAAACACTCTCAGGAAGGGTGCTGCCATTCCTGAGGATATTGGATTGCGCAAGTGGAATGTGTTTAACAGGAATCAACTGGAATTCACCTGCAGCCCCGACCTGATCCTGATTGCCAGCAGTTCAGAGGAAGCCAGGTGGTTGCAAGTCATTTCCGTCATTGAGGTGAAGTGGGAAGACAATCCCAAGCTCTTCCTGAGTGCCATCACACAGCTTGGCGATAAGGCTACTTTCATCTTCCACCACCAGCCTCATCGCCAATGGTTTCCTTGTCTCAGCTTATGCGGAACGGCTCTTCGCCTATCTGTATTTACATGCAGTGGAAGCCTTCACTCCGAAGCACTCAACATAAGCTCAGAACCCAACATGTTTTCTAAGGTGATGAACTATTTTACGGAAGCAGACTTTTCTTGGCTGGGATACGACGTTCACATTTTCCAGGTCCTCCCCGCTGCAGTCCAAGTTTGGGATGATAAACAGTACTGGCAAGACAAAGAAGAAAATTGAAAGGCATGTGATGACTCGGAGTTCAATCTAGTTGGCTACCTTCACCAGTCAATAGGTATCTCTTATCTGCATAACTTAATGTAATATTCTTTTGACGTGCAATCAGGTCTGCATGGTAATGGCACATGTGTGTTTGTTGTTGAAGACGCACTAGACAACACTCCTCTTGTAATTAAGGACTACTGGGATCCATCAGAGATGGTGAACGATCATGTGATACACAAGAAATTTCAAGATCCTGGATGGGACCATCTGCTCGTCTGCTTGTTCAGTGATGAGTGGGTTTTCACTGGAGAGGAAGATCCTGGCGATCGTTTGGATAGAGAGTGTGCTCAGAGGCTGGATGGTGTCTATTGCAACATTGGGAGTCACTGCTGGGACAACATCAAGTTCCTCCCAGGAATAACCATCATGAAAGATCACATGCACCCTTCCATTGGCTTGTTCTCTGAATCTCCAGTTGCGCAGTCCGTCACTTCTATATGTGCTTCTATGATGACATCACAGAGAATGGCCAAGGCTTTTGAAATATCAAAAAAACAAGAGCTCAAGGAAAGACATTGATCACACACATCTTTCACTACCTGTGGCGTCAACATATCGTGGTTCAGAACTGCACGTGAAATGTTCCATGGTATCATAGGCGCTGTAGTCAGTAAGATTGAATGTTTGCCTACTTACATACTTTATCTAACATTTATTTAGGTCATCATAACACTTATAGACGTCGCAAGGTGTTGCATCACGATGTCAGCGATGGTAATACAATATTTCTGGTAGAAAGAATATCTGCTGAAGCTGCTGTCCCTCCGCATCTTGGAGGGGCAGAAAAAGAATGGACGCCTATGAGAAATGGGGTAGCATCTGATTGGGGGTCTGCCACAGACTATTTGGAACCTGGGGGTGCTTCCCTGCCACGCACAGTAAGTCGCCTTTTTTTAGATACATCTGATATTGATAAAATGAGAAGGGGACACTTCCCTTTGAGTCCAATGCCTCGATGCTAAACACAAAAGTCGAATTCTATCACAACCTAGAGTCTTATTTTTGGTTGGCCTACCTCATTACCTGCAATTGCGCAGGTCCCTTCAACATGCGTCGTGACTGGGATAGTGAAATCAAGCTGTCTACTACACACAAAACCATTATGCCCTTGACAATTAATGGTTTCGCTGAGATCAAGACGTACAGAAAGATTTTGGATGTGGACCATTCTACTTCCTCCGACGTCCATGAACCCATCACCCCCATGTATACCATGGGTCCGTCCTGGAATACATTTGCTTTTACTGATAGAGATTGTCTAGCAAAGAAATAGTGTGTCTGACACCGATTTTGCCAATCTTATCACACCATACTTTATTCGGCATAAAATCATACAAGAGGGGATGCTCGAGTTGCACAGTCTCTTTTCAAGTCCTGAGACACAATGTCCTGACAACTATGTCCGCTGCGATGAATTAGCCCCACCAACACGCACAAATGAGTGCATTCCATTCTACGCCACATCCACGACGGCATCGACCCTGCCGAAGATCAATACCCCCAAGACCAGGAACTTGAATATGCTCAGGCCCGTTATCGGCACTATCTCAAAATGGATAACCACATGCCCTTATTGGTGGATGAAGATGATTTTGAGGGGCATATTGTGAGCAAGAGAAAGGCTCAGAGTGATGCCCAATCCATTCAAGGATCCACCAAGCGTGCAAGGGGACCAGGCGCCAGTGAAGCAGGCTTTGGTGCGCCAGCCCGTCGTGGTACCACATCTGGAACGTGGGCTAGCAGCAAAGTAAAATGAAAGCAATTGCTTGACCTTTCTGTTCACTCTATTTATCTCATGGGACATTTTTATCACGGGACCTGCATTCAATACTTTGGAGTATGTCACTAGCTTGTGTTTTTTTTGTCTCATAGTTGCCCAATGTTATGCATCATCTACTACCAAATATTGTAACCTCTGCTATCATTAAGCTTGGCCTTTCATAGTTGTAGTACCATCAGCATCACCTAAGAATCTTGCTTCATGGGTAGCTATGCAAGATGTACTCATATCAATAGTTTCTAAGCTGGCTGATATAAAAGTCCAATGACATCAAGGCACAAGTAAAATCTTAGAAACTAATATGGAGGAAGGAGAATTAGATGGGTACTAAGCTAATACTATGTCTGGTGACCTAGATAAGAGTGGTTATATAGTAATACAACTAGTATTAGTGTTTATGCATATGACAGGCCTCCTTCTATTGATGAATTTTATATTCTATGTAATATTCTAAGATTTAGCTTAGGCATATCCCAGCCAGCACAAGTACCAGAGACAGGTAGTGCATGCTATTTCATAGATGTCATAGCTGATAAGTAGCAAGACTTGCAAGTTACAACCCATTGACATTTTCCATATTGGGTGCTTCTTTCCATATGCTAACAAGTGATTTCAAACTTGATGCATCACTTACTTCCTCCCATTAAAAACTAAT
This sequence comes from Suillus placidus, assembly GCA_016628565.1. Lineage (NCBI taxonomy): Eukaryota > Fungi > Basidiomycota > Agaricomycetes > Boletales > Suillaceae > Suillus > Suillus placidus. The sequence continues at coordinate 128,901 of JABBWD010000037.1, forward strand.
GAACAAAAGCTAATGTCATAGATCTTGATGTCTGAGATAAAAATACACACAAAATTCAAAGATGGTGGATAAGCCACATAACTATTGAATGTTGTTTATCCCAAGAAAAAGTTCCACAAGGTATTGGGTCTACAATACTAATGCCTAGTTTTCATGTTCCTGCTGCACCTTGGTTTGAATGTTATACTTTAGTGCTACAATCTTCCCTTATGCCAAAAATTTGTTATGTTTTCTAAGGCACATAGCAGCCCAAGTGGTTTCAGCACTCTACATTATGAACTAGCCTCCTATATATTTAAGCTGACAACACTACTTGATGATGACAATAAAGAAGAAGAAAAACAACTTCTATTTTAAAAGAGCTTAAAAATAGTTACCATCCTAGTATCTATGAGCCAATAATGGAGACATATCACATTGCAGTGCACTCCAAGGACTGTGGTCACACTTGGAGTTTATTCTAAGACAAAACCTACTCAAGCAGCAACATTTCCAAAATCATGTAGTGATAAAGACCACCTAATCCTGTTCACATCCTCTCCTTCATCTTCAACTTGTTTTAGGCATCCTTCGTATTCAGTATTGAAGGGTGTGCATGGTTTAGTAAGTCATTTTCAGAATTCAGGAATGTAAGCTAAAGTTTTCAGACTTACAAGATTTAAATACATTATCAATGGGTCTATATCGATGTGGGGCTGCAATCCTTGGCACTCCAATTTTTGTGACATCCATCAATTTCTTTGCCCATCTCAATTTATGGATTGATCTGAAATTCAATATAGCCTTAAGTATCCTTGGGTTTGGCAGTCCTAGGCCCCTTCTGCTACAGAAACCTCTATGAGCACAGTGTCTTACTGGCAAGTTCTTTACCATACTACATTTAACCCTGTCAATGCCTTCTAGCTTTGTCTATTGCAGATACATCGAGGTTAGACAAACAGTGGTTAGGCTGGGACCGACCATTAGCTTCTGGCAAGATTGCTGTTGGGTGGGTGGGAAACTTGACATCCAGGTTAGATGAATGTCTGTAAACTGGATCACTTTATCTCAGCAATTGGGTGTAATGATTGTTTTGCAATTACTGTATTCCTTGGAGTCATCACTCTTCTGTTTGGATGAATGTGCTTCTATAAGTAATAAATTCTCAGTAATTCTTACTGCATGTCCTATGCAAATAGGACAGTCCATTATTGACAACTTTGTTTGACTGAGTCCTGCCTCCCTGATTGGTTGGACCAAGTCTGGCCTGTTCCTATATTTGTTGTGACTTCCCATAACTCAGGGACATGTAGGAAGCACCCATTATCGACAAGACAGCTGTTGCTGTGGAAGGTGACATCAATGCATGCTGCATCATAGTCTATTTGAGAAATATAAGCATTGAGTTGAGGCTTTATAAATAGAAAGGAAGGATATGATTTGGACTTCAAGTATGTCTTTAAACTAGTTGGATTTGCATTTTGATGTTAATTAGCATAACCCATATGACAAATAGCTACTGCTAACAGTCTAACTTGCCTTGCTCTGGTTTCTACTTGTGATTCAAATATAAAACTTAATACTATCAAGTACTCTACTAATGTGATATTAGAGATTTTCTCCAAGGGAGTCAGAGGCGATCTCAGTTGTAAAGGTCAGGAACTTATGATTGTATTCATGGATGTTGTGGCCCTATGGTGTTGGTTTCATGAATCCAACCTCCAAATGCACTATGAGTGTTTAATCAAGTGTGAAGCATTAGATGGGTGACCAAAACTGCCTTGTCTGTACTTCAATGAAGCTTGATTTGCAAGAAAATCAGCATTTGAGACAAAGATTCAAAATACTTGGGTGTTTGTATCTTGGGATCACAGTGGATGTTGCAGCCAGTAGGCAGTGCAACATATTGGTATTTAACAGACTGAAAGCAATATTTTTCAGTGTTAAAGGCTTAAAGCACAAAATGAGACCAACCAGAGTCCCAAGTGCCAGGAGTTATATTAGAGTAAGAGTACAGTATCCTCATAGAGGCTTGCACAGCTTGATCAGCAGATACATTTTGATCATATTTACTATGAACAATGTAGGCATAGGTTGTGGGACATGATAATGGAAAGAACAACTAATAAGCAAATGTAATACAATCATAATGAATAAGGGTGACACACTTCACCCGTGCTCAATACATTCAGTTTGGTTTAAAGTATGGGGGCGTGGGGTGAATCCTATCGACATTGGTACAAAGGATAAGAACTTGGTCGTGTGCGGGGTATATATTTACTTCTTATGCTCTGATAGGTGACTAACTCATATTTGTTACAGACTTTATATCCCATAGAAGATATGGTTGCGGTACACGCAATGATGATCCAGAAGGGCGTTCATGTGATAAGGGAGCAGCTCATAACACTGTATCAGGGAATTGACTCTCATGCTGACACTGATTCATGCGAATACCCCCCTTCATCCTCCACAACAAAGAATTTGTGACCAAGATCATGGGGGCTATGTCCGAAACAGCCCACCACCGCTACATGGTGTGGTATACGGATCAATGTGTAATCGAACTCGCAAAGCACGATACCTTTCCTTTGCCACGCAAATGTACTCAAAAGAACTTCCAGCATTTCACATGATACTTCAGCCGCGCCTCAAGCGCAGAAGTGGGACTCGTGGCCATGCTTTGAGCCTTCACAGTGATCATGCACAAATCAACTCAATTGAGAATGCAGTCGAACCTGAGGAATCCAAGTCAGATGATATCCAGGCTTTCTACATATCCATCCGATCAATCACCAAGCCTAAGCGTGGAGGCGGGACTACTAGTAGGGGGCGTACTCCTGCGAGTTGTGGTCATGGTGGTGCGCCACGCCGTCGCTGAGGGTGGTATCAATTTGGATCATGTTACCACTACTATTCACAGTGACTAGTACCTGATAATCTTACTGGTAATCTGTTTCGCATTTTCACTGTAGTTGGTAACACTAGTACTAATGGTATTAGTACATTTGTAAGTATTTCAAGCACCTTCAGACATTTACCATAAATCTAACCCATAGTATTCAGTTGCTGATCTGTGGGAAGGCTGCAACATTACTGTTCTCTGGCAGTACGCACTTCTCCCAGTCACTCATGGTAACTTTACTACTTATCTCATTCAAACTCAGGTGTGTTGGCCATGGCGAGATTTAAGTTGTCTTGAAATGCTGAATGATTCATCGGCATGCCATGTAGGCTAATGATCTCTAAGAAAGCGGGCAAGGGGCAACTAGTACAGGTCACAGTGTGCTGAGATCATGTTTAATACTCACTGGCACGGCGAGCTGATCCGAGTTGGGGCTCAGATAACTTACTAGGCTTGCCCTTTCACTTCACCTCGCTCTCACCTGTGTCAACCACTATGGCACCCTGTCCACATTCCCACTTCCTCTCCCACCAAGTGGGCCGCCCACTGGATATGGTTGGGAAGAACATGATATGTCAGTATTGACAACTACTGCATTCAACACCGGATAGTATTAGGTGGGACATGTTCCTTGGTTAGTGTCACTGTGTTGTCTGTGGGCAGGCCGGTGGCATGGTGCTCCAGCATTGTCACATTTCAAGAGGTTCAGAGCTGCAACTTGTAAGTTGACAAACCATTTGAGCCACCCTAAGGCAGACATGAGACCTAGTGGTTCAGCCTGAAGGCCTGTACTAATTGGATCCTTTCGCAGGCCAAAAGTCTTCCTTGGCATGAACTGCACGATAGCCTACTCATGTGTAGCAACCATAACCTCTTTTTCAATGCTTATGAGGAATTATCTACTTGAGAAAAGGCCAAGTGGTTCAACAGCAGTTAGAGGACGAGCACAATTTCCGTTCAACCTGAAGTCATCATGTGCGTGAATGATTGTTTTACATATCATACATCATGATATGTACCTTCTTGATTTCGTCACGGTGGTCTCACAGGGTATTGAAATATCTGGAGATCATGTTCAACACTCCGAGTCACGGTGAGCTGATCATGGCTCAGATAATGAATTATCTACTTGAGAACTTAGTAGGCTGAGTGTTTGACATTTAGAGAATGACCACAATTTCCCATCTTCTCAGGCTATCAGTTCACAAAGGCTGCTTCAGACGAGTAGCGAGGTGTGTCTTACCTGTCTATTTATGCTGAGTTCTCATGACTACCAGAATGCCATCTGTAGAGCAATTTGGGTTGCAGGGCCCAGATGCATATACTTATACCTGCACTGGGAACAAATGCTTAGAGGTTGAGGACATCTGAGTCAACGATTCAAATGACTTCATGATGCGGACACACTGGTGAGTATTTGCCTGTTACATATGTACCTTAATCTTCATTTTGTCAAGGTCATGGTGGCCTTGCAAAGACCTGCAGGAGCAAATGCTTACTAGAGGTTCAGGACATCAACAATTCAAACGACTATGCAGACATGCTGGTGAGTATTTGCCTGTTGTCCTGCCTTGAACATGGTCAGAACACCTTGAGGGTCACTCAGTCATCAGGAGCAGAATGAAAATTTCCAGATGATGATCGCAGTCATTCGAGTTCTATCATGATGGTTGGGGAATGTCGATTTCGAGATGGATAATGGAAATTTGGCCACCTTTGACGCAGGAATAACAGATTTTATTGCGCATCTCGTAGAAGTAGACTTGGCAATCCCTCCCCCTCTTGCAATGAAGGCCTGCCAGGTGATACTGCTACTAGTGACTACTATGATCATAGTAACCAGTCACGGTGACCACATCTGACTGATGCAGGCAACATCCAAGTCAAACTTGAAAGAGCCTCAGCAAAGGTCTAATCTCCCTGTTGTCCCCGCCTAGTCAACCCTGAATGCAATTCCCTCCTCTTCCTGTACTAGCACTTCTTTCACAACCTCGCCTCAACTACGTGACATAACCAAGATCGTAGCCACTGTTGCTGGGCAGGGAATATAACACACCCACCAGAGGTCACACATTGTGTCACAGCTATGTTGTTTGGGTGAATGCTCACCATAAACATTCCTCATTAAGCATTGCCCTATATGTCCTGATATTTTAGCGACCCATATATAAGGTCCTGCCAGTCTGTTTCCTGGTACTATCACTTTCAACTCTACCGCGACAGTCATGCTCAGCACCACTCTTTATTTTTCTCACTTTACTTTCTCTTCTGTTACTATGTCTGCACCGGAGCCTGGCCACATCCCGCACTCCTTCCCACATCCAGACCTCTCTGGTGCAGTACCTACTTCTACAGAGGCAAGGGCGAAGCGTCGCATAGCTGCACTAGAAGAGGAGCTGCAAGGGATGAAGGAAGAAAGAGGAATGAAACAAAGGTCTGTCATGTACCAGCTTACTGCTCAAGCCATGTCAATTGCTTATAAACATTCACAGGAAGACCACTTACTACGTTGCTCAAGACAGGGCCATTCGTCAGATGGCCATCCTTTATACTAACTTGGAGGATTTAATTGGCAAGAATGATCGCAGGTATGAGGAGGGCTCGGGTGAGTCTACCTCAGAGTAGGTCGTCGTGTTTTTATCCCATAACACATTAAATATATTATTTGTTCAGACAAGATCGCTTACAGCATGGCTATATCACACTCGCACAGGTTCTTCTGTGGCTGCATGGCAAGCTTTCAGAACTTGACATTGACAACTCCCAAGATATGCTCAAAAAGGTTTGCACTCTCAGTTTCAAACCTTTTCATGATGCTTACTGACAACAATAGCTCAAAAGAGGTGCAGATGCGGCCCACAGTGACAATACGTCCACTCTTAAGGACCTCATCGCCATCTGGATTAATGATGTTTTTCGTCCATCCCCTCTACTGAAGTCTGATGACAAGCGGTCATGCGGGTTTGCACATGATGTCTGCAGAAAGCTACTCTCCCCTGCCGAGTGGGACTGGAGTGATGATTGGCGAGTGTCAGCTTTTCTCCACTAATACGATTCTCCACTAACATGATGCTGATGTTTAAACAGCGTGAAGACTGGCATTCGTGACCGAACATTGTATTACATCGTGTCAGAGAACTCTTGGCTGCTGTTTTTGTATGAGAACTACTTGGTCGACCATGGCAACCTCAAGAAAGGACTCTTTAAGTCCAAGATCCTGGTTAAGGTCAGTGGGCTGGGATTCTGATTGTAGTTTTTTCTCACCACGATATGGTGCTATTAGGCCTTCAAAGCCACATTTACGTCACCATCTTCTGCAAGAAAAGATGATGGTGATGGCATCGGCACTGATATCTTGGAGAATAACAGGCGTGCCTGAAGGCACTTAAATCAGGCCAAAGTTAAGACTTGTGTGGCTTGCATTTTGAATATGAAGAAAGTCACAGCTCAAGCCATTGCTTATGTTGTCTGTCAAGTGAGCATAGATTGCTGCACTGTTTCAGATGTCTGACATAAAAATTTTGTTAGGTTCGTTTTGCTGTATCCAGCATCACATCTTGGCGTAGTGCTGGTGCATGGAATAATAAAGGAATTTCTGATGATGAAGCTTAATTAGACCGGTCCTACTAGCAAAGATCACCTTTAATATACTCATGCCCCACCATTGAATTGTGCTTATTCCAGCAGGCGGAGTAGCCTCAATAGTCTCGAGATAGCTTGAGAACTCAGCCCTCTGGGTTCAACTATGAGTCCTACTTACTTTTTGGGAAACAAATGGAGGGTAATTGTAGTGAAAGGATCAACTTAGAGACACAAGAAAGTGTGATGCGAAGGGACTTACAACTACTTTGAGGTGCTCATTCTTGGTTCCACTGCTATAATGCTTATGAATTTGACATACTGGGATTAAATAATGGATTCACCAGTCACATGAGCTAAGTTTGAGTTTTAAAGGTGTCTCAGACTTTCTACCTATATCCTTAGCCTAGGCAGTACCTATGACTGAATGTCTTGTATCATGTTCTACACTTCTTTTGCACCTTTTTGACACTTGTTTTGAGTTACAATCAGTGTCTTTTGATACTTTTAAACATCACATCTTCTCTGATCATTGATATAGTTTCACCTATACAGTTACCACATCTGTTCACTATCCAATGAATTGTCATTCATGCAAGATCTGCACTGGCAAACTGTATGGTTAGGTTTAAAAAAACAGGTCGCAAGCACACTTATTCACAAACCAACAGTGCTGAGTGCTTCCTATGGTAACTGACATGTCTTGATGGCAGTAGTGACAGCCTAAGCTTCTCACACTCATACAGAACAGGTCTCAAGACTTCAGTCAACTGTGATTCTGTGAATTAACTGATGTCAGAGTTATAATTTTGGTCCTCAGAACTTAACAAACCAGTTGCAACCTTGTAAGGATGAACTCTGATCATTTTTGAGAGAGGATCAACCTGGATCTCATCAAAAGGATAAAGTCTGATATGAAATCAGAATTATGCACTTTTGATAATCAAGTCATATGAGACAGAATAGAGGTGACTGTAACTTACCAGGGCTGCAGCAAATCCAGCATCTTCAGCTGAATATTCTAATGTAGGGGAGAGGTGGTAACAGAGGGCAAGAAGGTTCCAAATATCACAACATCTATTGTACGGTGTAAAACCTCATCTCCCATCATACCCCGCATCTGCAGAGTTAGTAAGAGCATATACTAGTAGTGCATGAATCTTACCCTCTTTTATGATTGGTTAGTTAGTTTCAGACTCAGATTGTATCTCAGATATCTCCACTTGAATAGTAGTATATAGTATGTAGTTTGTAGTCAGTAGTTCTTTAGTTCAAACCTCTTACTTACATACCCTTAGTGCTCCCTATTTGACTCCGCACCCTGGGAGCATGCTTACATGAGCATTACATACAGGACAAAAGATGCAGTCCCACTAAAACATAACAAAGGGATGATGGTTGGCCAACAGAATATTTTGTGGATATGGAAAATACCTGGGGTATCAAATAATCAGGAGGAAGGACTGCAGAATTGTAAGTCTTTGATTCCAACTCCATGCATCACTTGATTTATATATTATAGTGTTACATGTAAAATGGTGCAAGGCATGGACACAGGCTCATCAGAGGGTGAAGGAAGTACAACTCTAGTATGAAAAAATGTGCTATGTTCTTTCTTTCTGTGAGTGACAGGCTGCATGGTGGGACGTATAAGGCCTATGAAACTAATTTTTATTACAATAATCATATGATCTATGCATAAATCACTATGTGAAAGTCTAGATATGTACAGACAAAAGTAGTAGTGAAATATTGGGTCTGATCATATGTGCTGTGGCCAGGTGGGAACACAAATAATAATGCTGTTGGCTGGTTTAGTCAGAGGAAATAAGCACCTATGCACCAGTGGAGTTAGACAGGACTGGACTGGACATAGGGAGGATAAGTGCACAGGAAGTCTCATGGATCTGAAGGTAATTAGGGTTGGGTATGATGTGGGAAGCATTGGAGATGGCTAGGTTATGTGTGGATGAGGTGAATTATTGATATACTGTGTAAAAATAACTGATGCAAGCCTAGTGCAGGCTTGATTGTTACAGTGGTAAAAAAAAAACATAGATTGTGTGATTGCTACTGCTCTCATTAAGCATGTACATTGAGAGGTAAAAAGGGTTTTACTTCAAGTGAGGGGCTGAAGAAGCATAATGAGAAGGGTGAGATCTTGTTGGATCAGACCAGTTGAGATGATGAGTTGACTTCATAATCAGCATACATGTGTGCTAATTACAATTCACATAGTCTTCTTCAAGCAACGAGGCAGTTCAGCTGACAATTGAAGTAAGCAATTGAAATTAGCATATGCGCATGTTAAGTGACTCATAGCTGCTCTCACAGAAATAAAGACTGGAAGTTACTTCCAAAAAAGATAACTGGCCTATCTAGCAAGCACCTAGTGCACCAGACCCCAGGGTGAGGGAGCATGTTAGCTCACTTATACACTAATTAATTGTCACTCACTGACAGTCTAGTTAAGAAGATCATGCAATAGTCATCACACAATGAGATGATCATATGAGTGCAATAATTAATGAAGATACCTCCTGATTTATCATTTAATGCAGTCTGTACCTAATAGTCTAGCAACTAGGCCAGAAAGGTCTCTTTGATGGCAAATGGTCAGGGCGAGTGTAAACATTAGTGCACATGTTCACTAATAAGTTCACAGGATGTCCAGCATCCTCAGATATGTCTTTTATGGCTAGATCTGGGTTGCAGAGACACCAGCTCAAGTGGACACAGGAGGTTACAGCATACCTTTCCTATGACCTATAATGACTGTAAGCAAATACAGCATTGCTTGCACTATATTTCACTATTTCTTCATGATTTTTAGATGGAGTGTGGTATCAACAGGATAGTAGAAGATGCTCCCTCAGGCTCTTGGAGGACTGTGTGGTTCCTTGGTGAAAATACACTGTATGCTAGGTCTACTACATGGAAGCCATTACATGTGCATTGTCACTTGTGATCTATAAGGAGACTTTACTGGCACAGTTTTTAGATCTTCATGACAGAGGACTGTGAATTATTTCTGCTACATTGACTTGGACATGGAATACAACAACCACGCTTATGATTCTGTAGTCAGATCTTGAGAGCCAAAAGAGGTTTAACAGCTCTAGAAAATCTAATCTATATGCCTCAGACAATGAAGAAGTTAGTTAGACAGCTTCACCTTGACACTCCTAGTACTACTGGTGAGCCACTTCTGCAATTAATGTCTGTAGTGCTGCAGATGCCCATCTAGGAGGAGCTGCTGTATCCATACACAGGTGACCTCTGAATAGCTGGGTCTTCCATTGCTGTACACTCCAAGTCTTATCCACTTCCATCTACTTTGGCTCCACCTTGGACTCTCAGTTTGACTACTATTGTATGCCAGCTAATGAAGTTGATGCTGATGGCTCTCAAAATCTATTGAACCAAGGATATTCATTCTACTGAGCATTGTGCATGTGGACTGAAAGAGGTGAGCAGAACTTGAACATTCAGCTTCAACTCATGCTACATGAGATAATTTCCAATACAGGCTGCATTAGCAATTCTACATAGTATCATAGTGTTAAATCATCTAGAATGGTTTTACTCCTACTTGCTTTTCTTTGTCCTGTCCTCCAAAGTACCCTCTCAAGCATGTGGGTCAGCCCCCCCTTGAGGTCCTCCTCCTCAACCTTAAGATTCTGCCCAGCAATCTGCAACTTCCAGAGTATTGAATTCTTATTGTGTAGTGCCTAGACTGACCCAGTTAACAATTCTGCATGATATTGCTATTTCGTCTTAACCACCATCTCCATCTGAACCAGAATCAATGGTTTGTTCATGCACATCATCTCCTTTATATGTTTTTTATTGTATTTTGTGCTCACCCCATTTTTGTTTTCAGGTTTTGCTACATGGATGTGGATAGCGCTTATCTGGAATCACAGCAACATGAACATCTTCTATTAGCCATCCTGCCACCACTTAACCTCTTGCTGCCTCCACCATCATCCCCTCTGGCTGCTGTGCTATCGCCCAGTTCTTCTTATCTTTGTGTCATCTCTTTGCCTCGTCCTGCTCTATATCTGTCATGCACACAAGTTAATGAGCTATTGGATAATGATGCATATGCAGCATTCTTCAAAGAACACAGTGTCATGCATAGTATGCAATTCATACCATGAGATATATGTATATAAGGTGATAAAGGAAGGTATAGTGAGATATACTGTATCCTATCACAAAGTGACCCTAACATTTTCCTTTGATTCATTAGTTTGTTTTCTGAAGTTTCTTGTCTCAGACTCAATTTTCTATGTATTTATTTCTATTTTGTTCTGTGACCTCTGGAAAGACTACTTAATAACTGAGTTCTTCAAACAGCTGTTTGACTATATCTTCCCACCAGACTTCTGGATGTTACAACATCAGAGATTCTTAGATTGCAAACAAGAAAGCAAATGCACCATAAGAGACCACTTAAGAGGCTTATGGGATCGTTGGACTCACTATGTTCTTGCTAGATCTAACCACTGCATTCTATTCATGCATAAAGTTAACATTGAGATTGCTTTGAGGTAAACATGATGAAGATTATTCACACCAACATTCCTCATATAGCTCTGAGATCACCTTGGCAGGAACTGGGCTGGTCATTTCCAATGCAGTCCAGACTTCAAGTATATGTGCATCTTCAGTGTCCACTCATTTTTGAAGACAGCTAATTTTGATACTGAGCCTATGGATTTCTTCATGTGCCTATGTAAGCCTTTAATGCTAAAAAAGATTGCTTTCAGTCTGTTGAATATTGATGTGTTGCACTACCTACTGGTTGCAATGTCCACTGCAGTTTCAAGGTATGAACACCCAAGTATTTTGAACCTTTGTTTCAAATTACTGGTTTTCTCATAAGTAAAGCTTCGTTAAAGTACAGATGAGAGCTTCAGTTGCCCATCCTATGCCCAATCTGTTGCCAATATGTTGTGGATTATAGTCATATTTAGAATGCCTGCTATTGTGAACAGTACCTGAAAATTGGTGAATATTTAAATAACATCCTTTGTTGAACTAATGACCACATGATAACTAATGTGCTGGGCATGGAATATTCAACCTTACTTGTCACCCACCTCCAGCAACCCTTACCATCTCTCTGTCAGAAGTAACAGGAAGCATGTAGATCTGCCAAAAAAATGCTAGCTGCACAACAATGCATGCTCAGGCTGAAATTTCCTCCTGTTGGCCAACTGTAGTCCCTCACAATATGGCTTTAGACTGTCTGTGCAATACAGGGATGCAATGTTTGGCAACCTGGTAAGGTCTGCACAGTATGCTCCCGTTTATGTCAGGATACAAGGGTGTGTGACATTGAGCCTGACCCACAGATCAGCACCCTGCCTATGCATCTCGATATCCTCCTGTTGACAGATGTGTTCATTCTCTGCTATTGTGTTGTTCAGTGCTTGTCCTCTGAATTTGTATATGACACTCCATGGCTAAATGGAGTCATGCTTGACAAAACAGGGGTAACCACTCACACACATCTCTGGATGTCCTTAAATGTCTGTGTATATTCTGGTACTGGGCTTTTGTATACATGTCCTTTGGCGTAATTTCTTCTAAGATGAGCAGATACATATCATATGACAAGTCTTTCCGCTCCCCAGGATTGCGGTTCATGACAGCATCAAAGCAGTCCATTGGGATAAACCAAAATAGGGTTCCTTGATGTATCCACACACGAGACGCGCCCACTTGAAGAGTCCATTGGATCTCACAGTGAGGACTGCAAGATGTGAGTCCTGAAATTCTGATAGCTCTTTCAGCTCCTCCGACATGAAGGCGGCAATGTCACGCTCCACGACTTGTGGTGAAATATCATCCGTGGACAACTGTAGAATATGCTCAACACCTTCAAACACCTTCTCAATGTCTGGAATCGGGCGAGAGGTGATGAGAATCCAAAAGTTGGAAGGGAGTTTGGGGATTTGGGGGAGACCTTTGTTTTGAAGTTGACTGGAAATTATGTGGAGAAGGTCCTGTCGGGTTTCCAATCTGCCGCTCTCGTCCAGCGCTTCAATGACGATCAAGACAGGTCCCACACTTGGCCTAGAGAACTTCAGCGGTTGCATGAGAAGCTTCTCCCACTGCTGCAAAATATCCTTCGAGTTCTTGAGTGAAGTGGAATCTTTGACCGCATCTGCCAATGCTCATCTCATGTCTGGATCATGATCAGTGAGGTCACGAGCGATGGTGAAAAAAGACTTTGTCATGGTGTTTCTTGGCTTTGTCAAAGCAGAAACATGAACCAAGCACTCCCATGGCACTGAACCACTTGGCAATTGTGTGAGTGATGGCTGATTTGCAAGTGCCTGCAGGACTGGATAGCCATAGCACACATTGACCAGCATCTTCACCGCCATTAATCCAATCCATGATCTGGGAGAGAATCTCCGTGCGCATCCCTGGTAGGCACTGTTTCATGGTGTTTAGTCCTGCACCCTTTGCATAAGCGATATCCCCGAGGTCCAGAGTATCACCTAAAACCGTATGAAGGAATGTAAAGTCAGAAGCATGCCAGAATCCTTACCCGTACATTAGACAAAGACGGCCTGTTGCATAAGTCCATTGAAAGATTTGCTGTACTGTTTAACAATGACATCAGTTAGTCGAACATTTCAGACACATGATGATGGACATCAAGAAAACCAACCGTGGACGAGGATATGCAGTAACAGTCCGCTGGATAGCAGGTCATAGCGAAGTGGAGGGAAATGAACTAGCAGACGAGGAAGCAAAGAGAGTGGCAGAGAGTTGGCGAAATAACAGCACGGTCAATGAACTACCACAATATCTGTCGATGGGGCACCTCCCCAGTAGCCTTTCTGCCATCAAACAGGCATTCAAGAAGGACACCAGATGAAGATGGGAACACATGTGGTGTAAATCACCATGTTACGCACACATGCAGACACTAGACCCCAACATCCTATCATGCTCATTCATCAAACTCGTCGCAGACCTCCCAAAATGCCTCATAGGTCTATACATGTACTTCTGCACCAGGCACATCGCTCTGAACCAACACCTCCATCGTATCAAATGAAGCAACTCCCCCAACTGCCCCATATGCCAAGAAACAGAAGAAACAATTCACCATTTCCTCTTTGACTGCCCTCAATACAATTGAGAATGCTTTATCCTTCAACAGAAGCTTGGTGGCAAAGCCACCTCCCTCCCTTATCTACTCACAGACCCAATGGCCATGAAACACTTCCTCAGATATGTAAATAGTACCAGCAGACTGAAACCCACATTTGGTGACGTGACTCTCCCTCCTCCTCAAGCTGACTGATGATAACAACACCCATGTAGTAGAACGGATGCAGACAAAAGTAGTAACCTCCCCAACAAAATCACCCACACATATCATGACACGCACACGCATCCTCATGACCCAGTCAACACCCACATTATGCCCCCCCCTTTCCTTCAAATATTTAACCCACCCCCACATGAAGACACAGGCCTAGGACCCAGCAGGCTATGAGAGAATCAGGTGGGAGACGAGAATGGGATCAGGACAACTCCACCAATCTGCATCACTAACACATCTCTCTTTTAGCTTCATGTACAGACTGTCCCTAGGGACAGTCAAGTATGCGCTTCAGTTTACAAGAAACACCACATATCAGATACCCACAAACCACAATAAGAAGAGAGCAGTCAAACTCATCTTCGCTTGGATTGCGCATCTAAAATGGCTGGTGGGAATGGCGGACTGGCGGAGGGCAAACTCACGTCAGAGCATTCGTGAATCCAGAGATGTAGATAGGGCAGGGGCCCTTTAGACTAGTTAGTACTGTCCGACATAGGGTACATTACCCCAATGTACAAAAATTGGAGTTTAAAAAAAATTGACATCAGTTTCCAAGAGAACATTTTTCCCAAGTCTCTATGGAAAGCAGGACAGCCGTGCTCGTTTTGTCACTGTGACATTATCCATAATAGGTAATCACAACGTGAGGACTCCGCGTACCATATGAACCTCCTTCGATAAATACACGCTTCCGATAAACGTCACATGCACCATGTTGGACCTTTTGCGTCTGTTTGAATTTCGACAGATCCTCTGAAGGTAAGGTGTCTTCGTGAATTCGGTTTGTGCATGGGGATGGCCAGGGTGTCCAGAGTTGCTCTGAACCTTGGTCAGTAACCATTGCATCAAGCAAACCTTGGCCAGGGTGTCCAGAGTTGCTCTGAACCCTGTGCCACCCAGTAATTCACTCAGATGGCACCTTACTCTTTGACACTCACACTATTTTGCTGGTACTGGATACCTATTCCGTCTTCTACCACTACTCCTACCTCTCATCTCTACTAAAGGTACTTTCATGCTCTTGCGCTCCTGTCTTCTGTGCGCTCATGGCCAGTTCAGATACTAAAAACTTGAATGCCTGCTGCTACCGCTACACTGTGGGTAGTACACTCACAGAAATCCAGTGAATGGAATCACTGGATTCCCATAGGGATGCCTACCAGAATTCAGCGTGTCGCTCACTAGAATCCTGCGATTTCTATATCACTGAAAGGACCAATTTGATATACGGAATTTTCAGTAGCGTCTCCGTTGATTTTCAATTGAATATATCACTTAACATACAATGAGATCATCACTGGAAAAGATCGAGGTCATCACTGGAAAAGACTGACACAGTCACTGGAATTGTCCGAATGCAACATTGAGCTAATACAGTACAGGCAAATGCAAAGAGACATCTAGTGTATAAACAGAGAGACATGAAGCAGTACAACAGTTGCAATTGATGGAAGAACAGCGTGCATGAAGAATACTGATGGGAACAATCTTGAATGAGCTGGCGGCAATTCGAGCAGAGACGAAGGAGCGGTGTTATTTGACATAGAATCCGGTGAGCAGAGACTGAGAATCTAGCAAGCCGAACAAAAGCTCATCTGCGCGACTGAAAAAGACAAATTGTCAGTGAGACGGTGCACATAGAGAAAACTCACCCTTTGCCTGGCTGGTCGTGTGCGTGAAGGTTTAGGTCGTGGTACTGGAGTAGCATGGATGCTCTCGGGCTATGCAAAGCAGTAATTCGACTTTGGAGCTGGCTTTGTGCGAGGAGCAGGCTGTGCGTGAGGAGCAGACTGTGCATGAGGAGCAGGCTTCACGCGAGAAGCCGGAGCTGGCTTTGCACGAGCAGGAATGGACACCTGCCAGTAGCTTTGAGTATCAGTAGTGTAATTCAAACATTTGAACGCTCACATGTGCAAACTTGAGCTTTTTTTGAGGTTGTGGGCTCCTCTCCTCGTCGGTCTCTGAATCATCTGAATCGTGTGCATGTCGGTGTCGTTTTCGTTGCGATGTTGGAGTCAAAGCAGCCTCGTCATCATTAAGCATGTTGTCGAGTTCCCCGTCACTAACATCAGACTCTTCGATCTGTGCGCATATATGCGATCAACCTTGAGCATTCAATTGACTAAGTAGCTTACCTCAGAGTTGTCGAAATTTGCATGCTGCTTCTTAGTGTACTGTACATGATTTCGAAGATAACAACCCATAAAGTCGTGAAACGGCCAATTGTCGCGGAACTTTGCGAGAAATTGGTGTTTGTGTTGTGCCTGTGCATAGTTACAGTAGCATATATTCACTGAAAAACATGAAATACTTACATAGGCTAAGAGGAATGTCACCGTAAGTTTGTCTTGTTGTTTTAGAGTCCATGAAGTATCGAGGTATCGATTCGTATATTTCCGTGCCATCATCTTATCAAAACGTGAATTATTAAAAGTGCCGCCAGTCAACAACAGTACTCACTCTAAACGCGTTGTATTTCTGGTCATTTCCAGCCAATCCCATGGCCTGTTGGAGACTATATCCTCCTTTGAGTTCTGATCGGCCTGCTTGACCCTTAGGCTTGTCGATCTGCTTCTTTGCATGTGCTGTGGGGCTGAGCCTTCCGCGATGATCATTTCCTGATATGTGTGTTACTCCTATTCCTTCTGAAACACCAGAATTTGACTCACGTTGTAGATGCCGAAGCTCAGTTTCCAGCTGACTGAGATTCCTGGCAGCCCTGTCTGCCTTTCCGATTGTCTTGCCCTTGTTGTGGGGCATCGTTGATTGTGGTGGATAGGTGCGCAGGTTAGTCGTTTGATTTGTTGATTTCCTTTGTTGACGTGTTGTTTGTCATGTGCATGTGATCAGCAATGTGTGTCTCGATGTAGCTCTGGTGTGAGCGAAGAGGGAGATGGTGAGGGTCAAGAGATGGTCGGGGCTGGTGGTCGAGGTCTGGGGTGCTCAGAGGTGTATAGTATACTTTGCCTCAGCCAGTGACATTTCGTACTCCCTGTACCTCACATGAACGACATGGATAGACCGCATTGTGACCCTTGATGTTTAGTAGCTTTTCAATAGCAACAATATCGCCATCCTCGAAGATGACATATGCATGGAGATCAAAATGATTTCGAGTGGATGCATCAAGTGTTCGGACTCCATCAGCAAGAACAGCACACTCATCATCAAAGGGAGCAAGGAATGACTGGATATCTTTGGGTTGATGGGGACCTGGAATGACTCCTACGCAGACAAGATTCTCTAAACGAGTTCGGATCTGTGGAGGCAGGTTGAAATTTTGTAGAAGGATGGGAGTAGCAGATGGGGCCCCACAACGTCTCTTGAAGAGGAGATAGCTATCAGCGGATAGTGCGAGTGCTATGTCATGTGGCTTATGAAAGTATTTGTGACTTCGCTCAACACCGTCTACAACAACATGACGGGAGCGAAGTTTGTGGTACCACTCGCCATCAAATACATCCCTGACAAGCCTATCACTCTGTACGAAGTTGTGGCAATAAGTCATTTGTTCAATCATGGTGGGATTATGGAAAAGAGCCTGAAGTCAAGGGATTAGAGGAATGTACATGAATGTGCGTCGAGGATGTCCATGTTTTGTATATTGGACTTCATTGCAAAAAGGGCATCTTTCATCGTGAACATATTGTCCTGTATAAGCAATGCAGGATTGTATGCAGCAGTGTATGTTCTGGGGTTCAATTCCAGACAACAGTGCTAAGCGGTGAACAACGACCCACTCAGAATCCAATGTCATTTTGTGTCGGAAAGCATGGTGCATTCAATCGTAGGCATGGTGAGGGATGTTTGCAAACATCTTCAGCTGAAAAGCTCGGATGTTGTCTCGGTCTTCTTCTGTAATGATGTCATTACCTGCGCCAAACATTTGATTGTGATCACGAAGTCAATTGAATAGAAAAACACTAACAGATGTCGTAGAAATCGCCATCAGCTTTGGGATTTGCCCAAGCATCGAGCTGTGCCGCAATATCCTCAAGCAAAAGGTGCAGATACTCATCATCATCGGCATCTTCATCAAAGACAAAGTTGTCGGGAATACTAATTGGTGTTTCCAAGGCATACGAGTGATTGGAAGATTCATCACAGTCAATGTCACTGCAAGTACCCTGGCTGTGGTCATCATCGATGCTCATGGCATCTTCTGATGACCCAGTGTCGCCACTCGAACTATCATGATCCATAATTAGTAGATTAATTGATCTTTGTAAGAGCAGGGCAAACTCACTCGCGGTCATTACTAGAGCCACCACTCTCTTGCTCCACATCTCGATCTTCGTTGTCTTCCTGGTCTGAATCCTGCATATATTCCAGCTCATCGTTGATGAATCTGCGGTAGTGCTTGTTCCGTGCAGACTTCGATAGCCATTTACCACACGACGGTTTGCACCTGCACGTTCTGTAGCCATTAGTAAGGCTAGGCGAAGGATCTCTAGATTGTGACATGTCTGGTTGATCCACAATGTCGATGGTAGTGATCAATCAAGAGTGTGTGCGGTGCATGCTTCAAGCCTCGGAAGTGTTCGTCGGAGATGCTGAAGATGGAAAGGATTTCCCAAAGGTTCTTTGGCTGAGCCTCGTGATGTGAGGCCCCCACCTTCCGTTCCAGTTCATGGGAGGCAGTCAGTAGTACTAGGTTTCGTTTGCATCACCACTGGTGACCCGGCCTAGTTCCGATGATAACATTCGATCTAACTACCATGGTGCGTTTGGAAACTGGTATCCCCGAAACCAATACGCCCACTAGACGATCAGCGTCTTCTGCTGGCCATACAGAATGATGGATGCGGAAAGCACTCTCTGAATTGCTTGCGCTGGTAAACAGCAGGACAGTGTGCCGAACGGGACTAAAAAGATCAAAAGTGATGTCACTTAGACTAGTGCCACTAAGACCTGACGCATCTGGGGCACGGTCTCCAGCAATGAGAAACTCGCGAGAAATATCAGTGGAAGCAAAGATTATCGAGTTCGCTGTCACTTGCAAGTCGAATGTAAGATTGCTCGTCCAAAAGAAATGAACTCCAGCAATAATATGATGAACAATTCGTTAAGCTTAAAAACAAGTGTCTTCATCATTGATTTTTTCGTGCTCAATGCCTAAGTCACTGATTTTAAAGTGAACAACGTTAAAGTCAATGGAATTTTCAAATGTTATATTCTCACTGAAAAACACTTGAGTGCCATTCCAGTGACAGACCTGCTGGAAAATTTCCGCAATCAGTGATGAACGCACTCAAATGAATTGATTCTACTACCCACAGTGGCTACTGCCTCTACTATTCCTTCTCCCGCCTCTCTCAAGGGCCCTGTTGTCATCCGGCAAGGAGACAATATTGAGCGGCACTTTTGTACCCAAACAGAGATGGTGTCAATGTATGCTGGTGCATTTTTCTAACCCTAACCCTATGGACACAACAGACTGATAATTGCATCAGGTTCGACGTCAGCGCCTTGTAGACACCTCTCACACCTGTCCTTCCCAGTTTTTTTCTACAGATCTGCACCTCTGGGCCATCCTTGACCCCGAGATTGCACGCGAGAACCCTGTGGATGACAAGCATCGCCGGCTCGTGCAACTATGCACCCGATATGACATAGACCTTTAGGCGGTAGACACGCAGCCGTCATTCCTGCACTTCCAGAAGATCAATCTAGTGTTGCCGATGGTCACACTGAAGATATTGCTTCCTACTCACACCCTCTCCCACATCTGCAATCACAGCCTTTCATAACCATCGTCCTCCCCCCACCTCAATCTGCCGACACTTTAAGTATCCACAAGTACTGCCCTCCATCACAGAGGGATGTTGAAGACAGGCGACAGAGTAGCTCTCATTCACATAGCACCCATCAGCTCGCAAATCCTTCATCTTGGAACCACTGTGCACAATCAACAAGCCGTGTTGCAGGAAATTCAGGGACTGTGGAAGAACTTACGAGTCCTTGCTGGGCGTGGACCTGGTGCAAAGCAAGGGCCCTGTTGTCATCCACCGGCGAGATGGTGTCATGGATGGACTCGATAGAGTGGTTCTGCTGCTGAGTAGCAAGTCAAAATTGCGAACTGCGGGACGAAGGTAGTAGCTGAGTGACATACCTGTTCTCCAGGATGAATCCGCTGTAACAAATCCTGCAGGACAGTTACCAGACCAGTCAGATGCTCAAGTGCCACTGCGCACTGCTGGACAGGACAAAGGTAGCAGCTGAGTGACATACCTGTTCTCCAGGATGAATCCACCATAACAAATCCTGCAGGACAGTTACCAGACCAGTCAGATGCTCAGGTGCCACTGCGCACTGCTGGATTGCCCACTCCCTAATCGGCAATAAATCCTGCAGAACAGTTAGGAGAGTAGAGGGTACATACCAGTAAGTCAAACATGCACACGACGAATTGGAACATGATGAGTCGGAGCATGTTACGGACTAGAAGTATAAAGTATCCGTAAGTCGGTGCCATCCAAGTCAACCCTTAGATCCTTACCATGGAACTTGTCTCTCAATTCACAGAGGATGCTGTTGCCCAAGAAGACCATACCTGCGATAGACCAGCTTGCTGTCAGTGCATAGTCAAGAATGACCCATGTCATTATGTCGCTAACATGATTCTTGGCCAGCCAGGTCGCTTCGTGTGTGAAACATGTTACATAGGATATCGGCAGAAGATTTCATCATCAGTCTGACCTTCAGGTGAGTACAATAATAACATTGACTAATTATGACATTAAATTTGTTCAAACGTCTCAGGTCAGCGTGCACCACTTACCCAGAGCATGCAGAGGCTTGGTATAAGTCGTCTTCTGGATCCTCAAATCATACGTCAAAGTGTGAATGATGCGCAGAGGAAATGTGAGTTTTTTTTGGACAGTGCTCATTCAGAACACTGACTTGTTTACTAGCTACAATATATCCACCCCCTGTGGTTCCATTCTCTCAACCATCAGGCAGTGGCATCAGTCGGACTAGCACGCCAGGACCAGATATTCTGGTGCCATCATCCTGGCAACATTCAGAAAGCTTAGACCAGCACAGGGTTGCTGGTGCTGCAGGATATTCTCTCCACCATGCACAATATAATTCAGAGCGTGAACAATGGGCAAAGCTTTCATATTCTCCACCTCCGGCGGAAACTATCACCTTGGAGATTTCAGCAGTCCGTGAGGGGAACTCACAGAGGAAAGCTAGGTGTGGCAAAAACATTGGGGTTCATTCTCTGGCTTTTCTATAATCCTGATCTGAATTCCTTGCAGAACATCTGTGAAGGTAAGAAGGACATTGATGCCCGGATTGACGCACCTGGACTCATCGCCCTTGCATTCGACATGGTCACTCCCAAACTCTTTGTTTTTGGAAATGGGTTTCCATGGCGCACCGACGAGTTCACTGTCCGGGATGCCGCTTGGGTTGATCTCTCTACCCACCAGCCTAATGTCCCTTACTTTTTCTCCCAATGTTTAGTCCCTTCTCGATGTGGGCAAAAAGCACCAACATTTAAATCTAATCAGTTTGCATTGACAGTTATTGTACTGGTGGTGCAGTGGGTTGAGTACGAGGAGTGGCTAGAGAACATCGAAGAGGTAAGAGTATCAATGGAGTCAACAGCTTCTTAATGGCTCATACTAACTACTATCTACTATCAGCATCGTCATTGTCAGTCTGTGGCTCACGATGACAGGAACAGTATCAACGACTTTGATGATGGGAACACCAGTATCAACGATTTTGATGACGGGAACAGTATCAACAACTTCAATAATGGGAGCACTATTGAGGACTTTGAGGATGGGAATGAGCCGGAAGGTGTGGACTCAAATGACTGGGAAGGTACCAGCAGCACGGAGTCTGTGAGTTCCAAAGACTTGGACTCAGCACAGGCTCATCAGGCACCTTCTCTCTCAGTAAAGTGGACAGACTCAGCACAGGAACGTCGGGCACCTTCTCTCTCAGCCAAGCGGACACATGTTCGAGCAGAGAGTGATTCTCGCTCAAGCACTGTATCGCTGTCCTGCATGATATGGGAATCATGCAGAACAGTATATGACATATTATCCCGCATATACATAGTCTGTTAGCTTAGTCCTCAGACTACACAAAATGTACTTTGAGTATAAACTCAAGTGCAACAGTTCACTCTGCATGCTCCAATCATGCAAAATATGGTGTTTTGAAGAAAAGTCATATATGATAAATATATCATATATTGACCTAGTCCAAGTTGATAGTCATATGAAAGCTTAGGTTAATACCTATCTTTTGGCTTATTTACTTTGACTAGAAATAACCAAGGAGAAAAGTTAAAAGCCTACCAAAAGCCTATCACAAAAGCTCGCATATTGCTTTGTTTCATCTCATGATTTATTCTGCTTTATTTTCTCCATCTTTTTCTTTCATTTCTTTACATACTTGATTCTTTGATCTCCCAGATACTTCATAAAATGTACCTTTAGGGTATGATGTCATAATGATGTCATTGAGCTCCACAGAGAGTTCTAGACTATTCTGCTGGTATTTCTGATGTCATTCATGATGTCATAGTGATGTCATTGGATGCTAGAATGTTCTGCTCCACTCAGCTCCACATCTGCTCCACTTGACTCCACTTTTGCTCCATTTTGCTCCACCATGAGGTCATTTATGATGCAAATCTGATGTCATTTCTCTTTTCCAACTTTATTTCTCGTACTATACAGTTTCTCTTCTCTCATGTATTTAAGGAGACCCCATCTCCACTCACAAAAATAAGAACTTTCTTTACATCTATAAAGAAACACTCCCATTCTTTCACTTTCTCTGACACCGACACTCTGTGTGTTCGCCAGAAAGTGCAGACCAAGTACATCTAGTTACTTGCTCTGAAATCATTTACTCTTTTCTTGACTGTACCTATATTCCTTAGTGTGCATCTGACATATAGTTCAGAGGACTAGGAATATCAAGTCAAGCCTTTTATCTGTGCCGCAGATCCCTTGTTGGACTATCTGCATTTATTTCCTTATCCTGGATTAAACTCATTTGCTCTTGCGCAGAGAAATCCAATTAGCTTCTACCCAATTCCTTTTATAAGTCCTATTTAGGCAGGGGAATTCTCTAGCACTATTTGCTACCTAGTTTTGTGCATAGTACGCACCATCCTTTATTTTCTATCTAGTCAAACATAGGACTAGAGGAACTCACTCAAACTATCTATCACTTTGTCTAGTCATATAAAAGACTAGATAAATATTATATACATACTCTACATTATCTGTCTTGCCAGATATAGCTAGACTTGTATTGTAGAACCCCAAACTGAAGTTATCCACCAGGCTGTATAGCAGGTAACCTCCACAAATACCGCATTATCTACCACGAAAGTTTGAAAAGTCGTAGACCGTGAACTTGAGGTTGTTGGCAGCATTAGTCTTATCAAAAGTTCAATTGTGGTGTCATTGCCTTTTGAACACTTTTATATAAGACACCTCAAGTAAGAAGACATCACCTCCTCGCAAGAAGGCTGCAGCCGCACCATTATTGTCCAAAGGCTTGGATGCACTTTGCCTCCCTGGCCGTGACTCTATGAGAGAGGCATTGAAGTATGGAGGCAGCGCAAATCTAGATGTATCGAGTAAAGGTGAGTGATTCACTGTTGTTTCAACACACGAACTTCATAACAACTTGACAGTCTTCGACCAGCACCACAAAGATATCAAATATTATCCAATTCCAACCTGTTCGCTCACTGAAATCCTGAAGACACCGCAATACCGCACATTTGAACTTGACATTTCAGACTCACATATTGGCCAACTCACAATTGATGTTCCCCTCCACAGTATGATAGGAATTGGTGCTTTCAAAACAGCTCATCCTGGGTGGCTCACTCTATCCCCCATTGTTTCTAGCGGTCTTGGATCACACTCTCAGCATGGCATGGTCGTTAAACGACCATTTTATAGGGTCCCGCCAATGAGTCAGGCTGCCACATCACTCAATATTGTGTGATATTTGTCAGTGGATGAGCTGAAACATGTCCTGAAAGAAAGTATCGTCATGTACTGGGCAAAGTCACTCCTCAACTACACTTATGATTACATTGACCACCATATCAGCACTTCACCAACACCTCCGCCCTTTGAGATTCCTCGTGTGCGTTTCGTCGATGCTGGTGTTGCTTTGGGGTATGGACAGTGCAGTGCCAGCTCAAAACCAGGAGGAAAATCAAACACAAAGGCAGGAACATTTTCGGCCGTCTATCTTCTCAAAGAGCACATCATGTTTGACGACAACCAGGAGTTCACCAAGTTCATTCACAACATGGACTACGTGCCTTCTCTCAATGAGGATCAATATGGCTATGATCTAGCCATTTTCCTCGCGTTCACACAGCACATTCAATATGTGCAGACTGAAGGTTTGGTGTTTGTTTTGGATTATCAAGGTATTTACCACAGCGCACTCCTTAACGCCCCATTTCACTGAGACTGACAAAAATTTAGGGAGTTTGACGCTTCTAACGGACCCTCAAATTTTGACTCATCTGTCCGTGTTTCATATACTATTCATTCATTTCAATGACCTTTTGCTTGGACAGGTGTGTAAATGATGGAGATGATGTCTTTGGGGGCGGGAATATTGAGGGCATAGTAGATGAGTTCAAGTGCAAGCATTCTTGTAACCTTTACTGCAGATGGCCAGGATTTGGATTGAAGCCATTTGTCAGTTTAGAGAAGAAAAATTAGACAAATTTCTTGGTATAAGACCTTAGTATTATTGTATGCCAACAATGTTAACGCTCTATGGTACAGCACTGGAATTGTATCTTAAGGGTGTTCGAAGTCCTATTGCCTAATAGGGATGTGTGACATGCAAAAATGAGCACGGCTGTCCTGCTTTCCATAAGTCTCTTCCCTATGAAAATAGTTTAAGACTAATGTATGAAGTGCAATAGTTTGGAGACTCACAAAAGCTCTGTGTCTCCGAGTAGCCCCTGATGAAATGGGCACACTCAGAAATCTGCTGAACAATCTTTCCAATGACAAGAAGCGGTAAACTTCAGCCAATTTCTTGAGAAGACTCTTGATCGATTTGTTGCGCTGTGCTTGAGCGATTATAATCTATGACTTCTGAGTAGGAGACCACACTTGGGAGAAGCTGAACATACTTTGGTTGCAACAGATAGCACACCCAGTGCCATCTTTGCATATGGATATACCTATGCAACTTGATCAGTTTACCTCACTTCCAATCAACAAGAATCACCCATACATCTGCGATCTTCTCCAGGATAACATTGATAACCTTTAGTGGCTGGAGATATGTTGTCTCGAAATCATCCTCAGCAGCAAGACCCGCTGGAGCATTGACAGTGGCGGATGCCATAGAAGCACAGGTCACCAAAAACATACACCATGAGACAAACCTATGACATGGAGAGTTACTAGCTGCTGTGGCAAGGGGTAGAACAGTCGCCCCTTGCCATAAACAATTTTTCAAAAAAAATGATTCTAGACACACGGCGAAACATAGGTTGCAAGTTCGGCTGGTAGCCATGAAGGAGGCTGCGGTCCTCAGGCAATCTGACCTCACCATGAGAAATCAAGTCCGCTCAGTTCCATTCAGAAGTAATACACATCAACATGTGTGAGATGTTCGTCTCCATTGCAACCAACTTGACTGTCTAAACACCAATTCTCGACACCTTAGGTTTATATCAAATGGGTGATAAGGAATTCACTATGATCCTTCTGCTGAACTTGTACAGACCAGGGGTACCATAGCATTACGTCCAATATTTGATGCAGCAAACCAGAATACTTTGCTACCTAATATCAATGGTTTAACATATTGGTAGGCTGTCACCATCCAAGTGGTCATAAACATAAAGGCCTCCACCACAATGGCCACTTTAATCCAATCAGTGCTTATATCAAAAAGCAGAGCAGCACGACAATACTCACAGAATGAGTGGTTTCTCTCCTGCCCACATATCACCCATGGCAAAGTATGTGATATCAAACTCCGTACGCGCCAGTACTTTACCCTGTGACTTGTCCAATGACGCAATTAATGGATCATATACTCGCACGCATCCATCATTGCCCCCACTGATAATGCCAACTCGCCACTGATCCCGCCCCTCGACCCAGCATGCATGAACAGCACCATACCCGGGTGAACCTATTGCATCCAACTCCCCATGTTTGAACCTAGCAAGGGGACCTTTGGTTAATGCGCGAATGTTGTACATGTGCATGGCATTATCTGAGCATGCCACAGCAAGCAGCCGACCTTCAGAAGAAAAAGCGGCTATTGTGGCTTCGAATGTAGTTACCTGTGAGGCTGATGGGTCGAGTGTTGTTTTGGTGACAGAATGCCCAGACTTGTGAGCAACATCATACAATCTTATAGGATGTTGATTATTCTCACTGTATGTGATCAAGACATAAGTGCTCCCTATACAAGATTATACCAGCTGGATCACGGGTAAACACAATCACTCACCATCTGGACTTACGGCTCCTGCATCACCTGAGTCATGAGCACTGAAAGAAAATAGCACTCTGCCCCATGATATATCATATGCATGGTGAAAGCCTTTGTCCTTGCCCTCCACATCAGAGTCATGAGCTTCTGAAGATGTGTACATAAAGTGCTCAGTCAGGCCATGGCCCCAAAGTACAGTACCTGCAGCATGATTGACGTCAAGAGGAGCAACGTGCAGTTTTGTCTCTGGATCAGGCGGAGGCGTACTTCTGGACTGTGTAAATAAGTCCATCATCTTAAAGACAGAGACGGTGCTGATTGATTAAGTCAGCTCCAACGAAATAAATAAGTTACAGAAGATACAAACCCATCTCGACAAGATACGGCAATATTTACACCATCGGACGAGTGCACTAAGTCTTGGGTGACATCTCCAAACATCACTGTGAAATGGGAAATCAGTGAGTATAAAGGTAGCAACAATTGACTCACTGGAATACATCATCGAGGGGGCACTAGTGATAGATTCACTCATTTCCATTTCATCAACTTTGGGCAGCTGCCAAAGCTGCACCCAAAAATCATTCCCAGTCAATATAAATTGTTCAGGGCTACAGTGGCTATTAGCTCATCAAGCACAATAATGCAGGACCCAACCATACTTCAATGGATTGAATAAGACATCATTCACTGTGTAGTATTTCTTTCCAGAAACTGGAATGTGGTTCAGTCACAAGAATCACTCCCAAAGGAGAGAGCCACCTCCATGATTGATGCAGTGAGCATCCACTCAAGGAATAAGACCATCTTGGTTTATATACCACCATCTGTACATCCAAGGGCTACTGCTCTGTAACACAAAGAAGAAAGATTTCTTTCTATATGAAGATCAGCAGCTCCTGTATACTGCTATCGTAAAGAATGTCAAAGAGAATCAGTTGGAAACCTTATAATATCTGTTTCTCCCATGGCTTAGGCCTTTTTGGGCTGCATAATATTGTAGGCAAGTGCCAACTGATGTTGATGTGTCAATATTACTATCATGTTGTCTTCTTAGATAGATGATCTATAGATGAACACCTATAAAACCAAATATCTCCACGGTCAGTGATTCTGACAAATACCAATGACTGATAATGTGGTCATTCGTGGGTGGCTAATCTTGTTGCAACTGACTATAGTCAGGTGAAGATACTTCTTGAGATCAGTAGTGTGTGAGCACAAAGAGAACAAAGAGAAAAAGAAAAAGAATATACTTTCCAGAACAAGACAAGGATGCCTTGCAACAATCGTATAGCGATAACTTGTGTGAAGTGGTGATGATCACTTCCAAAGCGCAAACAGGTAGGATCAGAGATTAGGAACTGTCGCTTGCTCAGAGAACCTTCTAATAATATTGAACCTGCTGTCAAGGAACTCTTGATGGAGTATTTAAACAGATACAGGAGCGGATGTCCTTGGATTTCAATACCAAGTCCCCTTTCAATAGCTAAAGCCTTTTGGCAGTGCAATCTATCTCAGGATTCTCTACTCAGATGTGTAAGGTCAAGTGTATGATTATCGACTTCTGAAGTCTCCCCACTAAGCTATTCAAAGTCTTAGATGGAATAAAGAGACAACATGTAATTCTGTGATTTGTTTCATTCGTGAACTTGGAAACTTGGAAAATAAAAGAAAACTCAGAAAACAAACAAATGAAGCAGTACCAGGCTTGCTGGTTGTTGAGGACAATGCTCTCACACTATTACTGCCTCACAGAAGGGTACCTTTCACCAATCTCACAGCTCTTCACTGTAGGATGGTTCTTGATCACACTTCACACAACTTAAAGGGGAAATTCTGCTCTTGGCTCGACTGGCTGATGGGCTTATTGGCTACCCATTCTAGGCAAGAAGCAGGTCCTTATATAGACAAATTACAGTGGCTGTGCTACTACTAGTACAATACTTGGTCCGAGTCACAGCTAGTCAGAGTGAGTCATGTAGAGTCAGTATGAGTCAAAATATTATTAGGCTCCTTGGGTATGATGCTGAGTCATGAGTCATGTGACTGCTGATGACAAAGCAGGGGAAGGGTGAGATACTGATTATGTAATGTACAAGTCCACTTGTTATGTTGTATTTGGCTTTTGTATTTTATATTTCTGTTAGGGGCTGAACTGGTGCGATATGTTGTATTTCGGGTTCCCTGCGTGTTTCCACAGGGTAACTTGTGTGAGAAATATGCTGAGTCATTTTTGAGCTGAACAAAATGAAACTGAACACAAAAACAAATGTCCAAAAATATTCAATCCAATACACAAGATTTTCAAAGGCAAATCAAAAAATCAAGAAAATATTCCTGGGCCACACTTTTGGCTTTAGGTGGAAGGGAATTTAGGTATCATGGCTTCGAGGGTATCAAGCCTCTTGTGAGAATGCTAGTCAGCCATGTACCAGACCAGTTTGGTGCAGGTCATCTAGTGGAAAATGAGAAATCAATTGTCCCCGATTGTGAGAGGATCAGGGGGTATGGTCAGACTGAGCCTAGTTCATCTGCTGTGTTTGGGAATGGGTATCGGGTTGGATCAGTCATGAGCTGGTTGTGGGGTATAGGCACTAACTCTTCCAGGGCAGGTTCTGGCCGCATGGTCCTTATCTTATCCTCTGTATCGTCCAGCATCTAATTTAGCAAATGTGCCATATCAAAAATGTGGTGGCATGTAGGGCATCGCCACCTTGGAAGGTGTGATCCTCTTCGTTGCATCCCACAATAGGGTCGCAGGTCAACTTGATAATGGGGGTCTCCATGCGGATGCATTTCTTTAGCATGCCAGGTTAGCAAGCTTGCTAGTCGGTCTATTTGACTCTCGACTATAGTTAGCTGGTTCCATAAGTGCTCTTCTTCTGTATATATTATATTTTTCCCAGGTAAAGGTATTCAGTAGGAGGGAGCCCTGGCTCTGGGTAAGGGTTAATTCCTCTCCAAGTGCAATCTGTGTGGCACAATTCATCTCTCTCCGAGATAAATGGTAGTTTCGCGAAAAGGATTGTCCTCAATAATTTCCAGATAATCGATATGTCAGCTCGCTAATATGTAGAATGTGAGTGCATATATAGTATACAATAAAAGTTTGATGGAATGCATGGGGGGGGGGGGGTGCTACTGTAACTAGCAGGGAACACATCAATTTCAAAAGGAGGGGACAAGCAATACTGATGAGAAACTAGATAGCGAAAAAATGGGGAAGGTGCAAGCTCTTTAAGCTAAGGCAGGAGCAGAGGTTGTAGAGATCTTATGTGGTGCATTAAGTCTTCATAGCGACAATCCTGAAAACTGTGTACCGATGTGTCACTGTCGGAATTGTCCGTATCATTGTCCAAAATAATCTCCTCACACAACATCTCCAAATCTTCCAATGCTCGCCAAACTATCACTGATGGTGGAGGGCAGTATGTTTCAAGACAATCCAAGTGCTCCAAGTTCCAACGTGTGAGACGTTCTTAGGAAGGAGAGGCGAATGATGCCGACTGGCACAGTAAGTTGGATGTGAGGAGGGGAACCATAGTCATCCTGGCTGTGGCCGACTGAGATGATGTCAACAATTAAGACATTGTGATAATGCGCCACCACTTGAGAAATTTGGCCAATAAAAATTTGTGGGGAGTGGATGTGTCTTCTAGGCATATGATTCTGTCAAAAGTGATGGGAGTGCAATGACTTTTGTGCATGTGCAGGTATGTCCACCACTGTTGTGATGAGGTGGTGTACTGGTCAGGTGTTGTACAAATGGTGGGGTACCAATGTGTAGGGTCACGGTATGAAGGAGCAGATTGACGGCGAAAAAACATGGTCAGAATGGTTATGAAAAGGGAGACAAATAGATTTAGAAAGAGAGTGATAGTGGGCAGTGCTGTTTTCTGAGACAGCAGAAAACTGAGGGATGGCCTAGATTTCTAGTGTCCTTATATGAGCGTTGAACAGGATCTCAGGGTGGCTTGACATAAAGGGATCAGCAGAAAAAGCTATACTGGGACAATTTGACCAGGCTGTCAATCGAACCCTGAAGGGAGTAAATTAATGTCCTGAATATGTCATTTTTTAGCTTTTAGACTTTGTGCTTCTTTGCTTCCAGAAATAATTAATGTATTGGAAAAAGTAAGGTACCGGATCAACTGTCTTGTCCATTCACGCATAGCAACCAATGGAATAATATGTAACAAGTAAAGCAATGTTCTCTCACAAGCCGTCAGTAACCATGATCCCATAATGTAATTATATTTAGCAAGTAATTTGAAAATAAACTAGAGTGTGATCTGGATATATGTTGTATGAAAAGTATCAGGCAAGTGGCTTGTGTTTCCTGTAACAACTGTTCTTCTGAGGATAAGTCCATCCATCTGATAGGGAGAGTTCTTAATTTAATGGAAATGAAACCCACGACTGAATTTCTATCTTCTCAATTTCTCGGAGATGCACTTCTGTGTTCTGGGCCCAACGTTCTAAGATAGCACAGACTGGACAAATACAATTAGGCTGACTGTAAAAGGTGTTCCACTTTTCTGGGCTTAATAGGTCTGTAAGGTATGTGTTTCCCGGCTCAAGTTGGATGTTCTGTTCGCTTCCCACTATTAGGGTATGTTTGTCTAAAGCATGACTGACCCAATTCGCAGTGATGTGAATAATGTTGGTACAGGCTTGCTGGCGCCAAGCTGACAGCTGCTGAAGTGAGTAGCTCATTTAAGCTTCCGATGTGACCGACTCATCAAAATCTGGGGCTAATATGTCTTCATCTGCTTCTTCAAGTCCTTGCGCAAGTTTGTGTAATTGCCGTGAGTTCTGGGATATATATGGTAAGAGTCTAAAAGCGGCTATCCCCCGGTGGGATATGGTTCCGTCCATTTCACTTAATACATATGATCCTCCCTGAGTTCTCCGCTCCACTCTAAAGGGTCCAAGATAGTGGGGTTTTGTCTTTCGGTTCAGTTCTTTCTCTATCCGGGTGTTACATACAAGCACTAGTTCTCCTGGTTTATACCATTCCCGTCTTAGCTGCTTCGCATATCTCCTTTCGAACTGTTCCTTTGACTTGAATTGGGCCTTCTTCAGAGTCTCTGCTGCTTGTTCTATATCTTCTGGGCATCTTTCTAGCTGGCGAATTCAAAGCGCTAATAGTTCAGCTGAGGTCATTCCATTCATAAATCCATCCACCATAAATGTAGCTTCTGCCAAGTCAAAAGGTAATAGTGGGTGTACTCCATGCATTAGGTAGAATGCAGAGAACCCTTTTACACGACTAGTGGTAACTCGGTCCGCAAATAAGGTTTGGTGGATCTTCTGAGGCTATTGAGTAAGATTATTATCACATGCCTTGACTAGTGCTTCTCGTAATATGAAATGCCCCCTTTCAACTACTCCGTTAGCCTGGGAGTTGTAGGGCGAAATGGTGACATGTGGGATATTCACTCTCTGCATGAGGGCTGAGAATGCTCCTTGTACTTCTGGTCCATTATCAGTGGTTACTTGTCCAATGGCTCCATATCGACAGTATAGATCTTCCCAGAAAAACTTGCTAAGAGCTTTGGCAGTAGGGGCCTTCAGGGGTCGTCCTTCTACATATCGGGATAAATCATCCCTATCTCTAGCCAATACAATGTACTTGAATCCTTGGGCTGGAGGCATATGCATGATGTCAATGTATACTTTCACGAATATAGTTGCAGGGGTCGAAACTGTAATAGGGATGTGCATTTTTGCAGTGCTCCTAATTTGACAGGGGTGACATGACTGCACATGATGTCATACATCTATAAACAAGTAAGGCCAGAAGAACCTGAGCTGAATTGTTTCCCAAGTGGCAGATTCGCCTCAATGTCCTAATTCTTCATGGGCTTGGGTTAGTATGGCCGCACGCTTCTCGGGATCAAATACTACCAGTAGTGGGGGTCTAGCCTGCATTCTCTTATACATTCTTCCATTTTGCACAAAGAATTTGACTGCCTCCTTCAGGAACCACTTTTTCCCGGATATGCTTTCAAATGAGGGTGTCTCCAAAGTAGTTAGGAATTTGAATATGTCTTTCAAATTCCGTTTTTGAAAGCTGGTTCCCATGAATACTACAGGGAAGTGTGATTCGTCTTTTCCTGATGAAACCTCAGCTTGGAAGCATGCTTGTGAAATTCCACTGTATAGTGCTAACTCATCCAGCCATGAATCATCTGGTGGGTTAATACTTTATCCTTCTCCTAGTCCTCTCTTGGATAAAGCATCAGGTCCTCTAAATTTAGTAGCAGGTACATGAATGAGTTTGAAATCGAACAGGAGAATGCCTTGGATCCACCGATTAATAGCTGCATTAGGCTGGAAATCGGGCTCATTTAACATCCCTTTGATATATTTGGCATCAACTTCCACATGGAGTACTTTCACACCTATGATGTATAGGTGGAAATGATGAAGTGCTCAGTAAAGTCAGTATAATTCCAGTTTGGGTTGTGAATATCGTGATTCTACTTCATTAAAGGGTAAAGATCTGTATCTTGCGGGTCTCTTACATCCTTTTTCATCAATCTGGGACAGGATAATTCTGGCTGCCATATAGCTAGAATTGTATGCATCCCTTGACCGAGGCATGAGAGCATGGGATGCTGGTTTTCAGGATGAGCCGTCATGGCGCAAGTCGTTATCTCTTATGTGTTCACCTCTTGTTTTTTGCACCTCAAGGATTGTGTATTGTAGAAGCACGCTGAAGTCCTGTAGCACATGTGTTGTTTCTCTTGTCACTTTCTCTTGAGGCTCTCGCTGAGGTTGTCCTTCTTTCCTCTTGTCTATACATCTCGTCCTTGCCCTTTGATCATGGTTTATACTTGCCGAATGGCTCCTGTTACACCTCTCCCCGCCTCTCACATCTCTGATGAGGAGTCTTCTCCCACCGCTGATGTCTCTTCACCAGGCAAGGGCCCTGCTCTCACCTTGGTGGCGGTTCTGGTGGAGAACCTCTCCCCAGTTGTGCCCTGCCTCAGTAATGTTATCCGCCCCTCAGAGGATGCACAGCTGGAGGATTGTGGCTTGCTTTCCCCAGTGAGGACCCCTCAGGGCCACACCAGAGAGTGGTCTGTGGGCTCTGGCCTATCTCCTCTTCAAGAAACAAAAGGGTAAGCAGTGGGCAGCGCCCCTGGCTCCCTCTGATTTCAATTGGTTTCCCCCCATCTCTCCTTGCCCCACATCTGCTCAACCTTCTCCTGGTATCACCTTGCATGTGCCAGGGGGTCGCATGCCTGGGCGGGCCTCCTCCCTTCCCCCTGCACCCTCTTTTGCATTGGAGGCCTTGGCCGCCTTCAACCGGCTTACAGCAGGCCTGGACCTCCAGGATCCAGTTGTTCGCTCCCAAGTGCATCTTGCTTTCCGCGAGCACACTCAATGGTTGGACATGGAGACCCTTCTTGCTTCCCCTGCCCCTGTTGTGCCTGCTGCACCTCCAGGCTTCCCGCCTTTGCCTTTGGTGCTCCCGGGTAAGTTCTTTTTTTTTCCTGGCCTCCTCATTCCGCCCAGCCGCATATATGCGCATTTGTCGGTTGCATTTTCTGCCTCCTTGTTGGTGTGGCCACTTCCGTGCGCATATAGTCTCCCCCTGCCTCTTCCACAAGGGTTTCCTGCTGTGGGTTCTCTCCCGTCAGCCTTTCTCGCATACCCCCATGCTCTCATTGTGTTGCTTTTGGCCTCCCCAGGGCCTTCTTGCTTCTCTGTCTGCTCCTGCCCTCCCAAGCTCATTTTCCTTCCCTTAGTGCTAGGGAACTTTCCTGTTCCTATCTCCCACACGCTGCTCCCTGGTGTTGGTGTTTCTGCTTCAGCTCTTGGGATTGGATCTTCTGTGGCGTCGGCTCCCCGCCTTCTGCTCGTGGCACCCGTGCAGCTCAACGGCAATACCCTGCCTGAAGCTAAGGCGGTGGCCACAGCCCTCTGCAACAATTGGCTCGTGCACATCCCTCTCACTGCCTTATCCACCAAGGCATTGTTGACTTTAGGCTCCTCCTCCCGCTCCCAAGCGGAATCTGACCAATCTCTTTCCGTCAAAGAAGGCGTCCTCACAGTGACTGCCCCCCACTTGGACGGAAAGTCAGAGGGGGAGATGTCTTACAAAGACTGGTGTCATGCTTGGCCTTGCCTCATCAGCATGATCCGGCGATACCTTCCCGGTGCTGGTGCCAATGACATCGCTAACGCCTGGCAATCACATTTTACTGCCCTATATGCACATTATGATTTCTTCGCCAACTTCCGGCGCTACCTCCGCTATGACATTCGTCTCCATCAGGTGTTTGTTCATGACCATACCTTCAACCCTGCACATTGGCAGACCGAAGTGTATGAGGCTGTCAGCCGTGATCATGAAACTCATTCCTCTTCTGCCTCCTTTCCAATGAGCTCTCGTGCAGGCGCCCAATCCTCGTCCTTTCGTTCTGACACTGTCCCAAAGAACTCAGCCTCCAACGCATCTCGCCCTCCCTCACAGCCTTTCACCCAACATAAGTGCCTCCTCTGCGGCAAACCCGAATGCCGTGGCTGCACCTGCGGCACAGTCAAAACTGCCTTCGTCACCTTTGATGCCGCCACCAGCATCTTCACAACATCTTCAGGTGAGCAAGTTTGCTACCATTTCAACGGAGCTCGAGGTTGCAAGGTCTCCGAGTCAGATTGCGGACATCGGCACTTGTGTATCCAATGTGGAGGTGCTCATGCATCTCAAGTTTGCTCACAGTAACGGTTTTTTACCCATCGTCACTCCCTTCATTTGGAAAAAGTGGCACGAACTACTTGAACTCACTGGTGTTCTTCAAGAGTTCGCGGATGTTCCGAAAGGCATTCGTTTTGGTTGGTGTCTCGGTGTCCCTGACTCATTCCCTCTCAACTGCACATATATCCCTAATAATCACAAATCTGCCCTCAAGCATCCCGAGTTCATCATTTCCTATATTCATTCTGAAGTGGCCACTGGCCATTATTCTGGTCCTTTCTCTCCCGACCGTCTCAAATGCATCATAGGCTTTTTCTGCACCAGTCCTCTCGGTGTCATTCCAAAACCTGGCACCTCCAAGTTTCACCTTATTCAAGATCATTCCTTTCCTCGCAATCATGAATTCATTCCTTCAGTCAATTCTGTTATCAACTCCTCACTATTCCCTTGTGACTGGGGCACCTTCAAAGATTGCGAATGTTTCATTACTGAGGCCCCCCGGGTACTCAGGTCGCTGTTTTTGATGTTGAGGCTGCACACCAGCGCTCTCCCATTGCACCCGAAGACCAATGTTATGTCTGTGTCATGTTCGTTGTCAATGGTCTGTTGCAAGTCTGGATCGATCACGCAGCTTCCTTCGGTGGTGCAAGTTCTAACGGCCTTTTCAGTCGCCCAGGAGATGCCATAGTGGCTATATTCTTTTGTTATCCCACTGTAAGCCCACCTTACACCCGTTTCTCATGTTCCCGCGCATTCCTTTATCTCTTTCATTTCACCTCTGATTCTCATTTTCTCTCCCCTTAGTTTCCATCCACATCTGGCCCATGGCAATACACATATGACGCTGCCCTCATTTTCTGTCTCGCTCTCGAACTCAGTTGGCCTTGCGCCCTAGACAAATTCCGAGACTTCGCTTTTTTGTTCCTTTACTTAGGTTTCCAATGGGACCTCACTGAAAAGCTAGTTATTATTCCACTCAGCAAACACACTAAGTATCTCACTCGTCTCGCCTTATGGTTGCCTGGCAACTCCGTAACTCGCAATGACTGTGAAGGCCTCATAGGCTGTCTGCAGCACTGCTGCCTTGTTCTACGAGAGGGTTGTGCCCACCTTCCTTCATTACACCATCTGCTCTCCACTTTTGATTCTTCTTCTTCGCCTTCGCTCACCCACAAAATTCCATCATCCGTCCTCCACGATGTGTCCTGATGGTCTTCGCAACTCAATGTTGAGCTCTGCATGCAGAAACTTAAGCCCATTCCCGACCCCCTCCCTCTCGTCGACTTTGTTGACACTTCCACCTCCTTCGGCATCAGATTCTTGGCAGACGAGTGCTAGCTTGTGTGGTGTCTGCTGCGAGGTTTGAAAACCGAGGGCCGAGATATTGGATGGGCTGAAATGGTCGCGATTGACCTTGGCCTTTGCTCGCTTATTCACTCAGGCCTGCACAATGTGCACATCAAATTCTGGTCAGATAATCGAGCCCATTCAGTGAATTCATCTGTCTGAGACAGGCAGCCGAGAGTGACAATGTACCAATAGAGACAGGCCAGCCCATGTGGGCCCATGGCAGTAATTGTAGCATGATAGACGAGTGGGCCGAGGGTGGTGTGTACCTGATGCAACCGGATGGGCCCATGGTGTATAGTATAGATGGTAGTATATGAATGTACTATATAGGAGATTATGAATAGTAGTGAATCCAGTGTACAATAGAGATGAGTGGGCCAGGGAAATGGGGTGTGATGGAGATGAGTGAGCTGAGATGATGGGGTACAATTAAGACGAGTGGGCCGGTACATCAGGTGCAATGGAGATGAGTGGGCCGAGGGATTAGTAGGGTGCAATGGAGATGGGTGGGCCGGTAGTTGAGGTGCAATGGAGACGAGTGGGCTGAGGAATAGGGTGCAATGGAGATGGGTGGGCCGGTAAATGAGGTGCAATGGAAATGGGTGGGCCAGTAAATGTTGTGACCAGTATTTTTGACCGGTATTTTTGTGACCGGTTGGTTGTGGTAATGTAGTACTCAATCCGGCAATTCCACCGGTGGTCTGATAATGTAAAATGGTCAAGATTTGACAAAGTTACAAGCCTTACAAGAAAGTCACAAATTCCAGATATATCATATCTAGACAATTGCAACCGGTATTTGTGTGACCGGTTGGTTGTGGTAACGTAGTACTCAATCCAGCAATTCCACTGGTGGTCTGATCATATAAAACGGTTAAGAATTGACAAAGTCATGAGCCTTAGAAGAGAAAGTTGCAAATTCCAGATATATCATGTCTAGACAGTTGCAACTGGTGTTTTTGTGACCGGTGTTTTGTGACCGATATTTGTGTAACTGGTTGGTTGTGGTAATGTAGTACTAAATCCGGCGATTCCACCGGTCGTCTGATCATGTAAAACGGTTAAGAATTGACAAAGTTACGAGCCTTACAAGAGAAAGTCACAAATTCCAGATATGTCATGTCTAGACAATTGTGACTGGTGTTTTGTGACCAGTATTTGTGTGACCAATTAGTTGTGGTAATGTAGTACTCAATCCGGCAATTCCACTGGTCATCTGATCATGTAAAACGGTTAAGAATTGACAAAGTTACGAGCCTTACAAGAGAAAGTCACAAATTCCAGATATATCATGTCTAGACAATTGTGACCGGTATTTGTGTGACCGGTTGGTTGTGGTAATGTAGTACTCAATCCAGCAATTCCACTGGTCATCTGATCATGTAAAACGGTTAAGAATTGACAAAGTTATGAGCCTGACAAGAGACAGTCACAAATTCAGAGGATATATTGTATCTTAGTTTATATCTTGACCATTGCAACCGGTTGCTTGTGTGAGCCTATCAGAGAAAGTCACAAATTCAGAGGATATGTTGTATTGTAGCCTATATCTAGACAGTCCATTGTAACCAGCATTTTTGCAACCAGGTTTTTTATGACCGGGTATTTTGCAACTGGTTGCTTGTGGTCATGTAGTACTCAATCTGGCAATTCCATGTCTGATCATGTAAAACAGTTAAGATCTGACAAAGTTATGAGCCTTACAAGACAGTCATACATTCTGAGGATATGTTGTATCGGCTTATATCTAGACCATTGCAATCAGATTTTGTCCCTTTGATAGGAGAGTGTTCTGGCACTCACTCTTGGACCATATTTAGGAGTATATCGCATATATACATGAAAACATCAATGATAAGGAGCCTCTAACACTATCAAGGATGTTATTGGTAACCAGACACTTGGGATATGTCTTGTATATGTCCCTAATCATAGTCCTAAAGTTCTGGAAAGATCCCTCAAGTATTGACTGTAAGATAAGCAAAACAACATAGGCTTGAAATATGACAATCGACCCCTGTCACTGAAAGTCACTGACATACATCATACAAGTTGAAGATTTTATTAAAAATGTAGTAGTATGCAGTAATGAACCTAAACTACACATTGCCCTGAAGGTAGACTGTTTGTAGAAGACTGGTAAAGAAATATTGGGATTGGTGAGTGTCGATGATTTGGGCTTTTAGACTTTCCCACACTCTATTTCAGAGGTATTTCACTGCCCTTAGCTCTCGACTGTTAGTGGATCCTTCTACAAATCTGAGACTATGATATTGACCATGCTTGGAATATATTGCAGGCATCTGATTACTAGATTGTGTCCTTTGGAGAATGTAGGCCCCTTATCAGTAGACATATTCCCTTTGCCTTAGATAACAATATTATGCCATATTTCTAACTGATCTGTGGGAT
This sequence comes from Suillus placidus, assembly GCA_016628565.1. NCBI lineage: Eukaryota > Fungi > Basidiomycota > Agaricomycetes > Boletales > Suillaceae > Suillus > Suillus placidus. Next base: position 167,673 of record JABBWD010000037.1, read on the forward strand.
CAGAAGTAGGTATATATGTAGCAAAGATACTATATGAACAGCCTGGATCATTTATGCACTGGTAAAGTAGGGGAAAACACCAAAGATGTGAAAAATGCAATATTAGACATTTCAGACTGTATAGAAGGATCCTGTAGGTATCATGATGTCCCAACCTGGTGGACATACTCTAAATATGTCTAGGAATGGTCCCCATATCTTCCTGCAGTGGTGTACTTGCAGGAAAATAATTCCCACAGGATGAACCACTGGGTACACTGTACCAGATACATCATCAGAATGTACAACTGGCTTGTAAGGCTTATAATTTGTCAAATCTTAACCATTTTACATGATCAGACCACTGGTGGAATCGCCAGATTGAGTACTATGTTACAACAACAAACCAGTCACAAAAATACCGGTCACAAAACACCAGTCACAATTGTCTAGACATGATATATCTGGAATTTGTGACTTTCTTGTAAGACTCGTAACTTTGTCAATTCCTCCCTTGAGGCACACGATTGCTCCCACAGACCATCTACCTCTACTGTGCACACCGTGGTGGAATCACCAGATTGAGTACTACATTACCACAACCAACTGGTCACACAAATACCGGTCACAAAACACTGGTCACAAAAACACTGGTCACAGTTGTCTAGATATGATATATCCGGAATTTGTGACTTTCTTGTCAGACTTGTAACTTTGTCAATTCTTAACCATTTTATATGATCAGATGACCAGTGGAATTGCTGGATTGAGTACTACATTACCACAACCAACCGGTCACACAAATACCGGTCACAATTGTCTAGACATGATATATCTGGAATTTGTGACTTTCTCTTGTAAGGCTCGTAACTTTGTCAATTCTTAACCGTTTTACATGATCAGATGACCAGTGGAATTGCCGGATTGAGTACTACATTACCACAACCAATTGGTCACACAAATACTGGTCACAAAACACCAGTCACAATTGTCTAGACATGACATATCTGGAATTTGTGACTTTCTCTTGTAAGGCTCGTAACTTTGTCAATTCTTAACCGTTTTACATGATCAGACGACCGGTGGAATCGCCGGATTTAGTACTACATTACCACAACCAACCAGTTACACAAATATCGGTCACAAAACACCGGTCACAAAAACACCAGTTGCAACTGTCTAGACATGATATATCTGGAATTTGCAACTTTCTCTTCTAAGGCTCATAACTTTGTCAATTCTTAACCGTTTTATATGACCAGACCACCAGTGGAATTGCTGGATTGAGTACTACGTTACCACAACCAACCGGTCACACAAATACCGGTTGCAATTGTCTAGATATGATATATCTGGAATTTGTGACTTTCTTGTAAGGCTTGTAACTTTGTCAAATCTTGACCATTTTACATTATCAGACCACCGGTGGAATTGCCGGATTGAGTACTACATTACCACAACCAACCGGTCACAAAAATACCGGTCAAAAATACTGGTCACAACATTTACTGGCCCACCCATTTCCATTGCACCTCATTTACCGGCCCACTCATCTCCATTGCACCTCATTTACCGGCCCACCCATCTCCATTGCACCCTATTCCTCAGCCCACTCGTCTCCATTGCACCTCAACTACCGGCCCACCCATCTCCATTGCACCCTACTAATCCCTCGGCCCACTCATCTCCATTGCACCTGATGTACCGGCCCACTCATCTTAATTGTACCCCATCATCTCAGCTCACTCATCTCCATCACACCCCATTTCCCTGGCCCACTCATCTCTATTGTACACTGGATTCACTACTATTCATAATCTCCTATATAGTACATTCATATACTACCATCTATACTATACACCATGGGCCCATCCAGTTGCATCAGGTACACACCACCCTCGGCCCACTCGTCTATCATGCTACAATTACTGCCATGGGCCCACATGGGCTGGCCTGTCTCTATTGGTACATTGTCACTCTCGGCTGCCTGTCTCAGACGGGTATAAGTTACTGTATTATGTGGATAATCAAGGCATTGTTGGTGCTCTAAAGGCTGGTCGGTCCCGCAGCCTCGCTCAAAATGACATACTCCGTCGCCTCACCTCATTTGCATTTGATCACGATGTTTGGTTCTCTGTCGCATGGGTTAAATCAGCTGACAACCTGTCTGATAATGTTTCATGAGGCATCTTTCCCTCTACACTTGCATGCTTTTGCTTCCTGCCTCCACTTCCTAGCTACCTTGAAAAATTTGTTTGCCTGGTGTAATTTTCACATTGTCAGCCACCCATCTTTCGTAATAGTCAGCCTCTCATCCTTTCCTGTGTCTACTTTGTGTAATTCTTATCGTGAATTCATTCATAACATGTCCCTCTCTCGTGAATCTGAATTTAGAATTCAACTTGCCCTCGATTCTGCTTGGGCTGACTCAACACACCATAAATATAGAGGCGTCATTCTTAGCTTCCTCTCCTTCTGCGATTCTGAACTCATTCCCAAAAATGAATGTTGCCCAGCATCGGAACTACTCTTGTGCGCATTTGCGTCTTCCAGAATGGGCAGCCTATCTGGTTTAACTGTTCAATCGCACCTCTCAGCACTTAAGGCCTGGCACACCTACCACAACGCTCCCTGGAATGGAGCGACTCGCCTTAAGCTTGTGCTTACCGGGGTTTCTAACAGAGCACCTGAGTTGTCTTTGCATCCATCAAGGCCTTCCGTTACTTGCTCAATGCTGCTGGTCTTAGCCTCCAAGCTGTCTCTCTCTGATCCATTCGACAGTTGCTGTATGGCTGCTGCTACCGCAGCTTTCTGGGGTCAACTTTGTCTAGGTGAAATACTGTCACCTTGGGAATCATCCTTTCCCACTGCTCACACAGCGTGTCGTGTCCATCTCTCAAGCTCTTTCAACCAGAATGGCTCCCACAAACTCTTCTTGCCATTCACTAAAGTCAAGGAGAGTAAAGGCGAGGAGGTTATCCTCTGCCGTCAAAGTGACACTTCAGACTCTATTGTCGCTGTAGAACATCACCTCCAACTAAATGAAGCCTCCAATGACCTACCTCTCTTCAGCTACACACTCCCCACTGGCTTCCATTGCCTGACACATCGCAAATTCCTCACCCGTTGCAACTCAATCTGGTCTCTTGCAGGATTCACTCCCACCTCAGGGCATTCCTTCCATATTGGCAGAACAACAGAATTATTGCTTGCAGGTGTGCCTCCGGACATTGTCAAGGCGTTAGGGTGATGGTCTTCAGACGCCTTCCTATGCTACTGGTGCTCCCTCAATCTGCTTGCACCTCTACACATAGAGAATCTGGAACACTGTGTGTTAGTAACACCCCCTTCGGCATAGTTGCACCTTCCCTATCTGGGTTCCATGCCTCATTTCTCATCCTCCACAGCTCTGCCTTCCCTCGGTTTGGGCAGGTTCTCTTCCTCCCTCGGCACACACCGGTTCATGGTTCAGCTCCTGCATGTCCAGATCTGCCCATTGACCCCTCCTGACTTTGGGAAGACCTCTCAGATATTTTCCGAGTCCAGTAGTCCTTGTAGTCATCTCTCACATAGCAACGCCCACACCTGAAACAACTGATAAGATTACTGGTAGGTCAGAAGTGTAGTCGATGGATTGTAGAGCTGGTGCTGAGGCAACTAGTTTCCTTAGAGTCTCAAAGGCTTCTTTCCTTCTTTCATCCCAAATGAATTCCACATCCTTTCTCCATAGCTCACTTAGGGGTCTTGCTAAAGTAGAGTATCCTGGGATCCATATCCGAACAGTACCACATAATTTCAGAAATGCTCTAGCCTCTTTTGGAGTTGTCAAATCAGGCCAGTAAAGAATCTTATCTATCTTTGTCTTATCAGGGATGTGTCCTTCAGGGGTACAGGTCTGTCCAAGAATCAGGACTTCTGGGAGACATAGCTAAATCTTCAGGGCTGAGAATGTTGCTCCTGCCTCTTTGACTCAATGCATAATTTGATGGACAGGAGCCATATGAATTTTCGTATTCCTGGGTTCTCTTCCAGAACAGCGGATTGTCCTTGATAATTAGGAAATACTGTTGTGGGGCCTTTGATTGGAAGATCATCTATGAATATGTTGGCTTTGTCAGGGATCTCTTCTTTGAGGACAAAGGCCATACACTTCTGAAATTCTGCAGGTGAATTGGTGAATCCCGTAGGAAGTGATGTGATGCGAAGTAGTCCTAAGGGTGTTAGGAATGCAGTAAGGTCTTGACTCTCAGAGTGTAGCTTCCTAGCATCAAATCCCCAGAACAAATCAAATACTGTGTAACATTGTGCTCCTGCAAAGGGCTCTACAAAATTATCTAGAATAGGGGGTAATCTAGCATCACGAATTGTAACCTTATTAAGCGGCTGTAAATCATCAATGATTCTTAGCTTGCCATTTTTCCTGACTATGCAAAACCATTGTGACAGATATGCTAATTGACTAGCTTCGTAGATTCCTGCATCAATTTTCAGCTTAGGTACTTCTATGACCTTATCTCTTATTCCTGGTGGGATAGGGATATTCTTGTATTCCCATGGTATATGTGGAACAGTGGGAATTACATAGGGTGAGAAATAGGATTCTTTCAGAGTACCCCTATCAATATCTTCGAAGGCTAGTGCATCTTGATGAAGCCACATAATGTGTCAAAATAGTTTCTCCTCTTCAGGCCATAAGAATCCTATTGAATTAATGTTCAGGGCCTCGAGCCGTTCCATAGTAAGTTTCTTGGTAGGGGTCACATCAGGCGGATTTGTGGATAGGGGTATAAGGGTTTTCAAAGGGTCTCATGGGATTTTCCTGATGACCTGAGCCTCTTGGGGAAATACTCCTAGAACTGGCTTCACCTTCTTATCTACTCGTTTGTACATTGTATATGAATCTGCATTGTCCAGCTCACTCAAGGTGACTGGATGGTCAGGGATCCATAACATTTCCTCCTCCATTTGTCCATCAAGGGTCATTGCCCATACTAAATCTCCAGGCTCAATGTGCCTGGCAATGCTATCGGTCCATATTGACACTTCATCTTCCCCATTGCTCTCCATCTCCCTGTCTGTCTCATTGTAAGGTAGGGTCTCAACTTCATCCTCCTCTGGGTCGGTCTCCACAGGGGTATCTACTCATACATAAAATCCACTATATGGGGAATCAGGTTCGGCTATATCCAAGTCACTTTCATTCTCTGCTTCTGAGCGCTGTTCCTGGTTGCTTTCCTTGTCTTTATTTGGTATACTAGTACCAGTGTTGTCAAGACACTTAATTTTGCAAATTAACAGTCTCCGCATTATGCTTGGCAGGTACTGCGTAATACTGGCCAGGGCTATTGAATTTGTCCTGTCATGAGCTCCTGAGTTCGCATTTTGAACAAAAGCTAGAGTGTATAGTCTTAGCTTAGCGTTGGATATGAAATCCTTGAGAGAAAGCTTCATTGTTAAGCAAATCAGATTGCTAAACCATAGCACAAGAACTTTGGCTAATTTCAGCTTGGATTGAAGATCTATTGCACTGAAGCTTATAGGGGTTTGGCTTAATTCTTTCCTTGCAGACTTAAGCTCGTAGTCAAAAAAATAGAAGTGAATCATGATTAGATTCACTATACAAACACTTGTCAAAAATGTGGCTAAATTTGCATAGGTACAGGGTATAAGGAATATAATTTGTGAAGTTATAATTCCTATAGATTCAGATTCTCATATCAAAAACAGACGGAAGTTCAAAACTTGATCGTGTTTTGTGAGGTACAGACTACTCAAGCCAGATTTATTTAGCACGAAGATTGATTTCTGAAAATAGAAAAAAACACTGGAGACATACATCATACTCAATCACATCAAACTCGTATACAAGTATAGTAAGTAGGCATAGGGGCTAGGAGAAGTGTATAGTACATTGAAACCTCATAAGAAAGTACTTGCTACCAGACTCATGGACTGGTGAAGTCAGAATGAGAAGAATAATTTGAGGGAGGAGGACCACATACCAAGGCTACTCCAAGAGGTATGGGCCGATGTGCTTGGTATTGAAGCACTGTTCATGTTCGGATTCGGCAATGGTGAGGAGATAGTTGGAACTTGTGGTTGGAGTAACACCAGTTCCGCAAAGATCATTAAGTGAATAGTTCTGTAGCAATGTGTGGACGACGTCTTCGTCAGGAAGGGATAGTGCGAGGAGGTCGGTGAGTGTGTCAGCGAGTGTGTTGGCGAGCTGAAAGTAACCGTAGAATCGAAAAATCCCCGATGCAGTGCGAAGCGCGGCTGCTTCTTCCAAGGTGAAAAGGGGATTCAAGGATGGACAAAGCTGCAAAAAGAAGGTAGCGCGATTGACATTGGCTGGGATGCAACACACCCCATCGACGATGATAATGAAAATTAACTTGAGCATGCTCTCTTGAGATTGAGCTGGAGTGAGTGTTCCATGGACTAGCTGGAGAATAATGTGAGCTGAAGTATGCATGTTTTGAAGTCGTACATGCATGAGTGAAGGTGAGTGCATCTGCTGGGACGTGCTTCGGATATTCGGAGGTATCATAATGGAAGATTGAACTGGGGCGAGCCATGTGGAAATTTGCGAGCTCGAGCCCCAGCTCCCTAGTAGATTGTGTGGCCATGGCACCAGCAAGGAACTGACATGCGCACATGAGATGTCTGACAAGTTGCGTGTCATACTTGCCCATAAATGGCAGCGGGTCATACTGGAGTTTGTCGCAAGTGAGTCCGAATGTGACGGGAGTGTTCCTAGGTAAGAAGTTGTTGTCCTCGTCCTCTTTGTCAAGTGAATTGAGGGTGTGATTGAAAATGAGTGCAGGCACGAGCTGCAGCATGGTTCTGCGGGAATGCGGGTTTGCAAGGTCGTGTGCGAGGTGGGAGAGTCGTTCTAGTGTGGATGCATGATTAGGGATGGGTTGTGGTCAGGCTCACCGTCTGAAAGATCTGACGAGGTGTCCATGTCGTCGTCCATAAGTGTTGCACTCTCCGAGACTGAGCCTTTGTTGTCCATGTCCGCATCTTCTTCATCTGATCCGAAACCCTCTACTTCTTTCACTGGTGGATCTTCCTTCAAGATCTCGATCCACCCTTCTATAAGTCCCGCGTTCTTCATCTCGTCCTTGTCCGTTTGCGAAGAGAGGGCGCGCGCAGTAAGTGGGTTGTAAATTGCCGGTCCGGGCATAGGTTCGTCCTTGGGTTTGAGAATGGGCAAGTTGGGTGAGTTGGGTGGGACAGTGAGTGTGATGCGCAGAGGAGAGGGAGCTGGGGTGATAAGTATTGCTGGAATCTTCCTGTGTGAATCTTGGTCATCTGATCCGGCCTCTAGCTTAAGTCGATCCTTTGTTCATGACGCTTTGGCATCCGCATGAAATTTGTCCAAGTCATTGGTGGACTTGGGAAAATGCGGGTACTGTAGATGCGGGTCTGCACTAGGCATAATGGTGTCCTGTGAGTAGATAGTGTCAGTAGAAAAATTTGATGGCATGGGACTTACAGGAATGTTGGGTCCGATAATGTCCGGAAGGTTGACGATGTTGTCCTCGCTCATGTTGATGAGGTCACTGAACCGCAGGGTGGGGAGTGCTCTGTTGTAGAAATGGCAGAAGTCGCCGTTGTACTCTTTAAAGAAAGGGCCAGGCGATATATGCCTGGCAAACACAAGTGGAGTAGGTGACTGAATTGATCGTGCATCTAAGGGAAGCTCAATCGTGGGTATGGTGATGTTTCCATAATGGGAAATGAAATCAGGTTCTGTGAACTTCGTGCTGATGACTATACTGGGAAGGAATTCTCCCACATGCCTTGCATCTTCTCTGAAGTCCTGAAACTGTGAGCTATTTAAAACTAAATAGTCGGCCTGATGGTTCCCTTCAATTGAATGAGCATTGAGAATATTGGTGGTGTGTCTAAATGTGTAATAGCCGGGGTGTGTGACACAAACATCCTTTGTAGATCCGGCATATTGAAGAAAATCTGGATTGGGTTGGAAAAGTGCAATAGCGCGGCTAGGAGGCATTGTGTGATTGGGTAGCTTTGACTTGCTAGTTTCCTCATTTTCTTCCTCTTTTATAGCTTCAGCTGGGGTACTACTATCTATGGTTTGCATAGTATGATTCATTAATTCTAGGCAATTGTCTACCATACTAGATACTTGTTTAACAATGTGCTGCTGAATTGGCTTCAGGATGCACTTGCAATTTTCATGACTCCCATTGTTATTAGGTACCGTTAATTTTGCCGCTTCCAGTGTGGTTGCACTATTTTTAGGTACTTCCTGATGGGAAGTATTGATACTGAAAATATCTGAACATGTAATGTTCCAGCTCTTTGCACCGCTTTCTCGGTTCCTTCCATTTTTGGAAGGTACAACCAATAATTCGGATATCTGATCATTGGTGGGACTGTTTCCAAATTCTAACCAAGTTCCTGTATGTCTTTCATGTATAAATACTACCTTATGTATTTGCCATGGTCTTCCCAATAAAATATCAAAGGGGACTGAATCACCAACATACAATTCAGCAGTTGTGAGTACAGCACCAATTTTCACAGGTACCTGGGACACAAGGCCTTTTAGGTGTCCTTTTCCTCCATTTGCATCATGTACACCTGTGTGACATAATATATGACCTTTATAAAGCTTGGTGCCTAATTAGCTGCCATGGGTTATAGCCCTTGATCCCACGATATCCCTACACCAGCAATACCACCAGAGTTACCTCGACACTTATACCCTGTGCTAGACGTTGATCTAAGGGTAGATTGAGATAAAGATAGATTATTTAGATAAGGCTGATAAGATAGATAACATCGCTAACGCCGTTATTCCCATCAGCCTCGTTCAGAAGCCTTCGGAGGTTGCCGCTCCTCCCGAACATGTGGAACTTCAGACTCCGAAACCTTTGTGCTCATCGTTGGTCACGACGAGCGCAATATACTATGCTCTCTGCTATTATGGCAAGCCTTGGCGGTCAATTTGCCTCAGTATACTAACCTAACCCTACCACTAAGATTATATGGACTGGATAAGCATTGCCTCGAGGCCTCCTCATGGCTACACCTGGCATTATATTCCCCCCTCCTTATTTGCTTTCTCCACCGAACCATCATGCAACGGCACCCAAAAACTCGAATGCAAACCAAGTTGAAGGTTCCCCTTGGGATTCGGTCTAATACCAATGCTCATTCCTCGCAGTTCAAGTCTGCTGCAACTGTAGAACGGGAGGTGCAAGAAGGTCTTCGACGGCGGAGAAACTTTCTCATGTGTAAGTCTTTGTTTATTTTACCTGCTCATCTGTTCAATCTTCGGTAGTGTTACCGACCCAAACTCATAGTGCATTGAGTGGCATCGCAACATCTTCTGGCACTTCCCCTGACGATGACATTGGGCTGTCAGGTTTAGCTTATGATATGGACTTATTTGATGCGACGGATGGGCAAGAGATCTCTCATGAAGGTGGTGAGTTCAGTGATGCAGTGAAGTGCACACTAGAATTTGCCGCACAGTCAAAGTGAGCTTTATGTTTATTCCTAGTGTATAAAATTTTCATTGCATAAAGACGTGGTAACAGTCGGTATGGCAAGGGCGCACAAGCACGGCGTCAACGTTTGAAGATGATGTATGCCCACTGGGATGCGCAAATGGAGCAACTCGCTGACACCTACCTCGAATGGAAACATGGCCCACAAGTTTCAGCCTTGATGGAAGAGGACGGACATGAATTCCATGTCTCTGTCATAGGAACATTTGGTATGTGTTTCAGTATTTCTTATCAGAGAGTTACTTAAGTCAGTCAGAGCGCAACAATTGTGTCTTAATTCACCAGCGCATTGAAGAGCCTGCCAATGTTGCACTTCTGCGTCACGGTCTCTTGGGTTGTTCGCCAGTTGAACCAACGGTAGCCATTGAACTTTGCACCCTCGAACTCTACCACAGGCTCTGATGTCGCCACCCACAATTAAGCATACAAGCTATGACAAGGACCTTGTGTGATATCCATGATGTAAGTCGCTTAATTTTTTGTCTGGTGTATTCAAATACTGATATCGTGTTAGGTAAACTATTGTACTTGCTATCGAGATCAATTTTCGATCGCATTTGACGCTTATCTGTCTATCCTTCAGCGTATTCGCTCCAGAGTCGACCAAGCCCTTGGCCGTGATGCTGAGGACTGGCGCACACAAAATATGTGCCCTTGCTGCACATACGAGGCGAGTTGTCTACTTGATCTCACATGGCAGCTAAATGACTCAATTTTTTAAAGCTGGAAGATGAAAGCACTTTGAATTCAAAAATGCTTGTCAGCCATGACAGTAACAATTCTTCCAAACGTGTTGCTGGTGTTGGTTCTGCTGATGAACATCAATTCCATAGCAGCTACTTTATCCCACGCATACAGGTTGACCGCTTCAAAGATGAGGTGCAACATCGACGATCAAACCATAACGTAGACCAACCGCCTGATCATGAACCTAGTGCTGAGACGGATGAGAACCTTGCTTCCTGCCTGCGGTGGAAGAGCAGTGGTCCTGACCACAAGAAGACCGCTCTTGATATTTATGAGACTACTGGCATATTCGCGTCTGCATGCCATCATGGGTTTATCATCAAGGTGTGCGAGATGGTGAGAAGTGGGGAGCTGTAGGTACCATATTTCATTAAATGTTTATTCATGCTAACATGATTTGAACATAGTGCTAAATATCTGCTTGCCATCACAGATGCTCTAATCAATCTCTACGGCCAAGACATTGGTCTTGGCTATGATGTTGGCTGCACATTTAGCAAGATCGTGCGGGACAGCCCTCTTCTCAGCGCCAAAGCTCACGATGCTAGAATCAAGTTCTGTGTCAATGCGTTTCATGGGTATGCTCACAACCGCCTTTGCCAAGTTCAACACCACCCCCTGTACCTTAGCGGCTTTGGTTTGGAGGACCTCGAAACTATGGAGTGTGTCTTCTCTGCATCAAATGCTGTCTCCCGCACAACGCGCTACGCAACCCAGTACCACTGGCCCCAGGCCCTCGATCTCCATTTTCAGCAATGGGATGATGACAAGTACCGAGAATTAAGTAAGTTTTTTCGTCACTTCATCAACTTCTGGTGTTGGTACTTAAAATTTTCAGGTAATTTTCTCATGAACAACTATGTTCAGGCACGGAGTCTCATTGATGAGTACACCGATGCTGTGGCTAGCCTCTCATCTAGCCTTGGACTCACTAAAGATGACTTTGAGCGTTGGGTTGATGAAGAGCGCCAATTTCTTATGGACCTAAAGGAGGAACCGTCAGACCGTGTTTTGTCTTGCTCATATGTGCAGGCATTGATTGATCAAGAAAACGCCAAGTAAGCCACCTGCTTCCTTTTCTTCACAGGCCCTAATAGTTCCCCTTGCAGCCAGAAATGGGAACAAATATCTAACGCCTTCAAGCACGTGTCCAGCGCTCATGAAATTAATTACGCTGAAGACACCCATGAGACATTGCGTTTGGAGGCCAAACGTCGAGCGGCATTAGATGGCCTTATGGTCCGCATACGTACTGTCGAAGACTTGGAGCAAACCCTTGGTATCCAAGAATGATGGACACAGGACAGCCCTGAGTATCAGTCTGCACTTGAACGTATGCGAACTCATGACTTCCGGCATGCCCTTGATAAGTTGCAACAACTTGTCATCCAGCGACTTCTTGAGCTTGGTAAGGTGAATATGGCAGGTACAGGTACGTGATTTACATTTGTAGATTATCCAGTATTTACTTATCGCAGGGTACAAACTTCGTGTCTATATTGGTAAGGCCATCAAGGCACGAAGCAAGGCAATTACCAGTGCTCTCCAGGAGTACAACAGCCTGGTGCCTTTGATGACCCCTCCTGCACCATGCCTTGAGTGGAATGATATCGTGCACTACGGCTTTTTGTCAGAATTCGAACTTCTGAAACATTCACATTCGCAACAGGACATCTTATGCAAGCCCTGGACGGTCCCAGGCAATCGTGACGTAGCTGTCAAATATTTCAAGCTCAAACGCGCTTATGAGGAGTTGCAGAGGCTCGATGTAGAGATCCGCCGACTGCGCACATTCATCTATGACGAGGACAAATTTTTAGCAGCGCACGTTAGGCGTTTGAGTCCCGTCGACTCAATGTTGGCACAAGAAGTGGAGGAACTTAGAATGCGGCGACTTCGCATTAATTCAGTACACATTGCGCGGCTTGACGCCATTGAGGCACTCCCTGGATTTTCTGGCTCTCGTGGTTGTGGTAACAGGCGAGGTGGCAGCACACCCAGCAAAGATCCCGCCCTTATTCACATGGATGCGGTTGATGAAGATGGAGAATGGGATGAGATTGCAGCAGATGACGCCTGGAATGAGGATATGACACATCTCATAGATGTTCTGGAGAACATGGCACTAGATTGATTCCACATACATTCATATATACATCGCATTAGCATACTACATACGAAAATGTGATGGTGTTTATATCTCAGACGACCATGCATTCCCAGCAGTTTACACCTGGCTAGGAAAGAATGTACCAGCCCCAATGAAGACTCGCGCTGCAGTACACTCAAAATTACCTAAACATTCTGATCATACCAGAGCCCCAACGAAGACTCGCACTGCAGTATGCTCAAAATTACCTGAACATTCTGACCATACCAGAGACCCAACGAAGACTCACGCTGCAGTACACTCAAAATTACCTGAATGACCATACCAGCCCCAACAAAGACTCACACTGCAGTACGCTCAAAATTACCTGAATGATCATTATTAATTAAGTCATGCACCACCATTCAGATAACATCTTATGAAACGAACATGCGTCTGCATTGCATTTCGCACCCTTTGCCCAAACCACCAGCATGCGCGCACCCTATGCACCTCCTGCCATCCGTCAATGGGTGCAGGCACAGGAGAACCAACCACAAAGCCATGATATTGATTGTCAACGCTTTGCAAATCGCCGTGGAATTCGTCACGACAACAAAGAGAATCTATCGTCCGATAAAGCTTTGCATGAACACTTCTGCTTGAATAAGGATGATCGGGAGCTTGCTTTTCATGAGGGCATGTCAGATGTCAAGGACGCGGTATGATTCAATAGTTATTTGCACAACTTCATATGAAAACTAAATTTCAATCAGGCTATAGGCATGGGACGTATTGCAGACATTCTTTTCATTGTATTCGGTCTACGCCCTGAATGGGATCCAACGCGCCCTATGCATGCATCAGATGTTCAGGTTGAAGTTGTGACAAGCCGTCAATTTGAACAGTTTCCTCATTTCAAATGCATCGCATCTAAATTACAAGACATCTTCATGCAAGAACTCAGTGTGGCGCATATCTGGAATTTTCGAGAGAGGCTGAATCAAGTCACGCCAGGACCAGGCTATGTCCTTGACCCACTAACTCGTCAGTTGATGACAGGCAATGTCCGGCTTGCAGCTGGACAGACCATTCCAAATCTATCTGCTTCAACACCAACCAGAACTCCACAGCGTCCGCCACGTTCACAAACCAGCAACTTAACACAATCAGTTTCAGCGCCACCATCACGCCCATACCCTCCTGCACCAGCAACATCAACTCGTACAGTGCCGCCATCATGCCCATACCCTCCTGTACCAGCAACATCGACTCGTACAGCGCCCCCATCACGCCCATACCCTCCTGCACCAGCAACATCGACTCATACAGCGCCCCCATCACGCCCATACCCTCCTGCACCAGCAACACCAACTCGGTATCATGATCATACAGTGCCACCAACAGCGCCACCATCGCGCCCACATCCTCCTGCACCGGCAACACTGACTCAGTATCGCGCATCGCGTGTTGTAGTCGTCGATTCAGACTCCTCAGAGTCTGAGTCCAATTCTGACTCTGATCATTCCGATCATGGATCTCCTCCCATTCGCCAGCTCACACCTGCTCATCAACCCACCATCACCCCTCACCAGCTGACTTCTACCTCCGCTCAGAGTCTCACACCTGCTCATCAATCCACAAATGCTCGTGAGCTCAGCTCAACTTGCCAGCCAACTACTACTGCTCGCATTGCTCGACAACCTGTCCTCCCTCGTCCCTCCTGGATTGTGACCCCTCCTGGGTCACCATCTGTCGCCTTCACTGGAGATATACATCCCCCTGAATACTACATCAACCCTGATGTTTCTCTCTTCAACTTTACACAGCCGGTGCAAGATTTTCTTCGTGGACAGCATGCATCGGCTGCAATGCTATGTAAAGTCAATGCAACGCTTGACTACGGTATGGACTGTTGGGTGACTTGTTTTCAAGAGGCAGGATTGTCGTTTGAGGATGCTTCTTCTTTGCGCACATTAATTGTACAGGGTCTATCTCATGCTGATCTTCAAGTAGTCTTGGCCGGGGGATTAAGTTAGTTATGGTAAGCCATTTTTATATTGATACGTCTTCTCTTCAGCTGATCATCGCAAATTTAGTATCATACGCTAACGTGATTTTCATGGCGTAATATATATATATTTGTTTGCTCCCGCCGATCATCTCCTGCCTAAGCGCCTAGTTCGCATCGGAGTGTATCGCCTCCAGCTTATTAGTAGCCAGGGTCAAAAACTAATGGCCGAACGCATGTCTCACGATTTAGTCTGAAAGTTAACTTGTCACCTTTTAGTCCTATTGTGCACACGACTTCAAGTGTTGCAATGATGGTCACCACAGTGTCGAAGAAAAAGAAAGTGGTAAGGACTAATGAGCAGTGCAAATTATCCAAAGCGAACTCGGAGGCCATGTGGGATGATATCGCTGCAGAGCAAACGTTCTACCTGAACACCATCAAGCGTCTGGCCAAAAAATACCACACGTATGTTGTGTTTTAATTTATTCTTGCTTTGTGTTGACTTCCCGTCAAATCAAGCTCGCCTGAATGGATGTCTGGTCAGATGTACCTTGGCGGCAAGCTTCAGAAAAAAAACTGCAATGTCTGTGTTTTTAATGCCGTTGTTAGTGACAAGATACGGGAACTCAGAGAAAATGGTATGTGCGTCTCTAAGTTTTCAAACACGCTGATCTCAAGTGCTTCTTGACTCAGGAGAATACGTTGGCCGTGATATTCTTGCGCAGGTGACCAGAGAAGTCAGCAAGTCCGGAGAATGGAAAATGCTCTCTACTGAAGAAAAAGAAGAACTTCTGGAGCACATACAGGATGGTAAAGACTCGAAGGCAGCGAAGAAAGTTACTGGTAAGGAGGCAGCAGTTGATATAGAAAACACTATGTCTGCAGTTCAGTCTGAGGTTGGGTTTTCCGCTTCGAAATGTCATGCTTAAAATTAACACTCTACTACAGCTTCTAGGTCTCAAAAAGCGCACCGGCTGCAACTTAATGTGGATTCTGACACGCGGAAAAGTCGGAGACATATTCCCCCCTGCAGTTATGCCTCCGAGCCCCTCCAAACAGCATTTCTTCATCTTCGGAAGGCAACAGTGGAGTCTATCGGTATGCAGGTGGATGCTTATGTGGCGTCGGGAGCAGCTGGTGTCATCAAGGTAACCAGTGGTCGTAAGTCTGTTGACCTCAAAGCTGAGATTCGAGAAATGATTCGCGTTGGGATGCGTGAGTTTCAATATGTCATATATTTTGCTATCTACTGACTACTCCGTAGATGAAATCTTAACTAAGGAGAGAGGTGTATCAGAAGACGATGTCCCTGCGATGACCTACACCGCATATGAGGGTTTTGTTGTCAAGTGGGGAGTTGAGCTAGTTGGTTGGACAGAGGGGCAAGTCACCAATCCAGGCAACATCACATCTTCGATCGCGCTTGCACGTCTTCATGCTGCACTCAAGAACCACGACTGTGATTGGCGTGTACTCAGTGCAGATGAATGGGAGGTAAAGAAGGATGCTCACCAACAGCAAATCTCTAATGGCGACATCAAGCAGCGTGCAATGCGCTCAGACAAAGGCAGTCGTAAGTCATGCACCCGCAGGACAGTTGCCAAAGCTGCTGTAAAGAGCAGTGCGGTTGTTGGGGACACTGATGAGGAGGACAAGGAGGACATTGAGGACCAGCGCCATGCAGATGAATGGGACAACATGCCGGACGCTGCTGACGACTCATCCGAAGCATTGCCGGATTCCTTGGCCTGGGCACTTCTGCCTTCTGGTAATACGGAGCTGCGCCTCCCTCCATTTGACAAGGAGATGGCACAAGATAGAGACCCTCGCAGCTTTGATTCAACCTCTGATGGACCTCTTGATCTATCTGTTATAGGTGCTCAAGCAGACACTTTACTCGAACATTTAGCGCACACAATTCCTCTTGACCAACTCCCATTTTATGTTTTACCATAATCCCTCCTACCTATGCTTATCATACTCAGTATAACCTTAGAAATTTTTTAGCCTTTGAACATTCAATTGAATAATATAGTATTTGGCTATAGAGCATAGTATATTGCGCTCGTCGTGACCAACGATGAGCACAAAGGTTTCGGAGTCTGAAGTTCCACACATTCGGGAGGAGCGGCAACCTCCGAAGGCTTCTGAACGAGGCTGATGGGAATAACGGCGTTAGCGATGTTATCTATCTTATCAGCCTTTATTCATCTTATCTAAATAATCTATCTTTATCTCAATCTACCCTTAGATCAACGTCTAGCACAGGGTATAAGTGTCGAGGTAACTCTGGTGGTATTGCTGGTGTAGGGATATCGTGGGATCAAGGGCTATAACCCATGGCGGCTAAATTAGGCACCAAGCTTTATAAAGGTCATATATTATGTCACACAGGTGTTTTTCCCTGGTTGATCAGTAAATTAATGTACTTCTCATACATTCCCTTGGATACTATATTTAGTTGACTTCCTGTATCTATTACCACTTTCAGGCTATTCCCGTGGATCCTGATTGGTAATTCAATTAAGGCCTCTTTTGTTCACACTTCGGAAATTCCCATCACTCGTAACCCTTCGGCTGTGGACTCATTCCCTATAGCTGAGTCATACACCAAATGAACATCTTTTTTCATAATTGACTTTGGCTTTATTGACTCGGCCAGAAGCCCGGCCAATTCCTTCAAAACTCCCAAAATTTCTCCTGTCGTAAGTTCCACAGGAATATTAAGCATTCTATTTAGAACAGACTTAGTATTGATGCTGTCAGCAAGTTCTGATCGCCTTATTCCCGATTTAGGTTCAATCCCCTGATCCAGTGGAATATGAACCATTGTCCTTTCTTTCGGTGCTTCTTTTGTTCTTCCTTTTTCTTGCTGCCTTCTTCCAAATTCTCTGACCTTTGCTTTGTCCAGTGCGTCGTCTTCCATTATGACGTCATTGTGCTGTGCATCATACCGCACTTTGTTTTCAATTATAGACACAGGGGTAAACTTTTCTTTAATCATTTTTTTTGGTTCATTAATTTTACCCTCCTGTCCCATTGTTCTAGGATGGTTATCTTTGATTTCCGGTATGTTTTCTTTGTTTCCCTGGTTGTTTCCGGGACTTATCTTTACTGGTTGGAATTCTTTCCTAGGTTCTACTAACTCAAAATCATGTGCCTCAGGAACCGGTAGTTTGGGAGGTGATATAGGTTTTCCGGGGTTCAGAAATGAAGGGGGTGGGGAAATATCAGGTTTCGAAACCTGGGGAACGGTCTGCCTTGATCCTGGTGCGCATTGCCTATCTCCCCTCAGCTCATAGCGCTGACATTGATCTTTCTTCATATCCTCATGTGCTTCTCATCCCAGTGGATATACTGCATTGAAAACCTCTGTCCGCTTTCGTGTGCCTTCTTTCTGGGTTCTGTAAGCTGGGTAAGCTCTATTTTCATCTTCTTCTTCACTATCTTTGTCACTGACATATCATAATGCCCAACAGTTTTCATTCATTTCTTCCTCTGATTGATCAATTTCTTCAGCTTCGGCTTCAGCTTTGTCCCACTTAATACAGTGAGTTTTTGCTAACCATGTCCAATTCTCGTATGCTCTTGTCAATGGCTCGCCTCCCCATCTTTTCAAGGGAATTCCATCTGGTAATAATATTATTCTGTTCTCTGTCCTTTTCAAGGCTCCTTTGGTAATCATTTCTTCTATTTTTGCGCATCCTGCTAATCCATGATTTGCGTCTCTGCATCCCACACAGGCCATCCTCATAGGGTAGGGACGGGAATTGTAGTTAGGGGTAGTTGCATTAGATACATTGTTCATAGAATTCATTTCATTGTTTCTTGCTGGAAATCTCGCACCTGGGAACCTCGAATCTTGTAGACCCATTGCTCTCTCTTTCCTTGCCCTGACCAGTGGGCTCTCTACAATTTCCCTAATTGTAGGGTCTAAGGTTACTGCTTTGTAATATAGTGTGCTATAATTAGCATCCCCTATCTTCATCCTTCCTAGTTGCTGAATTAAGTTCTCCACTTTTTCGTATGAACCTGGCTTTGTAAGCCTTTGCTTATGTACTGCTTTTCTCGTCTTCAGTGAAGGGGTATCTTCATCATCAGAGCTTCCATCCTCAAAATGAGTCTTACGGCACTTCAGTCACCCCCAAAAGTATACCTATTAGGTTGATAGTCCTCTACACCAGTATCAACCTAAGAGGTGTGATTATAGTGGTATTTCCTGCTGGGGCAACTGTAGGGGAAGTCCTGTGGGACAAAGCCATTTTTTTCCCAGCCCACCTGGGACATATTTTCGTGGTAATTTGTATGGGATTTTCCCATCATATGAGCGGTGTCAGGGGTCCTTGGGGCCAATTTTTGTGGCATATTAGGGGGGTATAGCAGGGACTATAGGGGGTATTGTAGGGTTCAGTAGGGGCATTACTGGTATAATTTAGAGGAGTGGTGTAGGGACCATCATCAGAGGGTAGCATGGGGACCATGTGGAGGTGTTATGAGGACCATTAGGGGTAGTGTAGGGACCACTAGAGGATAGCATGAGGACTAATAGGAAATAAAATGAGCACTGCTAGACAGTGGTACAGAGTCCTCTAGGAGGAATTATAGAGATGAGTGGTGTTAGGAAGCAGATAAGTGAATAGTAGAAAATCCCAACTTACATATATTTCATAAGCTGCTATACCAGGTCCACTGGGGAAATTTTCAGGTCATATATATACTCATTTGGGATTCCCAGACTCACATATGTTCTAACATTGGGAATTCCCAGATCACATATATTCTGATGTTGGGATTTCCCAACCAACTATTCATATGTTGGGACCACATATATTGTCATTTTGGGATTTCCCCAATGACACATATTCTTATGTTGGGATTTCCCAACCAATCATTCTGATGTTGGGAATTCCCCAACCACATATATTCTTATGTCGGGAATTCCCAGGCCACATATATTCTCATGTTGGGAATTCCCAGACCTCATATATTCTCATGTTGGGAATTCCCCAACCACATATATTCTGATGTTGGAAATTCCCAAACCACACATATTGGGTGGCTTAGTCAAGGTCCCAAGGTTTATACAATAGAGCTTAGACCCTAATATCACCGCATTTTGGGGGATTTTGAAACTCAGCTACACACTCAGATTATTCCCACACCCCACACATTTTTAGCCACCTACTAGAAATATCTACCAAAAATAGATTGCTCTCCATAATTTCGCATTTTTAGCCACCTACTAAAAATACCTACTAAAATTAGATTGCTCTCCCTATTTTCGCATTTTTAGCAACCTACTGTGGGAATTTCCCCACAGCACTCAAAAATAGATTGCTCCTCATATCAGGGCCTTCCCATACTATTCCCACACATCACATTTTCGCATTTTTCAGCCACACAGTGTGAGAATTACCCCACAATACCAAAAACATCGCCCAATATGGTATACCCCACAATTATAATTATACCCACACTCTCCCCACTTCACTACAGCTTCACCACCACACCACAATAGGTTCCCCTTCATATATAAGTAGTAGTTTTGTATATATATATATATATATATATAATATAATAGACCACTTTTTTTGTTGATTTGTGTGCCTGCTCCTCTACAAGGGCCCTGTCAAAATACCCTAGAGTACAGAACATTTTCGCACTTTTGGCCCTTTGACAGGGAAGTGTTATATGGCATTCATAACATATTTAGGAGTATATATAAGGAGATTACAATCTTTATTTGACCCCCTGAAGTGCACTACATCAATAGATTAGTTTATATACATGAAAAATACAAAATATGTGCCCATTTGTTTATTTCTAGGTGGATGTGCTTAGATAAATTGTTCCCAGCATCTATTCAATAGCAGGAACAATGTCTCAGGAGCACAGGACCATAGGACAAGACCTTGTTGTGCAATATACCCTCCCTCTCCTGGTGGTCTACCCCCTGTGAAAACTTTTCCTGTGAGACCAGACCTCCAGGATTGCATGGGGTTCATTCCTATGCATATCTATGATATATCTATCACATATGTAACACAGAAAACCTGTAGGATCCTTCTATAAGAACAAAAACATGGAAAATCGCATTTTTAACATTTTTGATGTATTTTAGTATCTTACCCTTACACACATAATCCACTCTGTTCATATATCATCAGTGGTACATATATAAATGTTTTTTATGCCAAGGATCAGTTCAGAATAGGCCGAAGTTTTGAGATGGTACATGTACTTCTTATTTCTACTAATAAGGGGTCCATAACTTCAGAACATCAACATTTTATGATCAGACACCTGGGGTACATCTTCACTAGATAAGGGGTCCATAACTTCAGAACATCGACATTTTATGATCAGACACCTGGGGTACATCTCCACTATATTCAGTATCATAGATCTGAATTTCCAGACAGATCAATGAGGATTTGAGTAAATGGTGAACACAGGAAGATATGTGTGAGTGACAATTGGCACACATCACACAAAAGTTACATTTACATATGATATAGGTTAAAGATGTCATTACATTTGAGTAGGACGTATGTTAGACTACCCAAGGAATCTATCCTACACTTTGCTCTGAGGGTGGAAGATGTGTGGAAGGGATGTGGTAGTAATGTAAGTTGTAGCAGCATTACTAAGAGTCTGTTCGGATATGCACATTTGGCCTACTTAGGGCCAATTTAAGTTGAGAATTTCAGCTTTGTCATCACAGGCTCAGTGTGACCATCAGTGTGACAATCAATATCAAGAGATGATATGGATATCAACTGATTTGAACATGCCAGCAACTCGAACTTGAACTTGAGCTTCCAAGTCCAGCCGTAATACTCATTCACAACCCAGTGGTATCCTCTCACTACCATCATATACCTCCATGGTGAAGAAGAAGGCGACGGATGAGAAGAAATGCACTGGATCAGTGGCCCAGGAAGTTGAAAGATATCAGTGGTCAAGCGCTGATGAGTCATACCTCCTCAACTACATCGCTACCCATAAAGCAAAAGGGGGCGATGGACTCAATTTCGACAAAACTTTTTGGGCACAGGCCACCATCAATGTTGCGCACACCACACAAGTGGTGCAACGAAATCGGCTGATGCCTGTCATCAAAAATGGGCTAGGGTATTTTTTTTGCACTCCCTCTACCCCCTTGTGCTAATAATATTTAAGATATGTGCTACCTTTTACGTCATTGATCGTGTGGCAAACTTTTCGGGTATATCATGGAGCAATGAGCTTGGCGCCAATATCACACCAGAGTCTGAGTCTGTATGGACTGATCTTATCAAAGTATGTACCTATTGAATGTTCCTTCCTACTGCTACTAACTATTTCATCATCCAGGAAATACCCCTTGCAAAGGGCTACAGAAACAAGGGGTGGCCGCTTTATGAAAAAATGAATGACATCATACCATCGAAAGCACACGGTACTCACACCTATCACCCTCTGCTACAATCTGCCTCCGACTCGCTGCAATCTGCCAGTGTGACTGCCCAAGCTGCCTCCAGCTTTCAAGAAGCTGACACGCTGGAGCAGTCCCAAGCGCTGGAGAGGCTCGAGAATGGTACCAGTGGTGACGTTGATGCAGATAGCGACATCTTGATGATGCCACCCCCCTCCTTCTTCAATCCTGCAAAGCAGCCTCCCTTTGCTCCCTCAACACCAGGCGCATCTTCTGTGCATACTTCAGGTGCCGGCACTTCGGCCACGAACAAGGGCAAGCGCAAAGCTGTCAATGACCATGATGATGCTTCACAAACGCTCGTTCGCCCCCCTAATTCCTCCCAAGTCAATTAGTCAATCGGCATCAGGAAGGTCTGTCAAATTTGCGTGCCTCAGCATGCCTGAAGCCGTCCAGCAAATGAACAGTGAAATCCAGGGTCTCACAAAGGGTCTGACGTCATCCTTTGATTGTGCTACAAATGCCTTGGAAGAGCGCACCCGCACCATCCCGCAGTCTGTGGATCCGGCCCCTCTGCGCAAGGAGAGAGCTATCCTTCAGCTTCAAGATGAGGGTCTAGAGGACCATGAGGTGGTCGCTATCATCAAACATTTTCAATCCAACATTTCTATTGCTGATTCATACCTCACAATCAAAAAGGACAGTATCTGCAAGCTTTTTTTGGTCAAGTATAGTAAATAGTTCATGTACTTGTATCACAATTTTCATTTGTGTAGCACTTTTCTTACTAGGCTTATGTAGACTGAAATTCAACATCAATTCTACATACATTGTGAGATCAGTTACAAAAATCAACGGTAAACTTCAGTATTATTCAAGATCATCCTCTACAACAGACTCACCTCTCTCCTGTCTCACCCTGTTGTAGTCTGCCCACATTTGATGGGCAATAGTGTCACAACGGTCATGTGCACGAGTACGAGCCTCATCGGAGGGAAGACCCTCAGCAAGTGTGCCAATGTCATGCTCAGGCCTGCCAACGTCATTCTTGACTTGACGATAGTCCATCATGTCCTGCGGGTTGTGGACCCAGATGACATTGTGCACCAGGCACAATGCAGGGGGGATATGAGCTTGGACACTCATTGGGTAGAAAGGTGGGAGGGAAAGAATTCGGAAGCGGTTCTTGAGCACACCAAAAATGCGCTCAATAACGTTCCGGGCCATGGCATGCCATAGATTAAACAACTCCCTTTGATTACAAGGCCTGAAAAGGTCAGTATGAAAATGAGGCAATTGTAAGGGCTCTAATTACTTGAGACGGCCCCTGCCCCATTCAGCTAGGTGATAGCGTACATTGCGATATGGCACGAGTAACTCGTCACAGGCTCCAAATCCCGTGTCTGCAAGATAGTATCTTCTGGGGGGGGATGTTGAAGTCCTTGATCCAAGCACCGTAGTAGACACGAGCATCAGCCGCTAACCCCTCCCAACTGCTCAAGACATATAAAAATGACATGTTAAATGTGCAAGCAATGAGGCAGTTCTGAGTCAAGTTACCCTTGCGATTGTGAGCAGCATCGCGCCCTTTGCTGTCAGGGTGACAAGGAATATGGGTACCGTTGATAGTGCCAATAGCGTCGGCGAAGTAGGGATAGTATTTTGGATTTTGAAGGATCTCCAGAGGGATTTGGTCATCTCCACCAGGTAGCCGAACATACAACTGATAGATGGGGGGGATGCGAATGCATTGAGTATGCGTTTGAAATACCTTTAAAAATTCAGCGAGTTTGACAACAAGAGGCCAGTATTTACATACTTCAATATTGTATCATTGGAGCGTTGGAATCGTTCACCAAGGTGACGAGTAGAGAGCCCTGTTACAATATCATACAAAAAAATAGCTAGCTGCTCCTCAAGTGATATAAATTTCGAATCACAGCATCCTGAATCACGAAGTAGAGATAATAGTACATAAAATACATGACGGCATACACCAAGTTCACATCGTATATGATCTGGATGTCCTGTAAGTAGCTCATTGACCCAACCTATTCCTGTAAGAGCAGAGGTGTGATATGGCTGCTTCTCATAGTGAGAGCGAGAATAGAGTTGGAGGGCTTGTGAGGCAGCATCTGAAACTACTATGGCCGCATGAGAGGCACTAAAGAACATCTTCATGATGTGCTTCAGATGAAGCTCTTATGCATCATCTGTGTTGACCATGGTGGTACCCTCAAGATTTTCATTGACAGTAGCATTGTCAGTTAAGTCATATGAGTCGTTATCAGGGGCAGGGTCATTGGTATTCATGGTGTCGACGGTGGCGAGTGTGATGTCCTTATCAGCACATCGATGGGCGAGCGTGACATCTACCATCTTACAAATCATGACAAAGCTGAAATTCTCAACGCCAGTGAAAATCAACAAGAATGAGGTAGATAGATAGCAATAGACGTCTAAGTACAAATTGAGAGAGATAGAAATCTAAGGAATTCGAGATGGCAAAACTCTTATTTTGTGCAAAATGCAAAGAACTTTTGCAAAGGTAAAAAATGTAAGCATGTCAGACTTTGATTGCATACTTTGCAACAAACTTTTGACAAACTTTGCATATGCATGCATTGTGCATGTGCATATTGTAGATTAACTTCTGTGTTTGCACATATGTTATCTTTATCATATCTGAGTCAGTGCAGTTGAACCACATGCATCTTCTCCTCCGCCCACCATGTCATTCATCCCCGCCACAACCCCTGCTCCTTGTCAAGCCCGAGTCCGCCACCATTCCATCTGCAGTACAATCCCTATCTCAACACATTATCCTGTCTGCTCCTGCAAAGTCCCGGGGTGCACCATCTCAGTCCACCGCCTACCACCTTGTCCTGACTCCTGTCACAAAGGATCATGACACTCTAAACGGTGTTTCTTCTATTATGACCGCAGACCTTGCACGCGACCTCAGTCCTGAATTGGTTGGTATGCTCAACCACTCCCAACAGCTCTTCCATCTCCTAACCACATCGTCTAATAATTGGATGCTCATCAAAATCATCAAGTTGGTATGGACTTCGCTTGCTTTTTATGAGCCCATATACTCTTATTAGTTTGGTTCTCTCTCGCCTCATGAACTGCGGCTAGTAAAGAAACTGCAACCACCAATCACCAACCTCATATCCACGACATCTGCGATATCCCTTCTATATGAGTGTGTACACACATGTATCATCGGTAATATGCTACAGGGCACTGCTGGCGACTGGCTTGCACAGACGTGTGTGTCCAAACTCGCAGCATTCATTGAGGATCCAGATCAGAATTGTCTGTGATTTATTTTATCCTTTGGATTGGGGCAACTAACTGAGCCACAGTGAAGTACCTGTCACATCTCGTCAAGCCCATGACAATCACAAGCTACTTCCCCTTGCTGCCATCATGAACAAGCAATTCCTATGCATCCATGGCGGTCTTTCACCAGAACTGAACACTTTGGATGATATCAGAGCGGTACGTCCATTCGCAGATCTTCTATGACGCAACGTTCATTTCTATTGCGTTTAGATTGACCAGTTCCGCGAGCCTCCGACACACGGGCTAATGTGCAATATTCTCAGATCCTGTTGAAGACTTCGGGCAAGAGAAGATGAATGAAAACTTTGTTCATAATCACGTTCGGGGTTGTTCCTACTTCTTCACATGAGCCATCTCATGTGCCCAATGTATTGTTATTAATCATCGATGTGCAGTTACCAAACTGCCTGTCAGTTCTTAGAGCAAAATAACCTTCTTTCAATCATTCACGTGCACGAAGCGCAAGATGCCGGGTATGTTTTGATTGTACAGCCATTCATTTTACTCATGTGGTCGCTCAAAAGATATTGCATGTACCGGAAGACAAAAACCACAGGCTTTCCTTCTGTCATGACGATCTTTTCTGCTCCCAACTACCTCGATGTGTACAACAACAAAGCTGCCGTCTTGAAGTATGAGAGCAACATGATGAACAGTTTAACTCCACGCTTAGCAAAGAAGAGCTTGAGGAGTCTGACGAGGAACATATAGTTTCACGAGTGGCCCACCCTGAAGACGAAAGATCATCAAAAGCAAGATCATTGCAGTTGGACGGATGGCGCGCATGTTTGCTCCGCTCCGGTATGGGATCCTTGTCTACATGTTGCGCTAGTCTGATGAATCTGGCGCAGAGAGGAGTCGGAGAAGGTTTTGGAGCTCAAGAGCATATCTGGTTCTGGCAAGTTGCCATACGGCACACTAGTCCTGGGTACAGAGGGCATCAAAGATGCCATTTCCGGCTTCGAGGACGCGTATGTACAACTTCTTTCCCTGCATATGCTCTCAGTGTTCATTACATCTTCCTACAGATGGAAGTCAGACATCGAAAACGAGTGCCTCCCTCCAGAACTTTTCGACACCGAACAGGCAAAAGCCTACCTTGCTCAATCACAATCTGGGTCATTACCAACAACTCCAGCAGACACCATCGAGTCCCCTTCAATCCTGTTGCATTCATTGCACAAGCTAGTGTGCCCGTTCCTGACAGACTTGACCTGGACATGTGGATTGTGCCGTCAATGCAAGATCGCGTCGCAGAAGAGGGTGGCGATGGAGGTGAGCGCTGTTCACTACATCCTATCGTATGTACTGACCACATGTCCTACAGCTGGCTTCCTCAGGACTGGTTCAAGTACACGACAACCACGATGACTAGAGGGCGCATGGCGGGATGGTGGGATGGTGGGCAAGCACGGGCACAGCAATACCACGAGCACCTAACCATAGCAATACCTTTAGATACATCATTCAATGGCATTAGATATGTATTCACCCACCCAAATGGATAATCTTCAGCACATATTTGCATCTAAAATTCATCTAAAGCCATCGAAAATTCTATCTAAGCAGTAAATTTAACTTTCGATCTCTATCTTTTAGCATCTCGAAAAGTCTCATTTGGCGAAACACGTCGAAACTCATTGATAGATTTCATGGGGCTCGTATTTTTAGATATCTATCTATGTGTATCGACCTCATTTTTGTCGATTTTCACTGGGTCTCAACCCTTAAGTTGGCCAAATGTGCATATCCGAACAGACTCTTAGTAAGTGTTGGATCTGATTGGCAAAATGTGTGTTTCGCGAACAGACTCTTAGTAAAAGAAGAGGCGATACCAGGGTTCGAACCTGGGTTCCGGGAGGATTTGTATGTCAAAATCCCGAGTGATAACCACTACACTATATCGCCTTGGGACAAGTTTTAGTTTAGTACTATTTGGATAGGTTGTGCTCGGGGTGCAACACACTGCGGTTACACCCATTTACACCCGCTCCGTTCTGCGATGAACAGCGACGAATCGTTTGCAGCATTGGTCAATACCGCCAATCCAGCAGCGTCCGGATACCGTCAGCGAGAAACCAACAACCCATACATCCATTCAGATTATAATACTAATAACACGCCGTCTGGTTATCCTCCACAACCAAATCTCATGGACCCCTTCTTTGACGACGACGACGACGATGCTTCTCATTCTAAGTTTGCTATGTACTCTGCTCAAATACCAATGCAGTCCCAGGAGAGCGGTCTTCCTCTCGCTCGCTCAGCTGCACCCCCAGCTGGCATAGGAGCATCTTCTACCTCCCTTGCAACAACACCTAACGGACAACCACAAGGCTGGGCATTTGACGATGACGCTCTGTCGCCCGCGTTCTCACCTACCCCTTCCTTCCCACCAAAACCATCCTCGACACCCATGCGCCCGCTCAAGCGACACAGAAAGTGGAACTGGCCCTGGCAGAGGTACAAGGAACTCACTGGCGAGCGTATAATCACTCTCAACAACCCACTCATGAATGACGACTACTGCTCAAACTTTGTGTCCACGAGCAAGTACAATATGATCTCGTTTCTTCCCAAGTTTCTTACCGGTCTGTCCCGTCTGGTATCCTGTACACCCCGAAACACCAACTAATGCATCATTTTCGTAGAACAATTCTCGAAATACGCCAATCTATTCTTTTTGTTCACGGCGTGCATTCAGCAGATTCCCGGTGTATCCCCCACGAACCAGTATACTACCATCGCACCCTTGGCCGTGGTCCTCCTCGCTTCCGCATTCAAAGAAATCCAAGAAGACCATGTTCGTTATTCCTCCAATCACTGACCCATTCTCACCTTACCTCAGAAACGACACCAATCCGACTCCGAGCTCAATGCACGACTTGGCAAGGCGCTCTCCGAAAACAATTTCGCCGCACGGAAATGGAAAGACCTGTGTGTAGGTGACATCGTGCGCGTGGAGTCAGATGAGTTTATACCAGCCGACCTGGTACTCATATCTTCGAGTGAGCCCGAGGGATTATGTTACATAGAGACTTCCAATCTCGACGGGTGCGTTCCTCCTTTGAATTTCCTTCTTTTCCTGATAGACGCTCTCCAGCGAGACCAACCTCAAAATCAAACAAGCTTCCCCACAAACTTATTCGCTCACTTCCCCATCCCTCGCAAGCGCTTTGCACGGTACGTTGCGCTCAGAACAGCCAAATAACTCATTATACACATATGAGGGAACGTTGGAACTGTTGAGTAATATGAATGTACCGAAGACAGTACCGTTGGGCCCAGATCAGATGTTGTTGAGGGGCGCGCAGTTGAGGAATACACCATGGGTATATGGGATCGTAGTGTTCACAGGCCATGAGACGAAGCTCATGCGAAATGCAACGTGAGTGGTTCAACCTTGTTCGAGGTCTTTTTAGTCTGCAGAATCATTGCAATTTTCTGCAATGCTAACCTCGGGTACAGTGCGGCACCCATCAAACGTACGGCAGTCGAGCGCCAAGTAAACATTCACATCATCTTCCTCTTCGTCTTCCTCCTTGCTCTCTCACTCGGGAGTACGATCGGCGCCAGCATCAATACCGTGTGTTTGTTCTATCTACTTCATCAGAGATTAGGGCTGACAGAACTATTGTAGTGGTTCTTGTCCGGCCAGCAATGGTATTTAGTGGAGCCCAGCACATTCACCGGGAAAGGTGAGTACCTCCTTCCGAGAAGCTTTCTCTGACCGCCAACTGATCGCGTTTGATCAGCAAAAGCATTCATCGAGGGTCAGACATTTATTTCTTCTACTTATCCTCGCTTACTCACTCAAACTCTTCAGACATTCTCACCTTTATCATCCTCTATAACAACCTCATCCCCATTTCACTCATCGTCACCATGGAAGTCGTCAAATTCCAACAAGCCCAGCTCATCAACGCCGATCTGGATATGTACTACGCGCCCTCTGACACACCTGCACTCTGCCGCACAAGCTCACTCGTCGAGGAGCTCGGACAGATCGAATTTGTGTTTAGCGATAAAACGGGGACGCTGACGAGGAACGAGATGGAGTTTAAGAAGTGCTCAGTTGCAGGGATTCCGTATGCGGACGTGGCGGAGGAAGGTGGGGAGGAGGAGGAGGGTACGAGAACGTTTGAGGAGCTGCGGGGGTTATTGTACGGGGACGCAGGGAAGCCAGTCAGTACGATTGAGGAGAGAGAGCGGGAGGTGGCTAGAGAGTTTATGGCGTTGCTTGCGGTGTGCCATACGGTGATACCAGAGGTAAGAGATGGGAAGACGCATTATCAGGCCAGTAGTCCGGATGAGGCAGCGCTAGTGGCAGGGGCGGAGATGCTGGGATATCAGTTCCATGTGGGTCGCTCATTCCCTGTCAAATACTGTTTACCGCATTCCTCCTAAACCCTTCTCTACACCCCACTTCCCTTTCATCACACTACTTACTCATCCTCCCGCAGACTCGCAAACCCCGTTCTGTCTTTCTCTCAATCAACAACACTCCTGCCGAGTACGAGATCCTCAACGTATGCGAGTTCAACTCGACGCGCAAACGTATGTCGACGATCGTGCGCACGCCCAGCGGTTCGATCAAGCTTTTCTGTAAGGGTGCAGACACCGTTATTCTCGAGCGTCTTGCCAAGGCACAACCGTACACTGAGAAGACGCTTATTCATCTCGAGGTTCGTTCCATGTCCCTCCCAGCACTACCAATATTCATCATGCTCACCCAATCAACCCACAGGACTATGCGACTGAAGGCCTGCGCACTCTTTGCATCGCATATCGCGACATCCCAGACGCCGAATACCGGCAGTGGAATTCCATATACGAGCAAGCCGCTGTAACGATCAACGGCCGCGCAGATGCTCTCGACAGTGCGGCGGAGTTGATTGAGAAGGATATGTTTTTGCTCGGGGCGACAGCTATCGAGGATAAGCTCCAGGACGGCGTACCAGATACGATACATACCTTACAAATGGCTGGGATCAAGGTACGTTTGTCGCAGGCATTTCATCATGGCGTCTATGTCTACGATGCGATGCTGATGTGGTACGTAGATCTGGGTGCTTACGGGTGACAGACAAGAGACAGCGATCAATATCGGCATGTCCTGTCGGTTGATCTCAGAGTCTATGAACTTGGTAAGTTGGGAACGCGGTGAAGATATTCCGGTGCTAATACTCTACCTCTACAGGTCATTGTGAACGAAGACAACTCGCGTGATACTGCAGATTTTATCCAGAAACGACTTTCAGCAATCAAGAATCAGCGGAGTACGGGAGAGCTCGAAGACCTAGCTCTGGTCATAGGTCAGCACGTGCGCGAAATCAACCAATATCCTCCAACTAAGCCTTGCCTTTGCAGACGGCAAAAGTCTAGGTTTCGCACTCGAGAAAGAACTCTCCAAGTCGTTTTTGGAGCTCGCGCTCATGTGTCGCGCAGTCATCTGTTGCAGAGTATCTCCACTTCAAAAAGCTCTCGTAGTCAAACTTGTCAAGAAGAACCTGAAGTCTATCCTGCTGGCAATCGGTGACGGTGCGAACGACGTGAGCATGATACAGGCAGCACATGTGGGTGTGGGCATCTCTGGAGTTGAGGTACGTGATCATCAGCCCGCGACATTGCGTTTATGTTGAAAGCGATCTGTATAGGGTCTACAAGCCGCGCGGTCTGCGGATGTGGCAATTTCACAGTTTAGATTTCTCAAGAAGCTTTTGCTGGTTCATGGCGCGTGGAGTTATCAGAGACTGTCGAAGCTCATCCTTTGTACGTATATCTGTTTCTCTCCGTTTGGCGTATGTTCATCACCAAGGACCACAGACTCATTTTACAAGAACATTACGCTCTACATGACACAGTTTTGGGTACGCATTCACCCGCTCACTCACGGAATGTCTGGCTGACAATTACCTCGTAGTATTCCTTCTTCAATAACTTCTCAGGGCAGATTGCCTACGAATCATGGACGATATCATTTTATAACGTCATCTTTACCGTTCTCCCCCCTCTCGTCATCGGCGTGTTCGATCAGTTCGTATCTGCACGGATACTAGACCGATATCCGCAACTATATGCACTTGGGCAGAAGAACGTCTTCTTCACGAAGACGGCATTCTGGCTCTGGGTAGGCAATGCGCTCTATCACAGTCTCGTGAGTCTCATTCCGAGCGACGAAAAATTCAGTGATGGTGATGATAATAATGGTGTTTCTAGATTTTGTTTACGTTCACTGTGATTTTGTTCTGGGGAGATTTAAAGCAAGCGACGGGTTTGGACTCTGGGCATTGGTTCTGGGGCGCCATGCTTTACCTGGCTGTCCTGCTCACTGTCCTTGGCAAGGCCGCTTTGGTTTCTGAGTACGTGTCCCTATTCTTGTCTCACCCTCGTATACTAATGCGTATTCTAGTTTGTGGACAAAGTACACTGTTGCTGGTGAGCGCAAGTCTTCCTCTGCACAAACATCCAACTAACACTTTCCTCAGCGATTCCCGGGTCGTTCGTCTTCACTATGCTCTTCCTTCCTTTATACGCCGTTGTTGCCCCTGCCATTGGATTCTCTTCCGAATACTACGGACTTGTGCCTCGTCTATGGACTGACGCTGTGTTTTATTTTGTCCTTATCCTTGTTCCCATCGTCTGCCTAACCCGCGACTTTATTTGGAAATAGTATGTCCACGAACGCTTGAGCGGGATTACTATCTGACGCCTTTTATATAGCTACCGACGGACATACATCCCTCTTCCATATCATATCGCTCAAGAGCTCCAAAAGTACAACATTCCCGACTACCGCCCGCGTCAAGAACAGTGCGTGTCACTTCGGGTAGCATATGCCGGTCGATACTAACCCCTTATGACGTCAGATTCCAAAAAGCGATCAAGAAAGTCCGCGCCGTCCAGCGCATGCGCCGAAACCGCGGATTTGCATTCAGTCAGACAGAGAACGCTCGTCAAGATCAGGCAAAACTCATTCGTGCTTACGATACATCCAAGTCGAGCGCACGACCGTCGGGATATTAGACACGAGAGAGAGAGAAAGCGCCATTTGCTTCATCTGACATTTATGGATTGTATTGTATCACTGGGACTAATTCATACACCGCCATTTGTAGGACGATTATTCAACAGATTTATTGTTGTGTTTTCGGTTTTATTCGATGGTGATGGGACGTTGAAACACTGCCGTGGTTTCGATTTGCTGCCGATCCGTGCGAGGGATGGAGAACCCCTGTTGGGGAGGCGCATCTTTGTCCTCTGTATGGTTGGGGAGGCAAATAAATAGAGAGGTTGGCACCGGGAGCCAGGAACGAAGCATGGACAGTGTGATAAGCTTGATATACTACAGGCGAACAACACGCGCAACAGCAGTCAGGAAGTCTGTAGAGGTAAGGACCTGTAAGGACAGTTTCAAATCCGCCAGCGTGCATCCCTTTCATTTTGCAGCAATATATAGCCTATAGCCTCCGACATTTGCAATGCCGGACAACATCGGTGACCCTCGTCAATGTTAACATGCACTTAAAACATAGTAAGATTATGTTGGCCCCATGTACCTTCAAGAAATACCTCAATTGTAGGCACATGGGTATACATGCTTGTAAATAATAAAAACTAGGGAAATTTAAAGGGGCAGGAAAAGTGAAGGTTCAGACGTGTCTGGATGACAAGTTCAACCGTCAACCGGTCAAGTACACCTCTATTGAGACGTCCGAAGCCAGTTTGTGCATAGCGTTGCGATACGGAGACGTGCAAGGACAACAGTAGCGGTAATTAAAACTACCTAGCAAGAGAATGTACATGCGACATGTCATGAATCTAGTGTAGAGGTACTTCAGTGGTCGCGGGACTTCCTAGCAAGATGTGAGCGATGACATTGACAGGGGAGAGAAATATTACCTATATTCTCCCTCTGCGGCAACACTGAGCTCTTCAATTTCCCCTTGTGCAGAAGAGAGAGCTTCCGCAGCTGCTGCGAAGTAAAGCAGCTGCAAACCAAGGGTAAGCCCTCGCGACCTTCTTGCTATGAGACACACACCTGAGCTTTCACGAGTTCATTGAGATTCTTCACAGGTTCTGGCTGCAAACAATAAGGCAAAGTGTTATAAAAGCGAGCAGCTGTGACATACGTTTTCAAGAACTGTCTTCATGAGGGTGATGGCAACCTCAGTCTTCTGAACGAGGTCATCCTCTGCGTTCTCAACGTCGAGCCTTGCTTGTTCTTGCTTAACTGGACTCGTAGTTTTCAGACTATATGAGAAAAATGTAAGCAATTGGAGGACCAAAACTTGGTGAAAGTAATGACGTCTGCTTAGCGGCATCCAACTCAAGCCTGCTGATGCGAACGGCTTGGCGTGCTTTCATTGCGACGTTAATAGACGTTGAAAGCGTCGTCTGCCACGGGCGGAGGTACTGGGTCTGAATGGATTCGTCTTGCTCAACGCGAGCTGATGCAATGTTGTCGAAAACCTCTGCATACACGGTCAGTGCTTTGCCGAGTTTATCTTCAATGCCACCAGGGGTGCGCTGCATGGCGGATGCGGCGTTAGTCGCAGCGCGACCAAGAGCATGAGGGAGAGTCTTATGTTGGGAAACTTGCGGGGCGACAGGTGAGGGCGTAGGAAGATTGGTGCCCTTGAGGTTTGTAGCAGCGAAGTTTGTAATACCATGGCCAATAGTGGTCGAGAGCTCTGTAATAGACTCCTGAATTTGAATCGGGTAGTCGTACGACTCGCTCTCGTAGGCCTTGGTTACTCTGATGGAGGTGAGACATCAGCCAATACACAAACGAAGTACACGAACTTGAGAAGTGCCAGGTGTGCCTGACGTAACGCGTCTACACGAGCCTCCAAATCCTTGTACTCTGAAATAAACATTACGATTCAGCATCCAAACTATAATAGAGCTGACCTACCTTGAGGCAACTCCGTAATTTCATCTGGGGCAACTTGACCTAAACGCTCCCTGGTTGCCTGAACACTGGAGTTGAAGCCCTTTGCAAACTTGTTTGCGGACTGCCCCAGGTTTAGGCCGGAAAGGCTCGATTGCAATTTGTTCCAGCCGTCCATTAGTTTACTTGAAAATGATGATGATGATACAAGAACTAGACAGACGATGGGTTCAAGATGTGGAACCTCTGACCCGCAGCTGAAGCAGCCCAGCGGTGCCAATTACGTTCAAATATGGAAATAGGTTCAAGGGGTCCTAGTCAGACGCGTAACACAAATGCGCAAGCTTGTCTAAGTACAAGCTTTAAGATAATCCTCCACAATGTCACAACAATCGGCCTTCAGTTCTCCTGGATTCGACTTTTCTAACTCTGTTAGGTGAGCAAGACATTATATTATATTCCATAGATATTGTCTGAGCAGTCGTATAGAAATAATTTCCTCCAGGAGAAGGGCATGCCCCTTCCAAAGGCTACCAGCACCGGTACCACAATCGTAGGCTGTCTCTTCAAAGATGGCATTATCCTTGGTGCCGACACGCGTGCCACAGAAGGTGAAATAATTGCAGACAAGAACTGTGAAAAGGTTCGCTCTTGGAGATCAATATCATTCTGCTTCAGCTAATATGCATCCCCAGATCCACTACATAACAGAATCGATCCGGTGCTGTGGTGCAGGTACTGCTGCAGACACTGAGTTTACCACCGCGACGATATCATCAAATATGGAGCTCCATTCTCTGTCCACTGGGAGAAAGCCAAGAGTGGTCACTGTGATGACTATGTTGAAACAATACCTTTTCCAGTGAGCCCAACTGTCTTCAGTATTCAATATTTTATCATTTATACGGTGCGTAGATACCAGGGCCATATCGGAGCTGCTCTTGTCCTTGGCGGAGTTGACTCTACTGGGCCACATCTTTTCACCATCCATCCACATGGGTCTACAGACAAGTTGCCCTACGTGACTATGGGCTCCGGAAGCTTGGCAGCCATGGCTGTTTTTGAAAGTAGCTGGAAGCCAAACATGGAGGTACGTTCCACCGTTCTCATATGTGGCCAACGTTCAATCCCGGTCCCGTCTAGCGCAGCGACGCTCTGGCCCTAGTGTCTGCCGCTGTCTCAGCTGGTATTTTCAACGACCTTGGCTCAGGGTCCAATGTTGACGCGTGTATCATTACCGCCACGCAAACGGAGATGCTTCGCAATTTTGTCAAGCCCAACGAGCGGGTAGAGAAGGAACGCCATTACACATTCAGAAGAGGGACCACGGCATGGAAGAGCGAAAACATAAGAGACTTGATCGTTAACGAAGACATTACGCTTGTAGGCGCCACCGGTGATGCCATGGACACTAGCTAGACGAGATCGACAAATGATACTTGGATTCCTTGCACGCAAACAATATTTGGTTAGGCGGCAACGTTTTGATCTTTCTCTTCGTCCTGTGGATGCTTGATTTTATGCTGATGATGGCCATGCCTGCTCAGTCGTACAATTCGATGCCACAGGACAGTCATTTTTGGGTGTGCGTCGATCGTTTCCACGGTTAGATTATTCGCTCTCTCAACTCTACTATCAATGGTTTTCATGTTATTCTTCGATGTTTTTTCTCATTGACTCAAAGACGAGCGCGAAAAGGTGAACGTTTGTGCTGCTCTGAAACTTTGATCACGAGTACATAATATGATTCAACATATGGTCGATGCGTCCAACATTATATCAATAATAATCGTGATCTGTCAGTTCTTTTTCAGATAAGTAGTTCTACGTACTATAGTATCTTCAGGTCATTTGGGCCGAGGGAGCTGATTCAGATATCAATCGGTGAAGTTGTTTTAGCGCTAGCTGGTGGACCGAGCTTGCCATTTGTAGGTTGCAGCTGTGTCCCTGCGAACATGGAGGGAGGCACGAGTCAGCCAGTCAGTCATCATCAAGCCTCGTTGCAACTACCACCACCATCGACGACATGCCTGTTGTCCAGTTCGCGCCCTTTGCTTCCCTTGTTCAGCCAGGCTTTTGGCATGAGCTCACTCGCATGAAGATAGATGTCCTTCGTCTCTCAGAAGACGCTATTACCGTGAATGGATCGTACTCGGTCGGTCGGTCGATCAGAGATCGTGAAACAGGGCAAGATATCGCTCTTGGATGTAACCTCATAGTTGGGGAAGATGCTTACCAGAAGGCACCTCAGTATGTTGCGATCGGACACGCGTTGAAGCTGATATGCTGACTCTGTTCTAGGTTGCCACCCATGTCCGTCCAAGCCACTGGCATCTTCAAGAACTTCAATACTATCGAGGACTTTAAGGCCGCAGATAAGGCTGCACTCGTTAATGATGTCGTTTCCAAGGTGCGATCATGACTTGACGCGTCCGATAGCAAATGGTAATACTTGTCCCAATAAGATCTGGGACAGCATCATCACGACCAAAGACACGTCTCTCCTCACGCAATTCTTACTAATAACATTTGCCGATCTGAAGAAGTATCAGTACTTCTACTGGTTCGCGTTCCCTGCGTTCGTGTCCAAACCAGCTTGGCAGATTTCAGAAAATGGCTGGAAGCCAGCTCATGAAGAGATCCAGGGAGTATGTCCTTCTTCGAAGAGCATTTTCACGTTCTTACAAGTACTCTCAGTTGGAATCTATCTACGACTCGCTCCTCAAGTCAACTCGATCATTCTTTCTCGTGAAGGAGATCGACCGCATAACTGAAGTGGGGTCGATAGAGCAATATGAAGAGTTCTTTGCTGGTGTTACTCCCGAGAACGTAATTTGTGCATTCCGTCTCATGAACCAACCCTGACTCCCCTTGCACAGCGAGTAATCGGCTTTTTGGATCCATCTGCTCTTCCCGAAAACCCAGGTTGGCCTCTTCGTAACCTCCTTACCTTCCTTCGCGCGGTGTATCCATCGCAAACATCTTCTGTCCGAGTTCTTTGCTGGAGGGACAGCGAAAAACCCATTACCGGAAAACCATGGAGGAGCCGGTTTGGAGTGGTCTCCGTCGGAGAAGGAGACCCAACCACGAAACCCAGTGCTATAGGATGGGAGCGCCATCCGACAACCAACAAACTCAGCGCTCGAGTCGCTGATCTAGCACCCATGATGGATCCGAAGAGGTATATATTGTCGAGCGACTCATGGTGAATATTGCTGACAGGCTTTTAGGCTCGCTGATCAAGCTGTAGACCTGAACTTGAAGTTGATGCGCTGGCGGATTTTACCTTCACTAGATCTCGAGAAAGTGGCATCGACAAGATGTCTGCTTCTCGGCGCCGGGACACTTGGCTGCTACGTCGCACGTACCCTCATGGTTTGTGCCGATGGATTCAAGCCCACAGTCATAACTGATTTCTACCACTAGGGATGGGGTGTCCGTACGATTACTTTCGTTGATTCTGCGCGTGTATCATTTTCGAATCCCGTCCGCCAACCCTTGTTTGAATTCGAGGATTGTCTCAATGGCGGTAAACCCAAGGCTGCTTGCGCCGCCCAGCGCTTGACGAAAATCTTCCCCGGTATTGTAAGTCCCGTCTCGCTCGTCTTGAACGATCTCTGATGACTTGGAAATTAGAATGCTACTGGCCATGATATGTCGATACCCATGCCAGGCCATCCTATACCCCCGGCATCCACTGAGCAAGCGAAGAAAGACGTCGGGCATCTAGAGAAGCTGTTCGACGAACACGATGTTGTATTCCTCCTAATGGATTCTAGAGAAAGCCGCTGGCTGCCAACTGTTTTGGGCGCTGCCAAGGGCAAGGTACGGCACAAGACGCTATGCATATTACTCGTACTGAACCCTTACGCAGATAGTCCTTAACGCTGCCCTTGGGTTCGACACGTACCTTGTCATGCGCCACGGCGCTCGAGCGTCTTCGACGACGGGCAATCGACTAGGTTGTTATTACTGCAACGATATCGTGGCTCCTGCTGATGTATTGCCTTTCGACTCTCCATACCGGCATTCACTCACATATCGTTACATTTAGTCCTTGACGGATCGCACTCTAGATCAAATGTGTACCGTGACAAGACCCGGCCTTGCCTCGATCGCAGCTTCTACGGCGGTCGAACTCCTTATCTCTTTGCTACAACATCCTGATGGGTAGGTCTTATTTTACCCTCAAGACACTGTTACTGACGTCGTATGCAGGCTTCATGCACCCCCACCCCCTCCTCAAGTCAATGGCGTTGCTGCAGACCCTAGCACATCGGACAGTGTTCTGGGTCTTGTCCCGCATCAATTGCGTGGGTTCTTGGCACAGTTCAGAAACCTCCCGATCACAGGTGCAGCGTACGACAAGTGCACGGGTTGCAGTGAGACAGTAAGCGCGATCACCCATTCTCCACATCTCTATACTCATCAATGACCCAGGTTCTCAAAGCCTATGAGGAACAAGGCTTCAGTATGCTCTTGAAGGCATTCAACGAACCCGGATTCCTTGAAAAGTTGACCGGACTGGACAAGCTCTATAACGAAGGTGATGCCGCAATGGAGAGCGTGGACTGGGAAGAGGAAGAGGATGAGGACGAGTAGATTCTAATGTCCGATGTAACACACTAGTTTTCTGTAATTTTACGACTACTCAATTGTTCCTGTACTTGTCTTGTGTTTTTTTTACGACGTTG
The DNA here is from genome assembly GCA_016628565.1 of Suillus placidus. Classification (NCBI taxonomy): domain Eukaryota; kingdom Fungi; phylum Basidiomycota; class Agaricomycetes; order Boletales; family Suillaceae; genus Suillus; species Suillus placidus. The sequence continues at coordinate 206,405 of JABBWD010000037.1, forward strand.
CGATGTGGCACTACAACTTGCTCTGTAAAGGTGTATCATTGCCATGGGGCTGGCCCAGATACCACAGCGTCGCATCCTTCAACTCACTCAACCACTCCGCGATAATCTTGTCGCTGAAGACGTGCTGATCGTAGTAGGCAAAATATAGCAGCTGCTGGCGTGCAGTTGACGCACCAAGATACAGCTCGGCAGGCGGTATATGAGGATGGGGATGCCAATGCTCAATATGGAGTCGCGGTGTTTTGACGTCCTCGAAAGCAGCAGCCTGCGGTGACCACGGCGGATAACCGGCCCGATGGGCGTGAGGTGTGCTGTACAGGGGTGACAGATAGTGCTCGGCAGGTAGAGGATAGTCTGTGGGCACCAGATTATCCATCTGGAATTGCAACGTTTAGTTCATTTGAATCTATATCGTGAGAGCCACTGACATTGCCCAGAGTGGCTCCTATTTGTGTGTATATCGGGTTCAAAGACTGAACGGATAAAGTTTCATCGCCGTCCTGGTGGTCGCTGTTTTTCATCTTCAAAGCAACTTCCTTCCCGAAAGCAGCCCAATAGAGTCTCAGGCTGGAAGTACATATTTCACCCAACCGTGGGTACTTCAGCAGCTTCTGGGATTGCGCCCTCAGATTAGCACATCGGAGAAGAAAACGGTCGAAAGACATGAGCGCCGGGAAGTCCGGTGCCCCATCGACAAGTTCCAGCCTGCTAGGGTCCCCCCTAGACATCTCGCCAAGAGGCATGAAGGGAAGCACATATCGGACCATGCCGACGTTGACACCAACATCGCCCGAGCCACCCGTCTCAAACCATTCCTTATCTTGATACGGGCGCAAGTTCAGCGGCCCGAGGACATGCATGGGCTGGCGCTTCCTGTACTCCCATTCTTCTTCCGAAATCTGGCCCCCGAGGTACTGTCGACATAAAACGCGTGCCAAGGCCACTTGGCTGAGGGCGTAATACGCGGAGTTTATGGTAATGCCGTGGCGATGGCAATTGGTGAGAATGGTTGACGACACTGCTCTCGAAAATATTGAGACGTGGTTGCGTGTTTTAGCGACAGTGTGAGGTGTGGATTCCCTGAAGTCTCCGGGGAGGGTGTGACCGCCCTGCTTCAATGCTTTAGCTCTCCTGCAAGGCACCACAAACTGAACACTAAAGACCTTGAATTGGGACATCCGTGCTAAGTCGATTGCATAACCCAAAGCCCGCCTCCACCGTCGTTTGACAAGTGGAAGATCCCTAGAGCCCACATTACTCTCTAAAGCCTGATACATATGCACTCTCTCGCCTAGAGGAATATACGGTGGTTCAATTCGAGATGACAGCGTGTCAAAGAACGTCCTAAGCACTGTGCTCGTGCCAGCTGCATCTGTAATGTAGTGAGCGAGCACAACCACGACGTGGAAATGGTCATTTTTATCTGTTCGGCGCAAAATATAAGCACGAATAGGTAGCTGAGATGAAAGGCGGCGAGGTCCATCCATAATGTCGTTTACGAAACATTCAGCATGGTGAAAGGAATTGACTTCCGTGAATGTGACATCATCAGGTCGAAGATTCATGACTGCTTCTTCACGGATAATGAAGCGCGGACCAGACTCGTGTTCTTCCACTTCAGCCGCAATGAGGGGAAAGCGCCTTTTGACAGACGCCCAAGAACGCATGACATTCGATTGAGAATGAATGTCTTGGTCACTGGCTTGTGCGGTACGAAGGTGTATGTGCATCACGGTATCTCCGGTGTTGTTTAAAACGCCAGCCCAATAGAAAGTAGTTTCTGTGATTCCGAGTGGACGAAGGAAAATGCGCCGGCCTGGAGTAGAATCCAGCAACGTCCATGACTCAGAGGTCATAACGTTGAAGCTGATAGTGAGTCTAGAGGGAAGTGCGAGAGGGACTCAAAAGTGAGGACAACGGAGTGCTCAGGATATTGATAAATGCACAAGCTACCATCTTATACCCTCTCCTCAAGCACATATAATAATCCCGGAAACCATGAGAATGTCACGTTGGCTGTTTTACAGAAACCTTCAAACCCTAGACGGTATTAATAGTTGTGGATGGATGCATCATGGATAAACACTTTGACCATTTGCGAAGCGGAAGTTGACCTACTAGAGCGCGTTCTGCTAGGTCAATGAGGCGATCCATTGAACGTCTGCCAGTGACTCTGGTCGACCGTCTACCTTTGTCCTTGCTCGATAGTGAATTAAATAAACCCAAACATAGCGTGGGAGTGATCATTGACGTAATACAAACCTAAATTTCAATGGACCAATAAATGTCAGTCAGCGCGCCAGCTATCATCTATGCCATATTGTTACACAGTTCACGGAAAATTCGGCAGTGCCTCACGACAAACTCACGAGGCGGTTCACAAGGTACAACGGTCGTGTTTGCCCACGCCATTGACAAGCAGTGATATGATCACACGCCAAATTATACTGTTGATTAATTTGTACATTGACATGTCCCCTTGAAACAAAATGTGCCCGGGGCACCAAGTTGTGTCCCCCCGATATAAACTGTTAAAATACTAGTAGTATAGTTATTCAACAGCATAATGGCCAGTATGGACAACAGCACGCGTGCCGTACAGTGAGAGGAGAACATAAAGTTACAAATAGTACGTAGCCGTAGTGTGCACTGTGCAAGTACTAGTGCTCTGGCCTAAAGATGAAAATGATACTTAGGGCCACCTGTTAGGGACACTCAGCACACCGTTATGCACATTATCGTCCAACATTTCATGCCATGGACGCGGCTGGCGCACGTTATAATGTGTCAAAATTTCAAGATTCACTGGCCAATATATAGAGACATTCACATTGCAATACTTTGAACGCCCGTGCCGCCTCTTTCGCTCCACCCTACTCATTTCATACAACAGAGATCATCATTTCGACTCACAAGCACATGCTTGACCCCGTTTAGAACATTCACAATTTTCCCCTTTACCATCGCAAGAGCACTGCACCGAGTCGCAATTAATATTACTCCAAAATCAACGTCGAAATCATCATGACCGTACCTTCTTTGAATGTGCGCTGTTGACACATTTCTGGCAGTTACATTGGTTCTTTGGGCAAGCACAGCCGGTCCCTGAGGGGCCACAAGCTCTGTAAGAAAGTTCAGTGTGAGATAGCGGCAAGAAAGTGAGCACTCACGGGCATTCGCTGGCGCACGTACATCCACTGCAGGTTTCCATTATGGTTTTTGTCAAAGGTAGTCGGAAAGTGGTGGCGTAGTAGGTCCAGTATTTAAGCGACCCCTATGATGTTGACCAAATCATAGGGGCAACATTTGAATTGACATAGAGGGGTCACACGCTAATACGAGCCAAGCGTATCATTGAAAATACCGCAAATCGATACACATTGAATCAAGCCCATTCAAAGCTTCACTTGAAGGGTTGGCCAAGGTTCAGCGCTCAGCTGCAACCGCGGGGTTCAAAATATCTTTTTCAGTTTTGTGGAATCTCTTGTTGTCTACGCACGGTCAACGTGGATGTGACGACATGGACATTCTAATGACGGGCTTTGAGATATCTTGATGAAGTCAGGGTTGCGTGTGCTCATCTCGGAAACGACATATCAAGGATCGGCAAGGCAGGAGGTAGAAATACAATACATTGACTACTTACAATAAAATTCTTACAAAGAACAGCATGCTCATCCTCACGCATCATACACTATCCGCGCACTGACCCACGGGTATGGATAATTGGGCTGATAAAAGTTCCTGATTGTCCGCCGTCCAGCAAGGCGTGGGATCGTAGCGTACGACGCTCCAAGCTGCATAATCATCGTGTCAGCCGACAGCAAGATGAAGCGACGGTCAAGACTTACAACAACATGGTGCTTCCCATCGAAGAAATCTGTTGAGTACCCTGGGAAGTGCTTCGTTGGTGATAGTCCGTCGTGGTTATCGAGCAGTGTCGAAGTCCATTCCCAGACACCACCATTGCTTCCACGACCGCCGTTTGCCTCGAGACCAGTAGTCGCTCTTATAACCAAATATGTAAGATAAGACAATCGAGGACGCATAGTGACTTACGGAACGGGGTGCCAGTTTCTGAAACCTACGTTCGCACCACCTTCGTATCCAACCTCATACGTATCGAGGAAGAGCCTCAGCTCCGGTTCGGTGGGTAGTCGTCCGCCTTTACTCTTCGCACATTCATTGAGCATATCGTAGCTCGAAAGCACCGGCCAGTGCTTTGCGACGCTTAGTGGCACAGGACCATAAAAAGTGCGGACCTGACAATTTCATTCAGTCCCAGCGATCCATAACTGATGGAATAACAAACCTGGATCCCGTCCTCTATTTCCACCCAACTGGGTGGTAGACCGATTTCCTTCCTATCTACCCACCAAGCATGGAACTCTCCATTGCTGATAGGCCTCCACTCAGCACGGAATTTCCCTACCTGCATCTGTCGTGAAGGGCTCTCATTGTCCCAGCCGAACTCGTGTCCGTCGACCTGGTCACACACGCCTTCATCGAAGTCATTGCCCTCGCAATCGTTGTGGCCAAGCGTGATGGCAACAGGGCCAAGAGTGACGGTGGGCGAAGAAGGGAGTGTGCATGAAGTGTCCCATTGCGCAGACAGCGTCTCCCATGGCGGGGTGACGAATCCCGGTGGGGGGAGTGTCCCTGTTCCGGCACGCTGGATGAGCATGTAGAGGAGTGTCTATGCCATATGGAATGCTTTTAAGTCTCGATCAATGCAAACAACGAAATGTTATACTGACCTCAACGTGCCACCCCTCATGTTCAAGGGTCATTGCAAGCATGCGACCGATATTCCTGTTTATTTTGCGCTTTCCAGATGCTAAATCGTCATACAACGCCAGAAGGCGCGCACGCACACGGTTGCGGAAGGCAAGGATCGTTCCAAGGGTAGGCCAATCCTCATCCTTTGTGGGAACTTCAGAGTGTCTCTTCAATACAAAATTGACATCAGACGAAAACAAACAATGAGGGAAGCAAATACATACATGGCAGTGTTCTGGATCATCAACATGAGGGTCAATGCCTCGCTAATAAGGAGTCAGGAACGATGCTTGGAACTAAAATTGGTTGGCACCTCAAAGATTTGTGCGAAATAAGGCTCAGAATTCGGCTGATTGAGGGCACGAGCCATAAGCATGTCGAGGAATCTGTTCCAATACTCAGACATGACCGAGAAAGCACGTCGACGAAATACTGACGTGGGTATGTGCCCGATGTAAAACAGGCACTTGTGTCGCAGTTCAATAGGTTTCTGGTGCAGCATATCGCTTGGGATCATGCCAAGTGTAACAAGATCCCAGGCAGCCCACAGGTCCTTCCATTCCTGCAACGTTATCCATCAGACACCAAACGAGAGCCACGAAAAGGATTGACATACTTCTTTCGTAGGGACACCCCACGGGCTCGCAAGATCAAGAGGCGGGAAGGATACAGCTGGGCGCTCGAGGACATATAAGGTGCCACTTCCACATGGCGAAGATTGTCCAAAGATCGAACGGAGGCCAACGGAGGCGAAGATATTCAAGGCTTGTGCTGGGCTTGTCTACAATAGAGAGAATGAGCGGCACGTAATGGGAGGCAGAAAGCGAATTCAAAAATGAAAATGACATCTACTTCCCCGAGCAAGGTGGAAGAGAAAGCGAAAGCAAAGCAAATCACTTACGGCTTTGCCAGTGCTCATGCAAGCCTTCACCCATTCCTCAACTTCAACGCCTTCGCACGTTTCAGTGAAGTAACAGCTTTCTACGATGGGGTCAGCATTATCGTCTCACAAGGTTTAACAGACTTGTGCGATACCATCAACAAAGTGCTTCTCCCAGCGTTTTCCCTCGACATCAACACAAGGTAATGTTTTGATGGCTTCTTGAACCCACCCATTGGTAGATGCATCAGAGTGGATAATGGGAATTACAATCCTGTCCCCGGATCCCTTATCCAACTTCTTGGAGAAATCTCTCAAGAATTGTATGTCGAGCAGCGTAGGGGAGAGAAGAAATTGTTTGCTAGGTTGGAAGTCAGATACGGAGGATGGTGTATTCGACCTGGAGGTCGATGAGAAGTTGGAGAGAGAGGAATCAGAGTGGTGAGACATGGTGATGCTGCACAAGAGTTCGCACTCAAAATATGACGTTTGGAGGATGATATTGAAAAGCTCAGAACTCAATGCAGGTCCACAAGAGGTGAAACGTCGATTTTATAGGAATCCACAAAATATACGTACAAATAGAGCAACGAATCAGTATCCGAATTATGGCAGTCGTCACCACATTGATTGCGTGACAATAAATGGAATGCACAAGATCATCCATCGCGTTCGGAGTTAATGCCGATGACAGACACGAGGACAACGTACGTTCGCCAGATGGAGTATAGCGAGGGCGGTTGTGTGGTGTGGCGCATAAAGAGAGGCGTAGATTTTTGATATGAGAAGCGAATGATGACCTGAAATGAGTGTGAAAATCGACCCAAGTGCAATTCGACAGCGTAAGAGAAGCCCGATCAGGAGGTCACAAGGATGATGACAGTCGGATAATATCGGGACCAACGACTTGATCAGATAGCGGAGTCTAAAAAAGGCGAGCAAGACTCGCGATAAGGACCACTTACCTGCTGAGACGCGGCTGGAGATGTAAATGGGGACATGGTGGATAATGTGCTTGAGTTAATGCTAATTGTGCAACCTTGCGAAAAAGAACATCATCATTTGATGGTCGGGGGAGTTATTGACGTGTTGCAAGAGAGATGGGATTTTGGATGGCTTTTCAGCTCTTCTATGTGCCCGGTGAGTCATATGAAGCTGGTATCAGTATAGACTAGCGGTAATTCCCAGCTTGGTATGCGACGAGACTAGGCGTAAATCCTAATAAGGTGCGTCCAATGGTAAGAGCACAGCAGACCATATTCATGGTGGACACGGTCAAGGTGATGGGGAAGGCTAGATTTCAATACTCTGGTATCTTACTTATATGCAACTGCATGGCGTGCTACCCACTTGCGATGGTGTGCTCAGCTCCCATCACGTGATCAGAGCCCGTCTATGTACAGCAAACCACCCGAAACTGGAAGAATCCAATTGAGTGGATCCGAAGTACTCATGCCTAATGTCTTCTTGGCACTTGTTGTCTTCCTTCTGTTATCTAGGGGCCCGGGAGACTACGATCGTTGACTAGGACTGTTGGCCACCTCTGACTGTTGTGCCACTTCAGGTTTTGGAGTTCTGTTATTTCATCGACGAGTCTCGCAAACATGCGAATAAATTCGAGAGAAATAATTCATATGGTTAAACCTTTAAAGCTAGGACCGATGTCAGCAAAATTTCGGCACTCCTCTGCCAGTTCTAGTTATTCCAATCCAAGGACAACGGCAACGTTGACGATCCTACTTTTTTCAAGTTTCAGCTCGGCTCTGTCTCAGGTACCAACCTCGGGCGTGCTCCATGTTCAAGGATTAATTGGTGTAAAGGACGTCCGTTATCATCTTCCTCAGAGAATGATTAGAACCATTCGTGGCAGTCTGACGGTCTCCCTGGAATACAGAATGTCCAATCTTCGCAGCCTCAGGTCGCATATCTGAAGGTGCTTCGAGCTCATAGCAGGGTATCTACGGCACAACAACGGGTGAAGAGGAGTCAGAACCACTGCGCCCTTGGATGGTGGCATGCTCGACCACTGCGAGCGATTGGAAGTTTACGTGGCAATGTGGTATGATTGATACTTCATAACGAGAAGATGACGATATGAGGACCGAATCATTAATCAAGCTTGAAGGGCAACTTATCACAGCAAATCAAAAGAATGGTCAGGATATATGATATTCTGACCTACGTAAGTTGAAATCAACTAATTTTTTTCTTGTGGAACTACAAGGTCTCATTGCAACTCGAACAAAGACCCCCTTCATGGCGATCGTTGCGACCAGCCTAATCATGCCTTCTTTGATCGATGGTATCTTGTGGCATTGAGCGACTCTTTGTTGGAGTGGCCGACGACCATAATTGTATCCATGTGTCCACGACATAATGGATGCAACCCATCTCCCTCCATATATAAGAGACATTTAAGATGGCACATATGCTCATCAGTATCATCTTACTCTAGCATGTCCTCCGCACTTACCTATCCTCTTCCCGTTCTCCCTTCTATCACAGACGATCTCGAAAATATCGACTCACGCCACGCTTTACCTCATTTGATGGCACTAATGAAGAACACGCTCATTCGTGGTCTGAATCGTGTCCATGCATGTGCGCCTCTCATCATTGTCGGCCACCCCGCTCTTCTGCCTTTCCTTGACTACGTGCGATCGCTCCTCGCGCAATTAGATGTGCACCTCGAGGAGGACGCCACTTTTTTCTCTACGAACGTGCTGGCAGAGGTCGCCACAACCAAAGCTAACCCTGATACTAAGACTATCAGGGAATCCATAATTTCATTGACGAGTTTGGTGTCAGCATGGATTTTGGTAGGTATTTCCTTACCCTTTCACCCGCAATTCATCACTTGTGAACAGGATGAATCCAATTTTTGTTCGAGTGCTCTATGCGAGGGACTCTCGTTTGGACCTCCGCTGGTCGCCGTTATGCAGGCACAGATCAGGGCGCTTACACCTACGCTACTCAGCTCTATTATATCCCATTTGGACCTTCTTGAATTGATTACAGGTGCGAATATCCTTACTACAGTCTCTCAAACACTGAAGGTATGACAGCCAGCGTCGGTCGCATCAGTGAACGCTCGGACTTGACATTCCTGCTTCCTTTTGTTGTCTCACATCATGATCGTACCACCTCTACACATTGGCCCAAGATTCCCGAAGGTTTTCTCGAGGTGTTCCCAACCCTTATTCTCAATCACCCAGGGTACGTTATCCTTCTTTGCCTTAGTTGACTCTCGCATGACTTTTACTTATCAAAGATGCTGGCAATTCGCGCCGTACGATCCTCTCACCCATGAGACTCAGAGCTTGATCACAATTTCTGCTTGATCTTCTTCAAGGTGTCCTTTATTTGTTTATATTTCTCCATTTGACTGCCGCTCTTCCTATACTATCATTCTTAAGATGTACGTCTAGAGATCGCTTACAGCCCCAGGAGCTCGGAATTACTTGTAAGAAGTATCTATTTCTCTGGGCTCCATGAGACATAGAAGCGTGCACCGCGCTCTTGTTGCCATCATTTAACCCCGTGTTGGACACTCATGAGGAGCTAACGCTGTTTCAAGAAAAGGATCCGGTGCATGACCATACTTTGATACTAACATTACACTGGGAAGGGCAAGAACAAACGGTAAAATTTGGACTACTTACAGTGCCAGTACACCATTCCTTGGTCTCGATCGATGACACAGACTCAAAAAAACTGGTTAAAGCCAAGCACCTTCTGCGCATTGACACTGCTGGAGGTGGGAATCATGTAGTAGCCCACAATGGTCACGCCTAACATATCTCAAAGGGATTTTCCTGGAGGAAACCAGAGTGTTATTCCAGCTATGGCGTGTCAAGACTCAATAAGTAACTGCTGACTTGAAACGTCGCGGTGCAGTCGGTGCTCGAAAAAAATACAAATTGAGGTTACATAAGCGAAATATACTTCCCTCATATTTTACATGGCTAAAATCTGTTGATGATCCTTGCAGTTCGAGCAACCAGAGTTACCAGACCTTACTGAGGCTCTAGGTTAATGCAACTGATTGACAACAGAAAAGCTGCATTAGGTTGCAGTACTAGCAACGCACTTGGAAAGGCGTTCGTTCACACTGAACGCAATTCATCGAAATACTTCGTACTGGAGCTCAGCGATCATCGATCAGCACTAGCGTTTAGGTTCATTGCCTCCCTCGCATCACCTCTCGATAGATCTAGCTGGATTACCAATTCCAAGGCTTGGCAACTCGATTCATGCCACCACCTCCAATAATAGCTCTCAAGCGCTCAAGGCTCTTCAGAAAAACTGTCCTCAACCTCCGTATAGACCCAAGGCTTCGCCAATGGGCAACTGTACACTGCACTTCCGAAACTTTGATGTCGGCGTGATGTGCAAACTGTATTTACCACTCCAACGAGGAAAAATTTGTAACAGAGTTTGCCAATCAAAAACTATTGATGGAAACATCCACAGGCGAATGACGTGCTTAAGGTAGTACGTATGTTGCATCATACTATCCAGCGCTCTGCTCCCACCTGTATAGTCACCACTGAGTGATTCATTACCGTGCCCTGTTCATGACCTTTTTTTCTGGTCATAGATCCGGCCGCCTTCACATGTACCCCACACTTGCCGTAATGCCATCAGCACCTTCACCTGGCTCTTTCGTGCTTCCCGTGCCCGATGTCACTCAGTCACCCCAATAGGCCCATCACCGCCTTTACTATGATGGCATCATAATCAATAACAAGTTCGAGTACTGGCGCTACGCCTGATGTGATGAACTTCCGACCGAATTCAGCCGAGCAGCTGACAGGAACCTAGGCACAACCCAGTCTGCGACAGACTTGCCCTGGGCCAGGGCGTCCATTTCCCAGACGTTCTCGATGTCAGAACGTTTTAGCGGAAATTTGCCAGGGAACTAAGGTCCAGGTTGACTTACGACAACCTGCCAAAATCACATACACATAGTACAGGGAAAGGCGGCCGTAGGACTCGTAACTTCAGGAGTGCGTGCAGCCTCGGGAGCAACACAGTGTTCATGGTTAGCCTGATGCAACTCGAGTTGGAGTGAGTAAACGGGGACAATATTTGCAGCAGGTCAAAGCTAACCGAGTTGGAGTGCTGTAGCCAGACTCGGAGGGTGCCGCTGCAATGTGACCAAGCGGTGGCTATTTGACGGTAGACCTCGTGAGTCGAGATCTGGCTGGATAGGCCTATAGGGTACTTTTCTAAGAAGTTTCGAAGCAAGCCTGACGCGATCAAAGGTACTTAGCTGCCAAGAACCGAGAAACGCGCTCGATGCGAGTCTCGAACCAGACGGGATGTCAGTCGAGTCTGGTTCGAGACTAGGTCGATGCTACATAGATGCTTTTGCTTCTTAGATCGTCAACTGATATGTATATCAAATTATAGCTTGGACGTCATCGTAATTGCAGTAAGTGGTTGCGTAACTTGTAAACTTAACTAAGTCCACCATGCAGCTCGTCGCTAGTGTGTCGAGCATCAGCACTGGGCTACCGCAGTCGTGATACATGGCCCCTTTTGTTCCAGCTTTTCAGGCAATTCAACATTCAATACCGGATTCCTTGATGTAATACTTGTTCGGCCCATCACGCACAAGAACTTCGAATATCCGCCGCGCTGCCGCTAGTCCCTCATTTCCGTCAGCCCCTGTCCTGTTATGTTCTCCATTCGATTGAATCCAGGCTATCTGTGACAATGACATCGCCAGGACGGGTACCTTCTAGTATTGAGAATGGTACGTAAATCCAATGAACCGAGTTAGTGTTGTTGCGCTCAGTTTTATCCCCCAAATTTGTAGCTCCTATTGCCATCGTATCGGTGTTTTCGTCGCTCCATCTTGGCCCCATCTGTCGAAAATAGCCCAAGATGTTCAGTATAAAAGCTCAGCGTTCTCTGACCTTTCCTTTGTCAATTCCTCGTCTCATTGTCAAATCATCCTACTAGCGATCTACATCTTATACAATGCCTTTTCCTCATGATGGAGTGTACACTGTCAAAAACCTTGGCAGAGACCTCATGCTTGACCTTAGAGGCAACAACACCACTGAAGGCAACCAGATCCAAGGCTACGCCAAAAATGGCACCGTGGCTCAACAGGTATCTATGAGCGTTCGCATCCACTTTGTGACTGGTTCTCACATACATCACGTATGCTAGTGGATGATCAAGAGGCAAAACGAGCCAGGGTCTCCCAACAAGGCTGTCAGCATTCAGTCGAACAATAACGGCAACAATGGAAATGGATGCTTTGCTACTGCGAACGAGGTATGCTGGATCGGCATTCATTCATTCATCTGCTTGTTGGTTGACGCGGACGTGGGCAGGATTCGGATGAACCAGTCGTTTACACCAGGCAGGCGTTTATGGTTGATCTTGTGGGACGCACGGACGATACTTTTACGTGAGAACCCGACGCAGTGCTCAGCAACCCATTTTTGCTAATTTAACGACCCGCATGTACAGTATGAGCTTCACTCTCGGGAACAACAACCTGGTGCTATCCATTCCAAGCTCAAAGGATAATGCGGTAAGTTGGTGGATCCTTTTTTCGAAGCCTTTTGCTCATAACATTCACAAGGTGAAACTGGAGAATCATGTCGAAGGAAGTGCCCGCCAGCAGTGGGAGTTTTCCCGGGTTTCTGATCTCCAACCGATAGGCTAGTTGTCGCCACTAAGTACCACCTTGCAGAGGTGTTCAAGGTTGAGCTATCGAAAGTGTCCCCGGGCCGCATATATGTACTACGTCGTGTTGTATCCGCTTCCGTTATGAATGTGTATGTTGATGAATAGCATTGCTTTGGCCTGCTCTCTTAGGGAAATGAGTGGGTAGAAGATAGCCATCGGTGAACCGTTCGAGGAGGTTGCGCAGAACTCGCAAAAAGCATTAATGCACTGCATATGTTGGGCCACCGCCCACCCATTTATGTTAAACGTACTAATACAAGCACTCGACGGCTTTCGACACGTGACAATGCAGTATATAGTTGACGTTGCGAAAAGGGGGACAGAGGGAGACCTTGACACCCATTGAAAGTTTCCTTTGAGACTAGCTTACGCGACTACTGCTTACGATTGACTGTCCAACTCGACCGGTAAGGATGGAACGAAAAGTGATTCGTGGGATACAGTGGTTTTCGATATTGTCGAGGAATTGGACTTCGATGAATCCGACGATGTAGAGCCGTTATCCGTACTCGTGCATTCCCACCAGGCCTTTTTCAACTGAGAGGGCGATCTACTTTAAGTTATCGGAACTTAAGTAGGAATCCATGGAGGTGTTTAGCTGTATAAACATTCTATACTCACGGTAGTCACCAGGCAGAATTTTATCGTTGAATTCGTCGACAAATAGGTTTCGTGGGGGGAGGAAAGCACGATGGAGGCAAGCGCGAGTACTTATCTGCGATGGGAAAAGGAAAGCAATTGCGTCCTCAATCTCCATAGTCTTGTTCAGGACAGGCAGGCGTTGTCGATCGCCGAAGTGTCTTGCTCGATTTTATTGATGAATTTCGTGAACTGTGGATCATGGCAGTGCGCACAGGAGTTTGCAATGGAAGCACGTGTAACTTGCGCCATAGTGAATGAGAATAGGCAAGGCACGAATGCCATCACCGAGAGGTTATATTTTCTGTGAAATTGCATGAGTGATATGAGAGGACAGCCTGGACAGCCTGGAACTTGGCAGTCGCATATTGTAGGTGTAGGAGATCAGAGCGTCCGTCAGCGCTGCACAGCACATGACGGGTAGGACACAATTGAAACGGAGCCGACGGTTATTTGTGCTTATATATGTTAGATGTCTTCAGAGAGTGGGCCCGGGATAGGGGCACTGCTGGATCGCGGCAAGCTTACGAGGGTAGGGTCGACGGATTCATCGGCGATTGGATCCGAATCATCCGATGAATCTCAACGACATCCATTGTTTGAATAAGCCTGCAGGGATCTAACGTTTTGCACTCATCGTGCAGTGGTTTAACACTCCAGAGCCACCCCTGCTTCGAAGCGCGAACAATATTTACATGTGTTGTGTTACATTTTCACTGCATTCGGTTTTTATTCCTGCTACCTTGCACAGACGTGCCGATCACGTGGCACCGAGATGCAACGAGGCTTGAGCATTGTGAACAACTTCTGGTAAACCCAGCACAACTGTTGACGCTGTATGCCTTTGACTACTACCACGACCACCATCAACGAGTCACCATGAACCGACTACGCTCTTCACGTGCCCCCTCCCCGACACCTACTACTTTCTCCGGAATATCTAATTACCGCACAGAGTCCTATCGTCCGATCAAGGATAAAGGCAATGTCCCGGCCGTGCCAGCCGTAAACTCCAGGATGGTTGCACGCACACATTTTGACGAGTTAGCCAGTTTTCTGGTGTCCTATCTCGTGAAAGGTGCGGCCTGGTGTTCCATGTAAATGTCAATTTTATGCTAATGCCATGTACCTTTAGCTCCGCAGGAGTCGCGGGCCCACGCACGCTCAAAATTGACCAATCTTACTAGACAACAATTCCATGAGCTGTCAACTGACGTGTACGACGAGCTCGTCCGACGTCGAAGGAACACTCCCGAGAACGACGGTAAGTCACCTGACCTACATCATATCATTTGACCGAGTCGCTTCTCCAGTCCCATTCCTTCCCGTGCGTGATGAATTTCATCCCAAGCGGAATCAAGCGCGTCAGAAATTAGCAACGCTGCCTAGCGCCAAGTTCGAAGATCTTTGTAGCGACGTCTACTTTGAAATCATGAGAAGATATCCCGAATTTACAGAGGTAGATAGTTCCATCGTTATTTAATTTATGCTAAGTCTGGTGCCAGTTGGAGGACCCAGGGGTAGCATCTCCCGCATCAGCATATGATGACGTACCCTCGCCCGAATTCCACACGTCCCCGCGACCCGACATGCCCATACTCCCACCCAGTGCCCGCACAGGGCGACCATCTGAAGACCGGGGCAGCGCACGTGAAGAAGAGACTCGGAGGAGCGAGGATACCCACACATCCCGACGAAAAGCCTCCCAAGACCACGGGGCAGATTTTGGCCGAAGACCAAGTGCCTCCGCAAGTATCCGGAGTGACTCAACGGGAACTACAAATGCGCAGAGTGCAACTGCAACGAGCGGGATGGTGATACCAAACAAGAGCACCATCGCAGAGGAAGACATTGAGGTGCCGTACGGGCGGGAGATGCGGGAGAGCTCTGGAACAGCCATCGATACGCGTGAGGGTGTCAGGGAGTTTGATACCACCGACGGTGAACATGAGCACTGGGACCAGCGTGGTGGGCTGAACGGGCTCAGCGCACGGCTGAGGAATGTGCATATGGAAGATGATGATGTGGGGGATGTGAGGAGCGACGAGTATGATAAAGTCTCTCTGGGACGTACATCAGTGACATCCGATCGGTCTATCGGCGGATCGAGGATGCCCAGTGCAGCGGGCGATGAACAAGAGCGTTTGAGACGAGATTACGAGTTCAAGGTCGCCACAATGCAGAGTCGTATCACGAGTCTGGAACGAGACCTTGAACAACGGGAGCTGGACAAGCAGCAGACGGTACGCTGTTTGGAAGAGGAGCTGGAAGGTTTCCGAAAGGCACGTCCTGAGGATCTTTTCCTCTGATAGTCGCTGAATTGTGCCCCCAGCGTGCCGAAGAGCATGGATCTGTTATGAAGGCTCTGCAAAGGGAGCTGGACGATATTCGGGACCTCCGGGCAAGAGAGAAGGAACGCGAAGCCAGACGAGCACAGGCCGATGATGAAGAACTGCAGATACTCCGTGACCGCTGCGAACGCCTCGAAGAAGAGCGCAGTTCTGGATTCGGGATAGTACGTCAGTAATTTGAAGTTGAAGGTGCTAAATTTGACGTCTTTTTGCAGGATAACAGCGAAATTATCGAGCAACTGCGTGCCGATATGGAAGGGTTGATGTCAGAACTTAGCGATCTGTCACGCAGGAATGACGAGTTAATGACTGCGAAGGATTCGGACCTCATTGTGATCCGTGATCTGGATAGCCAGCTTAAAGAATACAAACGCAAGTACGAGCAAGCCAAGACCGAGCTCAGAAGCGTCAAAGGTCCGCAAAGATATTCTTTTCATGCAAGTGGCTCTTATCTGATATTTTCCTGGTCAGCAACATCCCAGCTCTTCCTACAGGCGCCCAAGATGGAAGACCAACTGCCAATGGGTCCTGACGGGGGTCTCGTCGACATCCATGTCACTGCCTTCGTGTCTGCCATTGATAGTCTTTTGACTGCTGGACGTTCCAGCGCTCCGACACGCGTTCTAGTGCCGATGAAAGCCGTCGTTACGTCCACCACAGCCATCATCGATGACGTCCGTGTATACGAACAACACCCATCCCGCGCGGACGTCGACGTCGATATCCTACACACTCTCCGCGAGCGCGCCGAGGCTACCCTGACCAACCTTGTAGCTGCATCCAAGACGCATGCCACCGCATCCGGCATGTCTCCTGTGAGCCTATTGGACGCAGCCGCGAGCCACGTCTCTGTAACACTGACAGAGATCGCGAAGATGATCTACATCCGCAAGGCTAGCCGGGCCGAGCAGGAGGAGTTCATGTCTTCCTCAAGCTCTGGTTCGCTGTCGCATCTATCTTCTGCGCGCTCGACGGAAAACGTGAGACCAAGCTTTGAACGCAAGGGCTCTACCTTTAGCACGAGACGATCAGAAGATGTTGTATCGCCCCCTATGACTGCAGCATCGCGCTTTGCGGAGGCTCATAGCAGACGAACACCGTCTGAGCCATCTAGTTCACTCACAAGTTCTCCTCCGCCTATATTTGACAAGTCTCCTATTACCAGTGCATTGGGTGCAATCAGCGACGATTCAGCACCGCCTGAAGGCGGCGAGGACGCTTGGTCCGAGCTCAAGGTCAGCTCTACTAGTACACTTATCTATTTTATCGACTAACAAACACCACTCCCCAGCCCTACCTCGAAGCGCAGACTGAGTCCATCGTTTACGCGATCCAAAGCGTCCTTTCCGGCGTCCGCAGCCCTGTGCCGCCGCCGACGCTAAATGAAAACTTAACTCAGATCATCACGATCGTGTCGAGTATCGTCGCCGTTTGCAGTGACAACCTGCCCCCGGCGTCTGCGCAGCAGGGTGCAGAGCTACTGCGGGAGCTAGGCGAGCACGCGCGGAAGCTGTCCGAGGTACAGACGCTGCCAGATGTCACGAAGGAATCGCGGCAGGTCATGGCCAAGTCGAGCTTTGCGGTCGCGAATGCGATGAAGGGGCTCATGAAGTTGTGAGTTTGAAGGAGATGCAGTGTGATCGATTAGGATGGATGGCTGGTCCATGCATTGACCTATGATGGTAGTATTACGAGACGTGGATCTTCATTAATTATGATATGCTCCTTGTAGTTCAGTTGTTTAGATACCCTCTTCAAGGATCTATTTCCGCCATCCGTGATCATTGGTAGATCTAGAATACTTGCAGCTATTTGCACATACCTCACCCCGAGCCGTGACCACGCCGTATCGCAAAACTAGCGATCTTGGTTCTTCCCTTTCAATAGCACCGTTTGCCGCGGCCGTAAGTGATTACTACATGTGACCTCACTGGCAGCTGGTCCTGTTCATGTGACTGTCCCAACTCGAGTTTGTACAGCCAAGTCTGTACTTTACTAGCCCATTTCAGATCACGAGGACCATATACAAGACTATTTTCGAATGCGAGCGAAGTGCACTGTCCATTAGCATGGCCTGAACCCAGGCGCCAAGTTGGAAGCTATCGAATGGCTTTACGCTCTAATTATAATATCCTGTTAGTGCCAGGCCTCCTCCCTATTGTCATCTAAGGCAGCTGATCACAAGTCTACCATTCTTACTTCATTTTGTTATCGCTGCGGGCACGGGACATGTCATGCGGCCACAAAGATGATATGCTTATCTGACAATTTCTCTCAGGTATGAGATCATACATATATCACAATCAAGCCTGAATCATATCTGTGCTATCTCCCTCTCCTAACAATGGCTACAGTTTCATTTAAAGAGAAAATCAAAGGCGTAGGCGGCGATGCATCGTACGAGGCAAAAGCTCGCGTCTTACAGGAACAACTTGAAGCCAAGATTCCAGCGAGTCTCAGACTCTCACTAGCGATTCTTGAGGACCCACCTCTTGATGTTACTCACATCCCTGAGACCTGTGGCTTGCTCGCCCCCAAAGAACTGGCTATTACCGAGCTAGATGCAACTGCCGTGTGCCAAAAGATCGCCGCAGGCGAGCTGACTGCAGTTGATGCTGTTACTGCCTTTGGAAAACGCGCAGCTATCGCTCATCAGCTCACAGCTTGTCTCATCGACTTCTTCCTCGATGAAGGCATAAAACAGGCGCAGCAGCTGGACGAGTACTTCCGGAAAGAAGGCAAGGTCATTGGGCCACTGCATGGTTTGCCAATTTCAATCAAAGTAAGTGCAGAGCGACCAAATCGCGATGATCTACCTCAGATGACCGCCGTCAGGGCATGCTTCCGGTCAAGGGGACAGTTGGGTCTGCAGGCTTCCTTGTGAACACCGAGATTGCGACCGACGACTGCGATATGACAAGAATTCTGCGTTCACTAGGGGCAGGTATGTAATTTTTGTCTGGAATTATATTTTGTTGGTGGAGCATAGTCGTAGTCTTCTATGTCAAGACGAATCAGCCGCAGACTTTGATGCACCTCGAGTCCAAGTCTACTTACGGCCGAGTTGTAAGCCGTCCTCCGAGTGAAAAACGGGCTTCTGTGACTCAAGTCTCATAGTTGAATCCCTACAACACGGATCTTACTGCAGGAGGATCTTCTGGCGGTGAATCAGCCCTTGTTGCCATGAAGGGCTCTTGCATAGGTGTGGGCACGTAAGTCTGTGTTCCTCCACGTCACACCAGAATTTGATGCATTGCCAATTAAGCGATGGCGGGGGATCCATTCGAGCCCCGTCCGCCCATTGTGGTATATATGGGTTCCGTCCATCCTGTCGGACGACGCCTCTCCATGGGGTCCTATGGTAGTAAGTATACCAAGCTCGGTCGTGAAATTGTGTTGATATCACCCAAGTCAACCTGGGCAGGACGGATTCTTTAGTTCTGTAGGTCCAATGTGTCGCTCAGGACGAGACATGCGACTTTTCCTTGAAGTTGTTCTTGGAGCCAATCCTGCACTCCTGGACCCTGATGCATTGCCAGTGCCACTGAAAGTGCCGGACTTGACCAAGAAGAAACTGCGTGTGGGAATCATGATGCACGACGGGGTCGTGGTGCCCCATCCCCCAACCATTCGAGCACTGAAGTGGGCGAAGGCAAAGCTGGAAACCTCATCAGAGGTTGAGGTGGTGGACTACACTCCGTATGACCACGATCGCGGATACAGCATAGTTGTGAGTCTGGTGATATATAGGGTAATAATGTCACTCACCTGTGTCTAGCGCGAGCTCTACTTTGAGGATGGAGGAGCCACAGTTCGACGCCTTCTGAAGGAGAGTGGAGAAGAGATGCTTCCCCTGACAGAGTGGGTCATTAGTCCACTACACGTGAGAGATCATGATGCCGCAGAAGTTTGGAAGGTAAGACAACATTTTGCTGCCCATCGACGCTCGCGCTAACCTTGATCAGCTGCGTGATGAACGCGATAATTACAGGAGGGAATACTCTGATCACTGGCGGTCCCAAAACGTCGATGTCGTCCTTTGTCCACCCTTCCCAGGTACAGCCAGCCGTCATGATACTGCAAGATACTGGGGGTGCGTCATGATGTCTCGCTTTACATCAGACATCTAATAGCTCATTAGCTACACTGCCATCTGGAATTTGTTGGACTACCCTGGGACGGCTTTCCCGTCTGGTTTCGTCGCTGACCCAGCCATTGACATATATCAGGAACCACCCAGCCCAATGAGCGCAGCGGATGAGTACAACCTCTCCCTTTGTTAGTCTCTCTTTCTCATGTTGGATAGCATCAGCTGATCCTTGCATACAGGATGATGCAACGAAATTCAAAGGGGCTCCCATTTCACTGCAGATCGTGAGCCGCATATACAACGACGGTTTGGTGCTGGCTGCACAGGAAGTAGTTGAACGCATACTCAAATCTTAGGCACGCTAGGGCCCGCGACATATGCAATTTATCTTGCCTTCTGGTACTAGTGTTGTGAAGTGCAACGACAACTGAACGTTGTCCGGATCGTTATCGTGGATCGATATCGATCATCTATGTCAACCCTCCCATATATTACAAAGTAGTTTCGTCGAGTTCATTTATGTCGAAGCCTTAAAAGTTCTGCACTCATATTTGACTCATATTAAGAACAGATACACAAGTATGATAACACGATCCCCGACTCCCACAAAGTGGAGGAGGGTTTTAGAAATGTGCACCTGTTAAAAGCTTGTGGGCTTTTCTTTCCGTTTCTGACCCGCACCACTTGGATTCGAAATATGTTCCTCTGGACCCGTTTATCTCTGCATTCCAAACATCTTTTTCTATTAAGTATTACACTTGCCATTCACTAGCTGGACAGTCCCGAGATCAGCGAACCGGTGAGTTCTTGCTGACCATTAAATTATGCTGATTGCGGTGCTTTTACAGTCATGTATTGTTTTATATTCCAATGTATGTTTCAAAACTGAACTAGCATAGGGCACCTGCAGGAGGAACAAATCAATTTCAAATTTGTTACGGTACCTGCTTGGCTGTGATTTGTTGCGACAAACCTCGATCAGCCTCGATCGACGAAACAATGTCAATGTTATCGCGTTGTTATCGCGACTGGTCTCGACGAAGATCCAGATACTCTGCCGTAACAGACACCACTCCCCCAAGCTGACTAATTCATAATAGTACATAAAATAGATTGAAGTAAGGAATGAATATTAACGAATAGTTGTGACACAGATCGCCCCTCGTTTAGATTCCTTAGCTCTGCCACTTCACGGTCGTGCGAAGAAATCCTCGTCACTCACCATCTCTATTCCGTGTCTGCAAAAAGTGAGATCAGCCTATCACGAGAGTCATCCACAAAACCACTCACAATCCCTTCAAATGCGAGCGAAGCGCATTGAAGTCCATTGACCTAAGCTTGCTCTTCTTGTTTCTCTGGCGTCTCTTCTGGTTCCCCGTTTGTGAGTCCTCCGTGTGCGAGTCCTTCGCGATAGGTTCCCCAGTAGAGACCCGCCCCTCCCCATCCATACTAGCATCAGCTGATTCGCCGGCTGGAACGCAATGACGGCACCGATAATTCGCCTCGCTCCTCAACTTCTGTGGCTTGGAACCCATATCCATAAGTTTCGCAGACAAACCCGCCGCAAAGGCACGCTCTGGCCCTTCTCCTTTGGGCAGTATAGCCGCCTGCATGTTATCATGCCGGTGCGAGTGACCAATCTACGCGTAGCAGTGGTGAGCTTCCCTCAATAAACAAAATGGAAACGAAGAAGAGTGACTGACGAGGGTGGGAAAGTCCATGACGATGAATGCATGTTCGCAGGAAAGACATCGAATGTGTGCTCCAAGCATCTTGACGGTATTATATGCATTCGCATCCTCGTCGGTAATTCCGACGAGCGTCAGGAGGCGTGCAACTGCATTTGACGCCTGTGAATGTAATGGGACATAGGAGGACCGTATACTTGAGCTAATTTTTTTCAGAGGGATTTCAAACAACGAACCTTCTCATCTTTTACGAAGCGATCTACACTCCAATCCATCGGTCTCTTGTCTTTCTTGTCATCACTGGGACACTCATGTGCGCAGACACCTGCAAAATCGAGACATCGTTCCTTCTCGTACCGCTTCGCGACCTTCCCACATCCCTGGCACCTAAACCGCGCAGTGATCCTATCTAGTGGATGCAGCTTCGTCTTGCTCGCATTCCTCCACTTGGGAAACCCAAGCAATTCGGACAGTTTTTCCCGTGCAGACGCCATCCATGTCTTCAAATCAGCTGCGACGAGTTCTGCGACGAGGGCCGAGTTCTTCATGTCTTTTGCAAGGCCACTGGAATTTGGCCTTGAACCCGTCACGCTCCCCTGCATGGTCGTCATAACCGAGAGTTTGCGGAACTCATAAAGCGATGGGACAACTGTTCCAGCGGACCGTAGGCGATTGTAGTATTGTTCGACGTCGTCACGACGCTGGCGGTATGATGCTTCGTTTTCTTTATTTTGACGGTGTGTTTGCATTTTCAAAAGCTGGGTTTCGACAAGGGGCTTGATTGAAAGGAAGTCTGAAAGGACGACACTAGGTAAGACTGATTCATCCATATGAGCCTGAACAGATGCGCATACCGCGTAGCGTGACTTCCTCCAGCACATGATTCTTGTGCCTGTGCAACGAACCATAGGATTGAGAGTTGAGCAAATCATGCTCATTCCAGCCTTCCTGGGTAGCAAGTGCCTTCGCCCTACATTCCGGTTAGGCTTCTGTTGTGATAGTAAGTTAAATCTCACTTACCACGTTTCATTTTTGGTCTTGATGGTGTGGTGCATAGTGACATAGGTGCACTTCCACTTCTGTAACGCAACTGCTAACTGAACTACTGGTCAAATTGGCTCAGACTGTCGCAAAAAGTACATACCTCCATGACCTTTGGAAATTTCGCGATTTGATCAGTGCATGCCTAAATGATTATGTCAGATGATTCCTAGCTATGCAAAGGTGTCCTCATCCAACCTTCCGCAGCCCCTCAGACGGAGGTGGAGATAGAGCTGAGAACGCTGCATAATCGGCTCGAAAACGCTCCCACTCGGACTTCCTCATCAATATGGTCGGATTCTCGGGCCCTGCAACCTCAATTAAGCCGCCAAAGACTCGAGGAACGTGCGGGAAAAATCATACATGCTTTGTCGATGTTTAGATCTGAAAAGCCGTGATTAAATATCATAGAGGATATTCGGAATTTGCAATTAATCACCAAAGCAATGGGTGGACTCCACGTATGGAATCCATATCTCGTCGCGTGCATGACCTTTGAAAATAGTGGTAACATCCATAAGATATCTCCTGCAACGAGGTAATTAATAATCAAATTCATTCACTCAGTTGAGACATCTCCCACTTAATGTTCTTCTTGCAACGCGACTATTGTAGTATGACAATCGTGCTCAGCACACATTGCAAGAAGTTGGAAAGCTGTCACTTACATCACGACATAAACGAATTCGTGTAGCAAAGCTCGCATAGAATTCTTTTGTGTCTTTCTTACACACCTGCATAAACCGATTACATCACCGTCAGTCCACATTATTTCCGCTCAGGGGAAGGGATTCTTGCTCACATCACAAGACCCTCCATCATACACGAACGCTGCATATGCCGCCTCGCTAAAGTTTGGGGTGGGTTCAGGCAGTGCGTGAGGCAAGCACCTCTTGCGAATGGTGCGCCAGATGAAGTCGGCAGCGGGATTGCAGACAAGTGTCGAGCACAAAAGCTTGGATGCGCGAGCGACAGATAAGACATCGCGAGGAGAATTGGTTTGGATCAATATTTCTGCAAGGAGCTCGAGCGGGAGAGTTGGGAAAAGGCATTGTCCTGGTGCACTTTTCGATTCTGGGAGGCCATGAAGCTCTCGTACAGAAGTGCGACGTTTCTTCGTTAGAGGGAGATTTGGAACTTTAGGTAGAGAATCGTGGTTAGTCACGGTGCTTCCACTAGGCATAGCTGTTGCTGTGGTGGCAACCAACTTGAAGTACCCAGGAAGAATTTGCGAGTTTTAAATGCAAGGTGTGAGTGTCCAAGGAACAAAGGGCTTGATCGGCTCGGATCGGCCATTTACATAAAGTTTGAAAGTCGATCCAAACTTCCATATAAATTTATTCTGTCAATCGGTCATCGTCACAGTGTCTCTCCGACACGCGCAAAGCTGCTCACTCGAATGTTTGGAGTCTTTGGACCTACATTTGACAACCGTGACACTCGAAAGTGAGTCTTAGTCGAATCCTGGTCTTTTTCTGACCCTAATTAAAACTAAGGGGCATGGACTAGTCTTCCGTGCTCAAGTTCTGCAGGTGACTGTCTGCGACGCTGGCAGGGGGACTGAGATCCCATGGATGGGCAAGCAGCGATTCTGCGGATCCCCTCGTCAGCGATGACTGCATCGACCTTTCCCCAGTGGTCCGGATCAGTAAGTCCTGAAGGCCGTAGATCTGATTGTGTCGCTGAAACCAAAGTTAACGTTCAGACGTGGTACGGTTTCAAAGTGTGGCAACTGTTATTAGTCTATCTGCCACAGAAGCACGATACAACTATTTGGTGAAGCACGGTTATACTATTAGGCTAGTAATACAATCCAAGACAACTTCAATAAACAGTAGCAGGCCGTCCTCCGAGTACATGCTTCATACCACCAATTGATATACACTGCAGTCACTAGGTGTCACCTGCACAGCACTGAGAAACCAAAAATCTATGCATTGCAAGAACACTCACAGGGGCCGGGACCAAATGCCTCCGAAGATGTGAGACGGTTCAACGGTTTGCATGAAGGTCAGTAAATGGGTCTCAGAGCAATCCATACATGATTAGCCATACCTTAGAGGCACTAGGTTACCGAGGGTCAGGCCTAGGTTCAATGTTTATATGATACCCGAGGTCGGGTATTGCAGCGAGCTGCACAATCATTTTACATCGTGTTCGGAGCAGGGTCGACTCCGTTAATTAGGACATTGAAGTTCCCAACACTGAAAACAATTGGGACTTCTACCTCATAATTTTCCGTCACATTTGTTAGCGAATTGCTTAGAAGCGAAGCCCAAGCCAGAAGCGTCCAGTAGAGCGTCGTGATGTAGACCACATCCTTAGCACCCGCTGCAGGCACCCGGAGACAGATAAGGGTCTGTTAGCTAGGGCAAGAGGGACGCTAGGTGGTGGGAATGGCAGTGGTTTCAAACATGCGAAAGTTCTCATCACCGACCATCTCGTTCCGTTTAGGAATGATACTACTGAGTCAGCGAGTCTGTATACTACCCAGTGAAAGTAAAAGTTCCGAGGCACAACTGCAACCGCGTTCGATGACCGGCCAGTTGCAAATGATCCAGTGTGAGGGTAGTTAACGGTTGGGGGAGGGCCAGTGGGGGGTAGGAAGCTTCAAAGTTCAGATCACAAATCCGGTGGCCTTTAGCACATCCGGACCTAAGGCCTAAACGTAAACCTTTGAACCACTCCCCTAATTAGCCGTTTCCAGACTGACTGGTAATTTGGCGTCTTCGTGCAGAGACAAAATGCTTGATTATGTGCGGGCAGCGGCAGCGATAAAATCTTATTTGCTCGTCGAAGGTTCTCCCAAGGTTGAAAAGTGCCAGAGTTTGCCCGAACACGGTCACGTGTGCAGCGCGCCGCAGTACTCACCCACCAACTTATGGATCCTTCAAAGCTTCACACGTCATCAGTTCACCAATGCCTTGCAAAGATTATATTGCTTCTGCAAAAGCCTACGCAGTAAAGTTTTCCAAGGACCGTGTCTCACATCCATTGGCTGTTACCATTCACAGCTAGATATTGATATCTCCGGTAGCGAGGTCCGAGCACCGTAAAAGTCCTGGCAAACTATGGTGCTGGCAGAAGCGCGACTTTTATATCGGTAAACCTGCAGCTTGTTCCTCATAACTCATGTCACTGTCCCAAGCATGCGGAATCGGAATCCTCTTGGTTACTCTCTGGAAATTCTTTGGAGAGCTGTTGAGAAAGCCCACCATCATCATTGACTTGAATGGTCCGAAGAAAGACAACTGGCTGACAGGTTCTTGATAATGCTCACTCTTATTCAATTATATATTTGACGTAGACATGCTAGGCAACTTCTCCGAGATGTTCAAAGGTGGCGTCAACTACTGCGTGGAACTCGCTGAAAAATATGGCGGAGCAGTCAGGTTATTTGGTCCAATTCTAACTGGAGTAAGTTGAATGCATAGTGCCATTTCTCCGGAGAGCCCTTGCGAATGCTGCTCTCCTAGGAAGTGATATTTCTATCTGATCCACTCGCGCTGTATCATGTTGTAAAAGACCAGCACATATTTGAAGAACCTGATATGTTCATCGCGTCAGTGTTTATGACTCCCTCACGACTGCATAATATTGACTTCAAGTTACGAAGGACCAACAAGGCGATATTTGGAGAAGGTCTAATAGCCACTGTCGGTGCGAAGCATCACGGTATGGACTCATGAAAGGTCTCTGACAGCATGGTACCAGGAGACCAGCATCGGAAGCAACGCAAGCAGCTCAATCCTGTCTTTTCTACTTCCAACATGCGAGAATTATTACCCACGTTGCAGCCCATTGCGCGCAAACTGACCTCTATCCTCGTAGCTAAGCTTCCGGATGATGGGTGTAAGTAGGTTAACACGCATCGATATAGTTGGTTCTAATTCACGTTTTCGAAACAGCATACAAGGAGATCGATATCTTGCCGTGGCTATCTCGAAGTGCACTCGATAGTGTCTGCCAGGCGGTTCTTGGTTATCCAAGCAATACTCTAGAAGCTACGGAAAACGATGAGTACCCTGAAGCCCTCCGGATGTTGGGGTATGACATATGAATTGTAACCCTCCCATGGTCTTAAAGGTTTTTTGTAGCCCCTTAATATCAAGGTTCATATATTTCCGGCCGTCCGTGGCAATAATCATGCGCAATTTCTCACCATACTGGAGAACGAAGCTTGTGGATTGGATCACGGCACCTTGGATACCCACCGAAACAATGAAGGATGTGCGAGAGATGAGACGAATCGTTGAAATCATGGACCACGGTAGTAAGAAAGCTTTCGCAGAGAAAAAGGCAACGCTGGAGACTTCAGCTACTTCATCCTCAAGTCAGGGGAAAGATATGATGGACATCATGCGTCAGTTTTAGCAATGTTCGAGCCCACATTTTGCTGATGTATACTAGTCAAGGCAAACTCTGCATCTTCCAATTCAGAGCGCCTCGCCGACACCGAGTTGTTGGGCCAAATGAAGTAAGCTACTCGTTCATCACTAGAGCATGGAAATTTTAATTCGCTTAATTGTAGTGTCATGGTATTCGCTGGCTTGGACACAACTACCTCTGCTCTGTCTCGTTGCGTTTACTTGCTTGCCAAGAATCCACTCGCCCAAGTACGATTGAGGAGTGAAATTCGTGATGCCATCAGGTCCATGTCTCTCACTCAGGATGATTTCTCGCTTTTCGAGCATGACAATCCACTCCTTCATTTGTCGTACGATGCACTAATAAATCTCCCGTTCCTCGACGGAATAGTCAGAGAGACCTTGCGGCTTTATCCTCCTTTCCCCCACATGGCCCGAAAGTATGTCGTTCATCATCCCCAGGGCCTTCAACTGAGTACCTCGACAGTGTGAACAAAGCAACTACGCTTCCCCTTCAATTTCCAGTTCGTTCGTCGTCCGGAGCAGACCTGTCTGCTATTGCCATACCTGAAAACACTGTCATTCTCATCTCCATTTTGGCTGCAAATCGTAATCGAATTATATGGGGCAATGATGCAAATGAGTGGAAGCCTGAGCGTTGGCTTTCTTCCCCGGGCAGAGAAGACGGGCCAGGGATGGATATTACCTTGGATGGGGTCGAGGCAAGGTCATCCGCGCCCGCCCTTGGGGTGAAAGACGGCGTCAGGTATCCCGGTATTTACTCCAATATGTCAGTCCTTTCCTGTTAAGCTATAGCATTCACTGACCACATGCAGGATGACCTTCCTCGGCGGCAGTCGCTCCTGCATGTGAGTCAGATAGCCAGCATGTCCATCGATGCATTAATGTCATATCTTGCAGTGGGTTCAAGTTCGCCGAAATGGAAATGAGTGAGCGCTTGCATCTTGCATTTTGCATTTTGCTTCCGAGTCTAACTAGTGTTGACGTCAGAGGAAATACTCGCAGCGCTCATCCTTCGTCTGCATTTTGCGCTCCCAACTGATCCAGATGCCAACGGACACATCAAAGAAATCCAGTGGAAGTTGAAGGCATTTCACACACCTGTTGTAAAGTCACCAGCTGGAGACGGGGTGACACCACAGGTCCCACTTAATATTCGGATGGTGCGAAAGGAAGATTTTGCATGGTAGAATTGTGCTAGGGATCAGCGCTCAGCGTCCGCCCAAGCAGAGCGCGAAACGCTCTACTTGCCCTATATTCCTTGAAATGGTAAGGATTTTATTGTAATCAAGCATAATATTGTTACCACTATAACATTCTAGATACACGAATCAATTTTCTTCATGATGAAATAGACATAAATGCTGGTCCAGACATATATAGGTACATGAACGACATCATTATCAACTTCATGTCACGAAATTTTGCGCTCTGAGAATCGGATCGCCACTAGGTCGCTTTCCTTTACGAACTTGGGTAGGAGACAGGTATGGAATACATTGTGCTGTCGTGCTGATACATCGATATGAGGAAGTCTGGACATGAATGGATTGCAAATGCGCAGCACAGCACAATACACATACACGCAGCATAAGAAACAGGATACGCCATTGCGAGATCTGCTCGCCCTCCTCAAACGATTCACCGATGCATATTTAACCCACTCATTTCACAAAGAGAGCCGGACCAAAGCAATGCAATTCATCGATAACGTACACATTCACAACGGAAGCAGACACAAGACATAGTACATATATGCGGGGATATTTTCGGTGTCTCAACTTGAACATCTCTGCAAGGTGGCACTTAGTAGCGTCAACTAGACTATCGGTTGGAGATCAGAAACCCGGGTAAATTCCCACTGCTGGCGGGCACTTCCTTCGACGTGATTCTCGAGTTTCACCTTGTGAACGTTATGAGCAAAAGGCTTCGAAAAAAAGGATCCACCAACTTACCGCATTGTCCTTTGAGCTTGGAATGGATAGCACCAGGTTGTTGTTCCCGAGAGTGAAGCTCATACTGTACATACGGGTCGTTAAATTAGCAAAAATGGGTTGCTGAGCACTGCGTCGGGTTCTCACGTAAAAGTATCGTCCGTGCGTCCAATAAGATCAACGATAAACGCCTGCCTGGTGTAAACAACTGGTTCATCTGAATCCTGCCCACGTCCGCGTCAACCAACAAGCAAATGAAAGAATGGATGCCGATCCAGCATACCTCGCTCGCAGTAGCAAAGCATCCATTTCCATTGTTGCCGTTATTGTTGGACTGAATGCTGACAGTCTTGTTGGGGGACCCTGGCTCGTTTTGTTTCTTGATCACCCACTAGCATACGTGATGTATGTGAGAACCAGTCACAAAGTGGGTGCGAACGCTCATAGATACCTGTTGAGCCACGGTGCCATTTTTGGCGTAGCCTTGGATCTGGTTGCCTTCAGTGGTGTTGTTGCCTCTCAGGTCGAGCATGAGGTTTCTGCCAAGGTTTTTGACAGTGTACACTCCATCAGTCGGGAAAGGCATTGTATAAGATGTAGGTGGCTAGTAGGATGATTTGACAATGAGACGAGGAATTGACAAAGGAAAGGTCACAGAACGCTGAGCTTTTATACTGAACATCTTGGGCTATTTTCGACAGATGGGGCCAAGATGGAGCCACGAAAACACCGATATGATGGCAATAGGAGCCATAAATTTGGGGGATAAAACTGAGCGCAACAACACTAACTCAGTTCATTGAATTTACGTACCATTATTTCACAATACTAGTAGTAGTAGAAGGTCCCGCCCTGGCGATGTCATTGTCATAGATAGCCTGGATTCAATCGAATGGAGAATATAACAGGACAGGGGCTGGCGGAGATGAGGGACTAGCGGCGCGGCGGATATTCGAAGTTCTTGTGTGTCAATTTTTCCTAGCTCCCTGATCAGGAGATGGGCGATATGCGTCAAGCTCAATCATATACGTCAGATCTTTGAAGTGATGGGCCGAACAAGTATTACACCAAGAAATCCGGTATTGAAACTCTTGAAATGTTGAATTGCCTAAAAAGCTGGGAGAAAAAGGAACCATGTATCACAACTGCGGTAGCCCAGTGCTATTGCTCGACACACTAGCAACGAGCTGCGTGGTGGACTTAGTTATGTCATGTTACAAATTACGCAACCACTTACTGCAATTACGATGACGAGTGTCCAAGCTATAATTTGATATACATATCAGTTGACGATCCAAGAAGCAAAAACATCTAGCATCGACCTCGGTTCTCGATTCTTGGTTCCTGGCAGCTACCTTTGATTGCGTCAGGCTTGCTTCGAAACTTCTTAGAGAAGTACCTTATGGGCCTATCCAGCCAGATCTCGACTCTCCAAGTCCACCGTCAAATAGCCACCACTTGGTCACATTGCAGCGGCACCCTCCGAGTCTGGCCACAGCACTCCGACTCAGTTAGCCTTGACCTGCTGCAAAAATTGTCCCCATTTTCCAACTTTCCTGGACCCAAGCTGCGCCACCGTCACGGTGTTGCTCCCAAGGCTGCACGCTCTCCCCTTCTGTGTCCTCACGCGGCCGCACTATATTTATGTGATTTGGGCAGGTTACCGTAAGCCAACCTGGACCTTAGTTGTCTCAGCCAAATTTCCGCTGAAAGGTTCTAACATCGAGAACATCTGGACACTCTGGCCCAGGGCAAGTTTGTCGCAGACTGGGGTGTGCCTGGGTCCCTGTCAGCCGCTCGGCTGAATTCGGTTGGAAGTTCATCAGCATCGGGCGTAATCCCTGTACTCGAACTTGCTATTGATTATGATGCCATCATCCGCTGATGGGCCTATCAGAGTGACTGAGTGACAGCGGGTACAGGAAGCACGAAAGAGCCAGGTGATGGCATTATGGCAAGTGTGGGGTACGTGTGAAGGCGGCCGGATCCATGACCATAAAGAAAGGTCACGAACAGGGCATGGTAATGAATCACTCAGTGGGAACTATACAGATAGGAGCAAAGCACTGCTGCACTGGATAGTATGATGCACCATACATACTACAAGCATGTTGTTCGCCTGTGGATGATGCTATTGATAGTTGTAGATTGGCAAACTCTGTTACAATTATTTCTTCGTTGGAGTGGTAAGAATAGTTTGCACGTCACGCCGACATCAAAGTTTCGGAAGCGCAGTGTAGAGTTGCCCAATGATTGACGAAGCCTTCAAGTTGGGTCTATGCAGAGGTTGAGGACAGCTTACTGAAGAGTGAGTGCTTGAGAGCTATTGGAAGTTATGGGCCATGGCATCAATCGAGTTGCCACTGAGGGAGTTGGCAGTCAAGCTAGATCTATCGAGAGGTGATGCGAGGGAGGCAATAGACCTGAACGCTGAGCCCGAGCTCCGGTATGAGGTATTTTGATGGACTGCTGAGAGTACCGTACGATCATGATGAGCCTAGACAACAAATGGAAGCAGGAAGGTCGTGTACGAGTGTTCACTGATGTGACCAACGCTGGCTGTCATACCTTGAGTACTTATTTGAAACTTGAGCAAGGAGATTAATTCGCACCTGAAAGAGTCAATTCAAGAAGGTCGAACTTCGTTTAGGACAGTTTACTTTTGAACCACCAGCTGGTGGATCCCAAACACAGCCTCGACCCCAAGTCCGATGCAGCCTCTGTACTTTGTACTACCATGTCAAGCTTAGCTTCAAGCGGCTCAAGCCCCAACCATGCTATGTCACGCGCGTCAGCACTTCAACTGTCAATGTAACTTAGGTTGAACTTAGGTATATTTTCAATCTGTCACAATAATTGATTTTCTAACAGCATGTCTCCTTTTGTCCTGACAGAATTAGACATCGTACACTGTAGTTGTCCACGGGCAGTAATAAAATCATTCCCCATGCATTCTACGAATGGCGAGGCGCACGCGAACGGATTATCCTCACGAGAGCATACTTGCGATTGATCAAACATGTGAATTCGATATACAAGGTGGGTCTACTTCCTACCTTCGCACACCTCCTTCATTCCATCACTATTCTGCTCATATGAAACGTTCCTCCATTTCCTATCCTCACTGATCGTGCTTTCTTCCAACCAATACCCTTCACAGATCCGCATCGCATACGAATGGACAGACGATTTCGTCATCAAATACCTCTGGTCTGCCGCTGGGTATGGGTTGATAGCTGTGCCGTTACTTATCACGAGGAAGCGCTCTCGTGGTGCGGGTGTTGTAGATGGAGAGGGTAAGGGCGGAGAGGGAAAGCGGGGACGAAAGCAGAAGAACGACGCGGATGCTATCGTTCCTGCCAGAACGGAAAGTGAGTGTTTTAGTGCTTGGCGTGTTACGGATTCGGTCCTCGTCTCCCTTTGGTTTTATATCCCCCACCAATCAAAGAAAACCAACAAACTCGCAGCCTACATCTCCAACCGCCGTCTCCTCCTCTCTCTCGCAGACGCAGGTGGGATACTCGTGTACGCGTATAAAGATCACACCACAATTCCCAGCTCCCAACTCGACGACGACTGGTACTGCCTCACAGACTGTATATACCCAATGGAAAAATCATCCCTCAAGAATACCCACTACACCTACTAGTCCCCACAACGCATTCGCCGCAATCCTCCAACACATGCAGATGCCAGAAGAATTCACAGAACAACAGCTCTCCCTAATTCTGCGAGTGCACTCATTATTTCACATGAGAGTGAGGCTTCCAAGAGCTCATATAGCATGGTCGTAACTTCAGCTTGTGTCCTTGGCTCCATTGCAATGATTCATCTAGGCCATCATAAAGATTGACCGTGTAATTTCTAGATGTATCACGAGCATCATGGTGTACAACACGGTATGGATTACTTGTGATCAAACTAGACGCCTATGTGAATAAATACAATCTGCTGTTCTAATGTAATCTTCTTGCGCAATTTCTTCATAGCCTTGTGCAACGCTACCGCAGCACGCGTGCAGTCCAATCTCCCTGAGCCATCAAACATGTTGTCGTAAAAAGCAGAAACAATCTGGGGCGCAGCATCATCGTCAATAGACCACATAGACCCTATTACACTGCGAAATCCGGAGAATTGGATCGCGGCAGCGAGATGGATCGCCTCATCAGGGCTCGATTCATCGCCCACCGTAGTGTGGCAAGCTGATAAAAATGCAAACTCCGGATTCTGCCAGCGAGATCGGATGATCTCCCTTATCGTCAAACCCCCGTCACGCATTGCAAAGGAGGCATTAAATGGCTTCTTGGGATTTGGGAAGCCATGGCAGGCGAAGTGAACCCATTGGTTTTGGTGTAGTGCATCAAGGGCTCCTTGAACAGTTGCATTGCTATCCTCGAGCAATGTAAAGGACAGGACAGGCGCGACACGCTGAGCGACGATGGCTAACTCATCAGCAATACGCAGCAGGTTAGTCCCCCGTTCCGGTTTTGCTTGGCCAATGGCAACGAAATGATCATTGAACGTATCTTGGGAAACCTGCTGTCTCGCACGAATGAGTGTGGCCAAAGTTGGTGTGTAGGAGGAGATGTAGAAGTGAGAAAAGTTACGAGTTCTCGGCCCATATGGTCCTGCTGCATGTAGAGGAAGCAGCGTGAACTCTGCAGTAGGACACCACCAAACACGTGAGCCGCGTGGAATGAACTTCTTGAGCGTGACAACCACAGGATCAACAACAGCATCCCAAAGTTTTTGTAGGATTTGAATTATCTTGAATGATTCGGCTTGAGCATCAGATTCGCCAGCACGAGCGATGAGTGATTGGAACTCAGAGGATAACTCGGAGACTTCGGCTTGTGTAATATCAAGTGGAATGTGGACAGGATCTTGGTCAATCAAGATGATCAAGACGTCACAACTGTACTGGCTTGCATTGACGATGATAACTGCACCATATTCTGCCGCTTTTTGAAGGTCAGAGAACAGCGGAGGTTGGAGAAAACGGGCAAAGTGTGGCAGCATGCGAATGCGGGAGACAACATCATCCCATTGCATGATTAATTGTCGGATTTGTGGGTGCGGGCCTTCGATGGATGTATCCAATGCGGTACGAACTTGAAGGCGAGAGCTAAGATCCTTGACCTCATTGGCCAAAGTATTGCCAGCATCACCTGATGCAGCAAGTTCATCCAGTGGTGTGCGAAAGCGTGCCAACTGAGTCCAAAATATTGCACGGCCTTGTTCCACAAACTCCACAGCAGTCGTTAAAGCACCGTGACGAATGCTACATGAAAAAGCATCCATCGCGAGAGATGAAGAAGCCAATTGGTTCCTGATCACATCGAAATGGTGTGGAGAAAACATTATGATAGCGAGGTGCCGATCCAGGAAGTTTAAAGCGGTCTCATAGGCAACCAATGCAGAGCTATGCTTGAATATCTCGGCGGAGGCAACCCATGACATGGCAGTAGAAAGATCTTTTCGAGAGATTACGTGAGATACTTGGGAGAGTTGTGAATACAGCCTAAATGATTCGTTCAAGTCTGACATTAGACCCTGTTGATGAAATCTGTCTTGAAGACAGATGGCCAAGTTATTGATAGATACAGACCGCTCAAAATTGCCGAGAGGACGAAGGCCAATGCAGCTTGATGGAGGGCAATGGACTCATCTAGGTCAGACGGGTCACCCTGCTGCCCAAATCTATTTCGAAGGCTGGCTGCAAGGTTGTTAAGGGATAAGGATTGACCAGAATGGCCAGGGGGACAGAGCATCACTGCAGCTCGATTGAGCTTGACGGCTTCATTAAGGTCAGGTAGCAGACCTCGGCGCCGGAATCTGTCTCCAAGGCCTATGGAAAGATTGCTGAGAGACATGTATCGATTAGGATGGCCGAGGGGACAAAGCTCTAGTGCAGCTCGATGAAGTTCAATGGACCCATCTAGGTCAGACAGGACACCCTGGTGCTCAAATCTGTCACGGAGGCTGCTAGCAAGGTTGTTGAGAGTTGAATATCGATGAGAATGGCCAGAGGGATGCAGCACCAGTGCAGCTTGATAGAGCTCAATGGACTCATCCAGGTCAGCGAGGATGCCATGCTGCTTGAATCTGCTTTGAATGCTATTGGCAAGGTTGATGAGAGATGAGGCACGATCAGAATGGCCAGGAGGACGGAGTTCCAGTGCAGCTCGATTGAGCTCAATGGCTTCATCCAAGTCAGACATGAGGGCACGCTGCATGAATCTGTCTGTGAGGCTGATGGCGAGGTTGTTGAGAGACATGGATCGATCAGAATGGCCGAGGGGACGAAGATGTAGTGCAGCTCGATGAAGTTCAATGGCCTTATCAAGGTCAGATAGCACACCCTGCTGCAGGAATCTGCTGTGAATGCTATTGGCAAGGTTGTTGAGAGACATAGACCGATCAGAATGGCCAGGAGGACGATGCAGCAGTGCAGCTTGATGGAGAGTAATGGCCTCATCAAGATCAGACAAATTTCCCAATTGCTGGAATTTTTCGTAAAGGCAGATGGCAAGATTGTTGAGGGAAGAGGAATGGAGATGATGGTCAGAGGGATGGAGTGCCAGTGCAGCTCGATAGAGCTTAATTGCCTCATCAAGGTCCGACAGCACACCCTGCAGCAGGAATCTGTCTTTAATGCTGATGGCAAGGTTGTTGAGAGACGTGGATCGGTTAGAATGGCCGAGGGGACGGAGAGCCAGGGCAGCTCGATTGAGCTCAATGGCTTCATCCAAGTCAGACAGCATTCCATGGTGTTGAAATCTGCTTTGAAGAGATGTGGCAATGTTACTGAGAGACAGGGATTGATTAAAATGACCAGGAAGACAGAGTACCAGAGCAGCTCGATGGAGATCAATGGCCTCGTCCAAGTCAGACAACATACTCTGCTGTTGGAATCTTTCTTGGAGGTTGATGGCAAGGTTATTGAGAGACATGAATCGGTCAAAATGGCCAGGGGGACGGAGCAGTAGTGCAGCACGATGGAGCTCAATAACCTCATTGAGGTCAGACATCATGCCCTGCTGCTGGAATGCGTGTTAAAGGCTGAGGGCAAGATTGTTGAGAGACATGGATCGATCAGGATGTCCATGGGGACGGAGCGCCAGGGCAGCTCGATGGAGCGTAATGGCATCGTCCAGATCAGACAGGACACCCCGCTCCTCGAATCTGTCTACAAGGCAGTTGGCAAGGCCATTGAGAGACATGGATCGATCAGGATGACCAGGGGGACAGAGTGCCAGTGCAGCTTGATAGAGCTCGATGGACTCTGACAGGTCAAACATCCCTCCTTGCCGCAAGTATCTGTTTCGAAGGCTGCTGGCAAGGCCATTGAGAGACATGGACCGGTCAGGATGGTCAGGAGGACGGAGCGTCAGTGCAGCTCGGTAGAGGTCGATGGATTCAGACAAGTCAGACATGTCTCCATGCTTAAGGAACCTTTGTCGAAGGCTACTGCCAAGGTTATCGAGAAAAGTCGATTGACGAGAATCATTGGGGGGACATTCCTGCAAGGCTGCTCGACACTGCTCGACATCATCTGTTAGAGAATAGTTGAATGGTGTGAACGGAAGGTAAGCCAGAAATTGTGACTGACCCATCTCACTGCTGATGATCTCGCTGATAAGTACACAAGTGCGTGAGATCAGTGTGAATTACACAAGGAAGGAGCAGAAATCCAGCATTTAAAAGTTGAAACAGCAGAGGACTCCGAGGGGACGAGTCCTAAGTCCTGATCTGATCTTATATGTCTGTCACGGCTTTACCACTTCGGATCACTGACTGGCCCAGGATTGACAATTCTGGTTAAGATCCTGGGGCCTGGAACTAACGGCGTGCCTGATTAAAGACCCTGGGCCTAGGATCTAGACAGGCGTGTCCTACCAGTAGCGAGGAGACTGGTCGCACACCCGTGGCATGATGGGAGAGCGGCTGCATGCGGAGTCTGGTGATCCAGGATTCCAGGTGACTCAAGTCTGGCTGCAGATGTGAGTCACAAGAGTCGAGATCAAGGGCACTCACTGCGTTTTGCCCTTGAATTGACAAAGTTTGACTAGACGGGTGGGACATATAAGGACAAGCTTAGTCACAGCCTCGAACTAACTTAGAGCCCGTTCGGTAGCCAGTATTTGGCCAAGTTCAACAACTTTCTGCGATTTCGGCATGAGCAGCCGCGGGTGGACTTTGAAAGCGATGATGCGGGGTGAGTCCTATGATAAGGGCGATCAACTAGCTCATACTCACTGAGTGTCATGATGGATCCTGGCGGGCAAATGCTTGTCGACACACCACTCTTTACTCTGCCCCTACTCCCCCAGGGTCAGATCAGTGAGCTTAATCGCCGGCCTAATCAAAATCGGCTGGCACAAGCTCAAGTCCGGCAGCGCACAT
This sequence comes from Suillus placidus, assembly GCA_016628565.1. Taxonomy (NCBI): domain Eukaryota; kingdom Fungi; phylum Basidiomycota; class Agaricomycetes; order Boletales; family Suillaceae; genus Suillus; species Suillus placidus. The sequence goes on from JABBWD010000037.1 coordinate 243,312, forward strand.
TTCGCTATATCACACTCCTCATCAATATTCTTCTAGTTGCTGCGACTCACATAATTACATCAATATATACCCCCGATGAGCCAGAACCCTACCACACATCTGCACTCACTGGTCAAGAATGGGTGATTGAACTCATTGTTGGCCACCCTGAATGAATTCGTTGTGAGCTTGGTGTCCATGTGCATGTATTTGAGGGTCTGGTCAATGAGCTTCGTGTGCTCGGTCACACGGACTCACACCATGTCTCCCTAGAGGAACAAATCGCTATCTTTCTCTATTCATGTGTCACAGGGCTTACTGTAAGACATGTTGGGGAGCGCTTCCAGCGTTCGAACGAAACTATCTCTCGGTGAGTTCAATCTATCTATTTGACATTGGCACCTAATTATCACTCATTTGTAGCTACTTCCGCAAGATTCTCGACATCTTATCCTCCCCCCCTTTTACACGACAAATGTTCACCTTCCCGCAGACGATGCACCGATTTCCCCTCACATCCGCGACAACCCCAAGCACTGGCCATATTTCAAGGACGCTATTGGCGCCATTGATGGCAGCCACATCCATGCATTCCCCCCCTCGTCTGAACGCCATCTCTATCAGAACCGTAAAGGTTTTGTGTTGCAAAACTGCCTTTTCAGCTGCGATTTCGACCTCACGTTCACCTTTGCACTTACTGGCTGGGAAGGATCAGTGACTGATGCGCGTCTCTGGGATGAAGCTCTTGAGGGGGGCTTAAAGCTCGCACCTGGCAAGTATTTTCTTGCTGATGCTGGATTTCCCTCGCGCCCTGACCTCCTAGTGCCTTATCGTGGCGTCCGCTACCACCTTGCGGAGTGGGGGCGTGCCAGCGTTAGGTGAGACTGCCGTTTTTTCAACATGGGATCGAACTAACGCCACCACTAGACCAGTCAATAAGGAGGAATTATTTAACCTTCGACATGCATCTGCACGCAACGTGATTGAGCGTATTTTCGGTGTCTTGAAGAGACGCTTTCGTATTCTGCTGCTCTCACCAGAGTACAAAATGCAGATTCAAGCGCGCATCCCCGCTGCCCTTTGTGCACTCCACAATTACATCACTATCAATGACCCAAACGAAGGCACCCTCCCACAAGCTGCTGTTGTCAACAACAACCCGTCACATCAGGGAGAGCCTGACGAAGCTACTTCCAATGATATGGATGCGGATGCGGATGCGAATTCGAGCGCAAATTCAAATGCGCTGCGTGATGACATAGCGACGCAGATGTGGAACGACTACCAGATTTACATGCAGGAACGAGACGGGGTACTAGTAGACGATGACGACGAGAATACATTAGATTTGGATGAGATTGACTCAGTTGCCTGGGAGGAATCAGACTTCGAGCAGGATGTAGAGACTTAACCGGATAAGAACTTGTCATTCATGTACTACATACAAGAGCTATAGCAAACTACAGCTGATTTGAATGATGGCACTATTGAGTATGAGTAAAAAAAACAGCGAAAAAGACATGTGGTAAAAAACAGTGAAAAAGACATGCGGTAAAAAAACAGTGAAAATGATATGCGGTAGAGCTACATCAAATGAATGCAGTATGGCTACAAGGTAATGACCCGCGCTGCCTCCACGATGACTGAACGTAAAAATGCTTGGCGCAGCTCGGGAATGGTGATGTCCAAGTATGTACCACAAACCGCTGGACTCCTCATGAACGCATGTGTGAGAGCAAGCCTATCATCCGCCGAAAAACCCTCCTCCTGTTGCATGTGGTGCATAGCGCGTTTCCTTTCCTCTGAGATGCGACTCTCATCAGTGACGGTGAACAATGTTGTGATGACGTCAGACAGGCGGTTGACTGTGCCTTGCAGGTTCATCAATGCTGCGGTGTTGGCAGCATCCTTGATGGTCTTGTTAGATGCTGAGGCCCGTGTTTTGGTGGTGGCGGCAACACCATCACCAAGACTTCTACCCTTTGCTGAAAGCTTCACCTTCTTTGAGTCTGATTGTGCTCGCGGCACGTCCGAAGATGCTCGTGGCATCCCTGACATAGCCATTTCTGACATCGGTGTGTAAGAGGTGGTGACAGAGGGGGGCGCAGTATCAAAGACCATGTCGTGATGGGAGCGCTTTCCAGAGTTTCCGGAGCTGGATATAGGGGCAGCACCCATCATGGAGGTTGAGGCGACAGGGACAGGGTTAGGAAGGGGCGGGATCTCCCATGAGAAATTGTCAGTGGTATTAGCCATGCCCGTGCCAACATCCTCGAGGTTGGCGCTGGTAGATGCACCCGCCCCACTGGTAGAGGAACCTGGTGCTGGCTCATTCTCTGTGGTAGGGCCAGCCAGTGCAGCCGGATTGTAGGCTGCCGCCCCATGCGCAGCACTGATGCGCATCAGAATTCGCTGCATCTTTGTGTGATACTTCCATCCATGTTTGAAGGGCTTCATACCGGCGTTGGACTGTTGATACATCAGTGGGTGTCAGGCTAGAGATCGGGTATGATCACATACCTGCTTGCTAACGTAGTCTGACCATGCCTCTTCAGCGGCGGTCCCCTGAATATTGGCCCCGAGTGTCGGATCCCAATGAACACCAGATTTCTGGAGGTATTTGTTGATTTGGTTGTATGCGCCCTTCAACTGATTAAGATCAGTATGATGGTGTGGTGGCTGAGTAGTATGAGAGGCACTTACCGCATTCCATTTGGTCTTGCAGTGCGCCCCTGTCTTCGCGGGGCCTTGAGTTCTCAAGTTCTTGGTACCAATATCGGCAGCAGCTTCATTGAAGGTTGACATCTTGAACGTTGTGCCTGCTAGCTTAGATCTGTGCTGGATCAGATAGTCGAGCATGGCTTCAATCTCTGCATCATTCCAGTTAGCCTTCTCAGTCCTAGGTTCTCCTTGTGTCATCTGCATGATCTGGAATTGGGTGCAGAGAATGATGACTGTAGCAGCAGCAAAGATCCGCTTTCGATATTCGAAATCAATAGGACTGGTATGAGCATGTGTGGTCATGGTCGGAAAGACAGAAAATTCAAACTCCACCCGTGGCTGCTCATGCCGAAATCACAAAAGTTGTTGAACATTGTTTTACTTGGCCAAATACTGGTTACCGAACAGGCTCTAAGCGGTCTGAACATTTCTTCGTCTCTCTAAATCAGACTCTCTATAGCTACTTTGCTAGCACCTATCGACTCGAATCTGTTGACTACATGAGCTTCCTATCTTGTAAATAGCTGACTCCTCCTTGGAATACATGACCAGTTTCATCAAAACGTGGCCCAGATAGCTGCACTGTGTGACCACCTGTATTGTACTGATAAGGACAGACATTGGAGAGGCCGATCCGCACTTCTGGGCAAGGGTTTCTTGCAAAAATGTGTAAGTCCCTCACTTGCAAGCTTGAACTCTTACTACCAACATTCCCGAACACTTAATGGCGAGAAACGAGGTAAGTCTTGTATAATGAAAATTTTGACGTTGTTCTAATTGTTTTCTAGTCTACCAATAAAAGTACGCTATCTAATCGCCGCGAGGTGCTTTATAAATGCGGGGCATGCATAACGAAGGATCCGAACGGCCAGATCGTCTCGATGGCAACTTCTCAGCAACACCAGCGCGACCAAGCCATCAACCGGTCTATGTTGGCTCAGCGTGCACATGGAACATCAACGCGAGGGGGATCTCGTGCTCCCACTACTGTTCTCGTAGTGAGTTGAATGGAAAGCTTCGAACTTGTGATAAATACACTAACCTGCATTTCATTCCATGTCACATCTGCGGCCTTGCTGAAGATTTCGATGTTTGTCGCATCCTGCACGTCACTGGCAAAATCCGGTGTGTAATATATCTCATCTGTATCTGGGTTTCTTCGTTCACCCTCCGACAGTAAGGGCCATTTGTCCTTTGTCTTCATACCACAAATCCTACGGAAGGTTGTTGTAATGTGCGTCTACGGGAGTCACCTTTTATCCGTTCCAACGATCCTTCACAGTGTACTCACTTTTAAATATTTTCTAGCATCTTGTCCGGTCTTTGATAGTGAATTCTTCGACTTCGTGATATCTTCACGGGTCCCGTCTTCATCATCCATGGCCTCTTCGTCATCAGACTGGGCTGCAGCTCTCCGATACACACCCCGACGTCTCGCAATAGCAGCACCACCTCTTCCAAAAGCTCCGGTTGGTCTTGTACGGCGACTGGGTTGGATCGTACGAGAGCCCTCAAGTGCATCGAGCCTGGCACGGTCTTCAAGCTGATCTTCTCGGATGCTGCGCAGAAGTTCGCTAACATCCAAGTCATCCATTTCCGGTGGATCAGAAGTCTGGTTCACACTGCTTGATAATGGGCGAGAAAGACTATCCTCTGAACTTTGTGATGAGGAACGTTGAGAGTGTGAGTGTCTGTGCGATCATCTCCCGTTCCTTTCCCGTGGAAGAGGGGATCTAGAACGGGGTCCTGTCGATGTCTTCGGCTATGCTCATCAGTACGTGAGCACATGTGTTCGCGAGGTTGGTTTCTGCATTGTACAGATGAGTCCATGTGCATATATGCACCATTATTGACATACCGACTCCTTTCAGCACCTCTCCTCGGCTGCCCTTGCTGGTTTCTCACTCTCGACTGCGCTGTATTGTCCCTGTGTGACAATGTATTAGTGCTGCCGCGGTCCGGTTCGGTCCGGTTCTTGAGGGTGTTTTGTTGAACCTAGAACCGAACCTTGGGTCCGGTTCAGGCAAGGAGAGCAAACGCTGGACCGGACCGAAATGAACACGTTCACAAACGTTCAGTTCGAGTTCTGAACGCGTTCGAACGCCCGAACACAACATATAAATTTCAAAACAATTTCGAGGACTACATGAAAAATTCGACGAGTAGCTACTAACTACACCATGTCCATGACATAGCATTCACGAGCTGCGGCAAACTCAGCTTGAGCTGTCGCGGAAATATGGCCCTGGCGATACCCACTCTTCAATAATTGAAGGGCCTCAAAAGTCGATGGCAACAAACAATTACGGTGTGAAGTCCCAGTGATCCCGCCGCTCGAGAAAGCACGTTCAGACGCAACAGCGGAGCCTTGAATGGCTAAGTAATCCTTAGCAATGCGAGAAATAGTTGGATATTGAATTGAATGATGCTAAGGAACATTTATGTCAACTTGTAAGGAATAGCGATTTGAAAAAGAACACTCACACCCCACCAAGCTACTACGTTCTCGATGTCCTCTAGTGGGGAAGCCAGGTAGTCCTCGAGCTCTTGACGAGGCCTTCGGCTTGCAGTGTCGCTTGCAACACGGGATTTGACAGCGTCACACATCCAACTGTGGCCATACGAGCCTTGGCGTGCAAGAGAGGAAGGAGCCACAACAGCAGGCTCTGCATCCGGCAAGGAATTGTGATGATAGTATTTGTCAAAAACGATCTGCAGGCGTCTCATGCCCTTGTCGAAGTCACGGGGCTCCCATTTACTCTTCGCATACGCTATCTTGTAGTTGGGGTCAAGCGCTAGATACAATACATTAGATAGGGCATTATATTAATCAAAACACGTACCGAGACAAATGAAATAGACATCGGTTTCATCGATCTTGTGGTACCACTTGCGAAGATTGTTGATGCCAGAGTCAATGGCGGTTGAAAAGTCGGCAAACTTTGAAGACCCAGCCATATGTTGCCAGGTTTGTTGGAGGAATTCGAGCACCGGGATCACACACCATACAGTGGGTTCACGCATCGCAGAGAACGATTGCTGAGCATTTGCAGGCTCCTGGTAATGCAATAGGTTAATAAAAATTAAATTTGTCAATGAAGAAGCTTGCACGGCGCATGCACCTGAAGCACGTCATGCATCAACTCTAACTTCTTCCATTCCTCAGCTGAGAGCTTGAATGCGCCATACAACTTGCCTTGCAGGTTCGGAACTTCATCGCTATCATCTGCGAGCTGTATAAACCTATTCACACCCTGCCAATAGAGTTAGTATTGTTTGTAGGGACAGTAGCGGTAACCAACTGACCTTACGCAACTTGAGGGTGCGCTCCAGCATGCCAAACAGCAAGGCCCATCGAGTGCGAATCCATTTTAAGAGCTCGAGGTTGGGCTCGTTGACCTCAGCACAGCACTTTTGAAAGAAGGTGCGGGCTTGGGGAGATTTCCGTACCTGAAAGAAGGGTTCATCAAACAGAGCTAGTCGGACAAGGATACAAACTTACCTGCGTGACGAGTGCAAGCGCTTTTCCAACAGTGTCAGCGACATCAAATTCGGTCTCTTCGTCTTCGTCATCATCGGTTGCGGTTGCATTCTTGAGGAGAATGCTTGCTGGTGTAGGAGCAACCTCCTCAACAAAGTGCTTGGCTGCTAAGTGTAAGGCGTGCTCCATACAACTAAATAGATGTTAGTATATATAGAATGACATATTAAATAGACTCCTTACCGCACACGGTGCTCGCCTGCAATCCAGTCCTTACCAGAAGGGTCAATAGTGAATGCAACAACCTGAATCGTGGTGTCGTTATTGGTGGCATTGTCAGCTGTGAACCATCCAACCTTGGTGCGAAAGTTGTAGTTATCAATAGTTTCAATGAGAATCCTTCCAACATTGCTACCGCTATGATTGCCATTGATGATTGTGAACGCAAGCTGCTCGCTCTTCAACTCCCACTCCTGAGGTTTCCCATCTGGTGAGTCAATATAATGTGCGGTGACAGAGAGGAAAGGCACGCCTGGTTCAGACGTCCATGAGTCAAAGGTGATGGAGATTTTACTGTCAACGTGCTTTAGCTTCTCTCTGACACGCTGGACGGCCACCTTGGCCCGTTCGAGAATTTCGTCGCGAGTCTTTGTACGATGGGGGATATCCCTGTCTGAAAGGGAGGGCCGGAGGTATTGAAGTAAGCGGCGAAATGGTCCCTTATCGACGAGTTGGAATGCCTGTGTAATCTTAAGTCACCATTATAAATAAAAAAATGCGATCACGCACCTCATCCTCAGAGACGATTAACTCGACAATATAATCCATCAGCCCAGACTTCATAAATTCGGGAATCTTAGTTGCAAGGGACCCATCTAATGTTTGCTGGGCTCCTTCAGTTGCTTTACAGCTAGGTGGTATTGCACGATCGTGCATCTTGATGCCTCGCTCACTGCAGCGGTCTCGATAGATTGGGAAGTGGCACTTCACGTTGCGAGCAATATGTGTGCGCTGAGTCGAAACGCTGCCTTTGAAAAAGGATTGATGGGCCGGTACATTATTAGCTCTAGAATTGACATGAGAAATGCACTCGATGTTTAAAGTCAAAATGTACCTGCATATCTCACACCACCAGCCATCTTCACGTTCTTGGGTGTGCGGATTGATGCGACCTTTCTCCTGAGTAAATACTACCTTCAGATCTCCACTGCGCTCCTCTTTCTTTGTGTGCTTGCAATCCTCACGATCCTTATCTCCAAACGCCTTAGTCTTCTGGTAAGCTTCCTCTTTGTTGACCTCGCCCTCATCCTCTTCCTCGTCATCAGAAACATCCTCTAGTGCAGGTGGTTCGTCGTCGTCATCATCATCATGGTGACGGACCAGACGGGAGCCAGTTTGCACTCGCTTGGGTGCAGGCTGGTCTTGAGGAGGTGCTGGAGCTGATCATTTTGCTGGAGCCGTGTTGACAGCTTCACAGATTTTCTCCGTCGGTTTAACGGCTCGACCAGAGCGACGAGACACGAAGGAAGTCAGCTTCCCATTGGATGTAGAAGGCGGAGGTGCAGGAACCATGGGGGTGTCATCATCAGGGTCATTGTACCAGTCAATAGCACTAGCGTCTTTCAGTTTGCCGTGAGATCCAAGCGCACATGACATTCTGGCAGCAGGAAGGGTGAAGATTGAACCTGTAGTAGCTTGTTTATACCGAAATCTGCGTTAAGATCAGAAAAATATGACGCACCTTGAACATACTGTTGCCATGCAATTAGTTGAAGCTTGAGGTACCTGAGCAAGAATCTCGAACATATGTTCTGGACATTATATAAGTTATAATCTGAATAATAGTGAACATTGGGTCCTTGGTATGGCTTCATTCCCCATTGGAGGCATAGGTGCATGGGGCCCATCATGACTCGCATCGTGGACTCTGCGCTGTACGGTCTGCGACAACCCATTCAAATTCGGCCCGAGAAGAGCAGGGTCAATCTGTGATTCATGTGGTGGGACATCAGGTTGGGTGCATGCAGCGGTGTCCCTCCATATCTGAAGTTGAACCTGTGCTGATTTGGGGATTTGGATCCAGGCTTGGGGATTGAATCCTGGTGGGCATGGGAGGCCAGACATACCAGATGAAGGATATTGAGTGAGGAGGAGCAATGATATCAGTGGATGCGTTGAAGGTGCATATATGCAATACCGTAGCACGTGGTTGATCTATCAATAAGTCATATATATTAATATATTCTGAATTTGGTGAATATGGTACCCATAGCCCAGATCATACCTAAGACGAGGCTGCATAGTCATGGCTAGTGATGGTACAACAAGTTCGTAGAGATGAACCTAGGCAGATGCTGAATATACAATGTGCACACATGTAGTTATATCTTGAACTACATGACCAAGGCACGCCTGGTTGAATTTTGAGCATGTCAGCTTGCCAGGATCGTAAAGTTCATAGGTACAGGCATAGCCATATGTAGCTAACGTGTGAGGCGCACAAATTCTCGTAGGTTTATCTTAACACAGCTTGACCGTGTTCTCTCATCTGTTCAACCCATATCTACTCAGCGACTACACCCAGTGACTTAGGCTGGAAATAACTTAGTACTTATGTCGAATTGACAATATATTATAGTATTGCTCAAAAAGGTCGGATGTGCGACTAATTGAAATGAAGCTTGAATTCGTTAGCTTGAAGTCTGAAGATCTGAAGGGCTGACGTCGTGTCATAGTACAAGTGTCATAAAAAAGCCAGTTTTAGTTGACGGTCGTGAGCTCGTGCGACGTGAACACGGTAAACTAAGGCTTACTAAGCGAGTGTAATACCGTCTGTGTGTTCTTTGTCTTTCCCTTCCTTGCCGGCCACCCGCGAGGTTAATCTCGTGTTGCGTGCGCCGTCGCGAAGATTAAACGTTAAAACCTCTCTCCTCAGTGTTTTGTTTGATTATCTGTGACTGCGGCCATCTAGGAAGCACTAGTAAGAGTGCTAGCTATGATTGGCACAAGGCAAGCCTCACTCCAGGCTTGGACTCGACTCGCGCTCGCTATGATAGGCCCACCCACAAACCTACATGTTACGAAGCCAATCGCTCATCTGGGTCGCTTGAACTCATACGAGGGTTCAATTGATACCTCAAAGTTAGTATCTTCGACTGTGGCCTACTCGACACTCTCGGGATTGGATTCGACGTGCCGTTCGTGGCACGTGTTGACACTAGCGTTGAGCCGAGTGACATACTTGACGTCATTGAATTGTTTCTCGATGACAATGCCGCTGGGGAGAAGCTTCAAGGGATGGTGCAAATCAACGCCGTCACTCTGAGTCTGATGCCCCCCTCACGCCGCAGCGACTACACCTACGGCGTGAGGCTCGAGCAAAGTATGACTCAGATGGCTTCACAAAAGATCCTGTTGGACTCGTAAACTTCGTCGATGATAGCTGTGTGGGGGATTGGAAGAATGGAGTAACCGTTGGTTTACACATCCCCACTATTGTCCTTTACATGGCGAGGAAATATGAGCCCTACGAAGCTTGTACATGTCTCTGCCATCATGGGCCCTCAGCTCAAGCAAACCATGATCGCTGTGGCGTGTCTAGAGTAGGTTATACGTTCTTATTCCCTGGATTTTGGCGGTGGAGCCCCTTACCATCACCTTGCATAGGTATATCAACATGCATATTTTGGGGGATATGCAGAGCCAGTTGCGTTTACGGACTGCGATGACAGAAGAAGGCAAGAAAATTATTTGCACTGCAGGTCGCAACGAGGGCACATTTCACGCTCATGTTCTCAAAATAGGAAGAGAACACTTGTACGACAATATCCCTGGACCCCGGTCTTGGGATAGAAATGTCCGTGAGCCCAGACCGCCAAAATTTCATCTATTGTTGTTTTGCTTCTCTCCTTGCTTCCCATGTTGCCATTAGTCCACAACGCATGATGATCCTTGCACTTGATGCCCATTTTATCATGGTTCCTAGTTTGTCTGCTGTGCATTTTCCCATGGTTGTGAAATATGCGCCTCTGTCGTCTCAGTTGTTCATGTTCTGCGAATAATTCGCGATATGCGTTATGCTTCGTCTTCATCTCTTCTAACCATTCCTCAGTCAGTGCCGCCAGTTGCGCTTCTTGTTTTCGACGAGTTTAGTGATGTTGACTTGTCGAGTCTCGACCGTGACGTCTGGCATCCTACTTAAATATACATGCTAGTGTCTCACATATTTCGCGACATTTTGCGAGTACACGTTTTTATTTAATGTATACTGATTGCCTCGCAGAGTTGTAGATGAGCTTCTGCCTGAGCTGTTTCTCGTAATGTAGTACCCGTCCATAATGTCACATCAGGCACCCACTAAAAAGCACCTGCACCTCCTGAGCAAGCTTTCCAGGGTCCACATCGACACCATTCATTGTGGCTCCAGAGTCCATACTGACAGTGGTTTCTCCCTCCCCGCCAACGCTTGCCTGAAGGAGAGGTTTAAGCGACTCCCAAAACTCCGTAAAATCCATATCAGCGAACGCATTCGGCGGAAAAGAGTCTTCAAGATCCAGCCCTGAAGACCCGTCCAAGGTCAGCAACTCGCCCATGTCCGCTCCACCATCATCATCCGAGGAAAACCAATCCGAGATCGAAGACGGCGGAAACTCACTCGCGTCTCCTAGTACTCCATCCGAGTCGCTGAAGAACGCGTCGCGATCGATGAATTCACCCATTGGATCGTCTGTGGAAGGAAGTAGCAAAGGACTTGTAGGCGGGAGTGGGGAGGAGGGAGGAAGGGGAGATAGAGGTAACGTTATGTTATCTTCACCAGTTTCGAGGTCGTCCGCCGTGTCCTGCTGCTTGACCGCTGGGACATCTAGCCCTTGAAGCGCATCGTCGAGTTCCTTGCCGAGTAGGTCCTCTTCCTCGCGGTCGACGGGCTGCTCGACTGACTTGTTGGCCCATTCGAGGGATGAGTGTGGTTTGAGTCCGAGTCGTAGGGGAGATATTTTCGTAGATGCTGTGCGAAAATGGATAGGAGGCTTCTTGCCCGTACGTGAAGGTGTGCGGGGATGGGAGGGAAAGTGCGGCGTCTTTCTAATGCTACCCCAAAGTGATTTTGGAGTTGGGCTGAATAGTGGTGAAGCACCGTCAGGTCCAAGGCTTCGTGGCGTAGCACGCAAAACTGATGTCTTCCGCGGAGGTGTGCTGGGCACCGGAGGTGTCTCTGACGCAGGGGAGGAAGGCGAAAAGGGAGACGATATAGATATGTCGGATGCAAAAACAGGCAATGAGAGTGAAAGAGCACTCTGCAGACGCGGCATGGTAGCCTCTGTAACAGGTGCGTGTGCCATCGTACTGGAGATGTATCCATCCTCCGAAGACAGGTCGGTCGGTGCTCTGGCGCCTTGTTGCCAACATCCCATGTTCTGCGTTCGTCGTCCAGCGCGTTTCTCCTTCTTCTCCTGCTCCACGAGTGCGATACGTTCTTCAACCTCCTTCGAGAGTTTGGGCTGGGTAGCGGTGCTCGTACGTGCCCACTCTGGCACGACGAAATTCTTAACGGGCTTTACAGGTGCCTGCGCCGAATGCGGTATGGCGAAAGAGGACTGGGATTCTGACGCAGAGCGGTACATCGGCCTGGAAGGAGATGACCTTGGGCGGAAAATCGAAGAGCTGCTGGTCATTTCAGACGATACAGTCGAATCAAAATCTGAGCGAACGGTGCGGAGATGACCTGGAGGAATTGTTGGTTGAGGCACTTCAAAGGCACCTGATGTTCGCCGGGATTCTGACCGAGCGTGTGCGCGCTTCCTTCGTGCTTTATTATTTTCCTGTTCCGCCATGAAGTCACTGAGCCTGCGCTTGCGGGTCACTGGGGACGAATGTGTATTCTCTTTTCCGCCTGATGGAATGTGGGCACGACGCTGGCGCAGAGGGGTTGTTTCCGACTCATCCGCAGTAGTTGTGGCCAAATTGCTCGAGTCTTCCCTTTCCACCCGTCGTCGGAATGCGGTCGGATCCACGTGCTCCTTTTCCAATATCACAATTTCATCGTCTTGATTGTTCCGCGAGACAGGCTGCAGCGCGTGCGACGGTTGCTGCTGATTCTGACTTTGCGCTGCCAGCAAATCCCTCAGTGCGTTTAGTAGCGCTGGGCTTGGCTCTGACCCTGACGGAGTCGAATCTACCGTCGAAAGAGCAGCCAGAAGCGCTGTGTTGTCTCTCCCAGCAGACAGGGCAGACAGTAATGTAAGTAAAGAAGTGGGTGTATGGGCAGGGGTTACTTCTGGTTCGTGTTGCTGTGGCCGTACAAGCGGAGCACATATAAATGGTGGAGCTGCCGGCCACACATGAGGCTGTTGTGACTTCGATTGCTTGGGCTTTTTCTTCCCCTCAGGGCGGCCCCGACCGCGCTTGGGAGGTCCGATATAAACCTCGGGAAAATCGGCGGATCTGGTGAGAAGTTTGCTCTGTTCTTGTGACGAGGGTGGGGTCTCTGAGTTAGTGGGTTCGGCAGGCGCAATTGATTTAGTTGGATGCGATGTCTTGGGTGGCTGGCCCCAAGATTTTAGGGCATCAGAGAGGTGAGATTTCTGGATGTGTTTAGTCTGATAGCATTATTGGTTAGAATTGGATGCAACGAAAGTTGCGGATACTCACCTCTCGGAGAGCAAAGACTACTTCGAGGGCATCAAGGCCTGTGCCAAGTGTTGTGATTGTACCAGTGACAGTTACGTTGTCTGATTCGTCCGCTATGAGTGCCCATGACATTAGACCCAGCGCAACGGCCACTCCTCGCGGTTGGGCTGTTTGCGGCACTGAAGCAGACGTCCCGTTCGATTGGGAAAAGTCTACATGGGCTGGCATAGTCTGAGACTCCAATGGGTCCAGCACGTAGATAGAAAAGTCCCTGGAATTATCCAGGAGAAGCTCCGGGCTGCCAAGCGGTGGGTCCATGGAATGAAAGTCATACGAGAACACATACCTTGAGTTGCAGATAGCATTGAGGCATGCTTTAAGCGGCGCCAAGCCGTACTGTGCATTTGCAGCAGATGGAGATGGGCAGAGAGTAACCCGGACAGAAGATGGGGACCGGGCAAGAATGTATTGAGGAGAGCTATTGACTGTGTAAAGCACTCGTACTGATACAAATCAATTATGGGGGAGCCTATCAGGTCAGGCGCGATGAATACATACAAGGTAGCTGGCGCATTGACATCGTCCACGTCGGCGGCAAAGACTTAGAGAAAGTTGTAGGCAACGTCAAGACTCAAGCTTGCAATAGTAAGACAAATTTGGCAGTCAACAATATTCAGGCGCGCTCGCGTCGCGTAACGCCGTGACTGTGACATCACCAGTGACCCAACGCGCCTTGAATCTCGACTGCAGAAACCGGCACGGTCTTCAGACTTAACCGTATCTCTACTCAGAGTCAATTGCAAATTAAAATTAACAGGACCCGTCGGGACTTGCTTTATTTCCTTCTCTAATTCCAAAGGACAAGGTTGCAATAACTATGATTATGCTTGGTCACGGAACACTTCGACAGTTTGATTCCAAGTTGATTCTACATACATCGAAGTCGTCCTGCTGGATAGGCACCGTGCTTTCTTTCCTCAGCGTGATCACTTGATCGTGACGTGTGGCATGTACATGCATACAAGGCACAATACGGATCATGGTGTCTATAAATTCCCCTCAGCACAAGCACAGGAACTTCATCTGCTAATCACCCCAGCCCTGGCAAAGACCTATCTCAGTCACAATTGACCGCGGTGCAAATGTACACGGTCGGATGGAACGTCTTCCACCGCCTCATATTGCCCCACAGGTCACCACGTGGATGTGCCTCTTTTCGATGCGAGCAGGAAGGGCGCAATGATTACCCTGCAACGCTCTTCACCCAGCGCAAGTCTATGTAACAAAAAGCAGTAAATTTGCTGCATTAACACAACAGTATTATATAATCGGGTATGGATGAATATACTGTAAAAACGCGTGAGCATGGCACGACCAGGGACAGGTAAGTCAATACATACCTAAACACACGAGAGAAGACATAACTTGGGTTAATGATACAATGGAGCGCGAAATCGACGAAGGAGCAATACATGCATGCCAGTACTAATGGTGTGATCCGGAACGCGCTCCGAATGGATGAGAAACTTGTGAATCAAAACGGACAAAAAAATCAAGGACTTTGCACGGAAATTTACCAGCGAAAACAAGGGAACGTTATAGGGGCTTGACAACCGTTCAGCTGGCACACGGAAATTAACGCTAGCCTAGACACGAACTCCGATACCACTAGACCCACTTCCTACTACACCCACCCCGCGAAGGACATCGGCAATAATATGCCGGGGGCGAGCCAATGACAACGAGCCGTGACGTCTTTTATGCAGGGAAGTCGAGAGGTTCGGCGGGGTGGATGGTGAGGAGTGAACAAGCGAATGTGTGTAATTATGTGTTCGAGAACCTTTTGGCGTGTAGGAAGGAGTGGACACGGGCGTACTGGCAGAGGAGGGAACGGTAAGTGGTGGCTGCTCTCTATCTGCACCTGCACCAAGCCCCTCTGTCCAAGTAGACGTGGGAATGGAGGGAGCGCATGTGTTCTGCGGCGACGAGGAGCGAGTGGAAGTGCGTGCGGAGATCGAGGAGGCTGCGGCAAGGACATGAGGCGATGGTGCACGTGGTAAATTTTCATCAGACTCGGCTGTCTTTGCAAGCGAAAGAGACGAAGACGACCTTGAAACAGGTGGCATAAGGAACCGGTCTTTATTCATCTTTGTGCCTAAGCTGACCGACGATGAATTCGACGGCACTGGGCTCCCACTCGGCTTACCAAGCCCGATGCACGATGTAGAAGCAGACGGGCTCGATGCGGGAGATATCCCAGGCGACCGGCGAGGCGACGGGAGAGGGAAGAGTTGGTCTTCATCATCCTCGGCATCATCTTCCTCTGGTATCCGAGGAGTAGACAGCACAGCAAAGTTCGGTGTGCGAAGTGGCGACGACGAGCGCTGCGTATTAACCATGAAATTATCTCCCTCCTCGTTCAACCACATTGACGCCGTCACCACTGAGTCGCTCGACCGCCGACGCTTATCAACCTCATCCACACTGATCGGAACACCGCGACCGAGCCCAAAGGATGCAGCAGCGACGCTTCCTTCAACTGTGATGGTTCGCGGTCCCTCATCTGCGCTGAGCGAGCGCCGTCTGCGTGCAGACCGAGAGAAGTGTTCAGTCCAAGTATCTCCCTGCGACAAAGACGCCTCCGTCACGGCTTCACACCCCGCGCAGCATGGTCGCAGCGGAATTGTGATGAGATCTGAACGAGAAGGCGACAATGACGCTGTGCGTGTTGGGCGTTGTGGACTTTGGAGAGACCCGGGGGCTGCATGTGAGAAGGCAGACGGGGAACGGTGAACCAGACACGGGGAGAGCGGCTTAGGGCTTGAATTACAAGCACGAGTAGGAGGAGATTGGGCTTTACTGGAGAAACTGTGCCACATCTCGGTGTTCAGTTGTAAATCATTTCACTGGCAAACAGTAGACTTACCTAGGAATCGGAACTCGCAGAACGACATGACTGTCTTCTGGTACGAAGGCATCTGTTTCTGGAGACGACGACGGCCCGCCTGAGTTCGACGGACGCCTCTTCCACAACGGCAGAGAATAAGACTTTGTCACTATCCTTGGTAGACGGTGACGGTGAGGATGCTTAGGGATGAGGACGCATTGGTCGCTGAAGCGCACGCTCAGCTGGCAATGCTCGTGGTTGGCTTGTGAGCAAATATCCAAGGGAGTATGGCTGCTCGTCGACATGGTCATGGTGGTCAAAAAGAAATCGTACGAAAAGATGCGACGATTATGTATTTAGACCTTAGGACTGAATGGTCTCCGAGGACCGAATCACGCCCATAAAGCCTGTCAGACGACTTTTGTGCCTAGCGGTGCCTAAAACGGATTGTTGACTTTGGACCGTTGCCACCGCTGCCAGCGGGTACGTTAACGTTAACCTTCACCACAGGTTTGCCAGGCCCGTTTGTCACAGGTCCATCATTTTATCTAACATCACGGCGGCGTTGGCAAACGCTCGAACAGGCTTGAACGCAGGTAATTTGCAGGCCTGAATCCGCATTGCAAACGCTCAGGGACCCTGCCTAAAATATACTTGAAGGCCTCAAGTGCCCCAGCTGAGCTGTCACAAAATCATGCGAGAACTTGCGAGGACACACCGCATGTATAAAAAAAGCCCAAAGCAGAGATTCGTGCGAGACAAGACCACTGCATCCAGTTAATTTAATCAACGCCTGATATGATAAGTTATTAGCTTATCGATATCTCGTTCTCAGAACACGCTCAGCTATTATATCCCAGGATATCCCTTATCGACGCATTAATCGATGGAACTAGTTACAGACTAAGTTATAGTCCCCACATTCTCTCCCACTCCCTCAAGGTAGCCCGTCCCTCCTGCCCAATCACATCCAACGCCCTATCAACATCCTTTTCCACAGTTTTCTCAGCGCCGATCGCCATCCTCACACAAAACACCCCATTCAAGTCCGTCTGCGTAATTGCAATATCGCTCCGTGCTGCAAGCCGTGCGTAAAATGCCCGGTTCAGAGCGTTTAGCTCGAGAGTCGTCAGGTGAGGAAGGGACTTGGGCCCAAGCCTGAAAACTGTCAGTGCCAGGAACGGTTTCGCGGCGAAGCAGAATTGATCAGATTCCCGTATGCGCTCTGCGAACTTGGCGTTGAGTTTAGTGCACTGGTGAGGTAAGACCAATATCAGGACGTGTTACGTCAAAATCCACCATCAACACTTGACATACGTCGGTTATATACCTTTGGAACCCATTAACCCCACGGGAACGGAGAACAAACCAAAATTTAAGCGATCGAAATCGTCTGCCAAGGCCAAGATGCCAGTTGCGGTAATCGATGACAGTGCCTAGACACATCCGACATTCATTTCGTCAATGACATCGACCCAGAAAATTACCAGCGGCAGATACACACCAGCATCCCCATGTTTCGACCGCAAAAACTCGGGCGTGACGTCTAGTGCATCGGTCAAGTGTTTCCGGTGTCGCACCCACAAACAGGACGCATCGAAATTGATTAGACCCCACTGCAGAATATCAATACTTTAAGCTCTAGGCTGATATTATGAGATAGGAACAAACCTTGTGGAAATTGGTACAGAACGAGTCTGCATAAGCGTTGATGGCGGGGAGTTGGCATGCCTCGCGATATTCGGGACACACAAGTGCGACGCCTGCCCATGCGGCATCGACGTGTAGCCACAAGAAAGGGTAATGTTTCGCTGCGTGTAGGGATGAGCTCTCATCGAGGTTTGCAAGTACGACTCAGTGTACGCACCAACATCAGCAATCTCGCCGAGCCGATCAACAGCACCGGAAGACGTCGTCCCAATTGTAGCGACTACAAAAACGAACAACATGAATTCCATGATATGCAATCCATTGGTAAAACATACCGAGGATGAAAGGGTGGAGCCCAGCATCCACGTCCTCCTTCAGTGCCACTTCTAGCGTCTCTCCACGCAGTGCAAAGTCATCTTCTGCCGTCACTTCCAGTGCGCGCACTTTCAGACCTAAGACAAGCCCGGCTTTCTTCCCTAGCGAATGCGTTTGCGTAGTGGTATAGAGCACGAGTTTCTCCATAGCCACGTGAGGATGCTCGCGAATATATCGCGAACGTGCAGCGACAGTTGCAATCAAGGCAGAGTCAGATGCTGTTGTCTTGTGTATGGCACAGGGATCAATAATACTTTGCGACGGGAATGAAGAACACACCTGAATGACGCCGCCACCGACCTCGGTGGTGTTATAGAACGATTTGTCAAGTCCAAGGATTTGGGCGGTCCAATCCATGACTACAGCCTCTAGTTCTGTGCATGCGGGACTCGCAGACCACTACAACAGTCACAAAGGTTGCGGCAGACTTGCGGTGGAGAAACGCACATTGAACCCCGGGTTAGGCACGCTAGAGGCGTATAGCTCTCCAAGTATGCCTTCGAATGTACATGCCGTAGGGAAATAGGCGAAGAACGAAGGATGCTGCCAGTGTGTCAGGCCTGTCAGCCCGAATGAGATTGGTGAATTTGTGCAAAATCAGAGTCAATTACCAGGAATGATGTACTTTTGATAGTCATCCGCAATGAGTTGAAAGTCCTCGGCCTCAGGAGGGGCAGACGCTGAGATGGGAATGGTCAGGCAGAGAGTACAAGCCAGAATGGAAAGTAGACACCTGGGAGAGCCTTTCTGAGATACCCTGGCTCCACTTGGGACGAGACAGGCCTATCCCTTAACGAGATATAGTAGTCGCATATTCTATCTATGGCTTGATAACCAGCTCTGCGGAATCTGTGGTATATCAGATATGCGTAAACACCATGGGATTAGGAAAACCAGTGCAAAAGACATACTGCTCGATATCCATTGCGTGACGGCGTCAATAAGATAGTGGTTAGGTACTCAAATTGAGTACCTCAAGGAGTCGTTTGTCCCATCTTACGAGTCGCACGATTGTCAGGGTCGTACTTGACGCGGACGGGAAACTTGCGAAGACTCCAAGAATATTCACAACCTGGCGAAGTTGAATTCCCAGCGCGAACTGACAACTGTGCACTGAACATTTGGCTACACATGGGACCTCCAAACTTCCAGCCCTCGTCCACACTGACGACCACTGGGAGGTTCCGGAGAATTGAGGTCGGGAGTGGTGAGACTTTCGCCAGAGTTCGAGTTTCGCACCCTGAGTCCGCGGTGTTGCATCACAAAGTGACAGACAGCAATATTCGACAGCGATGAGTCGCAGCTTGGGTAATTATTGACCAGAATTTTGGCAGCTCCCACAACCAAAGAATGTATTCGCAGGAATCCTTAGACAAGGCAGTAAGAGTGTCGAATCATGAATGCCAGTTGCAACCAACTCCCTTGCTTTTCCAAAATGGTCTGCCTGTGACAGAGTCTATCAAGACGCAGCCGGCATAACAGCAGCATTTTCGCTGCTGTGTTGGAGTCCTTGTTGTTATCATACTTACATGCAGTTTTAGTTCGTCGTAGAACTAAACCGTAGCGGTGCGTGGCACCAAGTCCCCGACTCCGCGAATGTGATCCAAACGCCAAGTGCTACCAGCCATCTTACATAAGCCCAACATCATTTCCCACCGTTCTTTCTATGTTCACCTTTTGTGAAAGTAGGGCTTATGGAAACTCTAGGTCCAGTCTATGATAGACCTGTCTGGGTCCTGTCTGGGGGTGTGCCAGCTGCCCGGCTAGATTCGAGCGGAGTTTAATTCCAAATCAGGATGTAACAGAATGGTAGCCGACCCTGTATCACCTCTTCCTCATCATTGTCAACAACACCCACCACCTGCCGCCCACCTTCTTGCCCACCGCCCACCTGCCTGCTGTGTCCTCACTTCCACCACCCTCCTGCGACTCAGGGCAGACATGTTTTCCTTTTCCCGCTCCTCGTGGACCATTTCTAGTGGGTATTCAGCCTCGCGAGGATCTGCACCGATTCTGCGGCTCAGTGCAGATATGTTTTCCTGCACCTCACGAGCTGTTTTTAGGTCCTTCCCACACCCTGTGAACCATTTTTTTGACCTTGCATGTTTTGTAAAATTCATAATGTAGAACACATGGTGTGAACTTTGTATTTAATACTATGAGTACAAGAATATAAGTCTATAGGTTATGATCATAATGAGCAGCGAAGAATACAATGGACAAGCAAAAATGTGTGCTGGATATATGAGAGGGTGCATTGGAGGTACGAGGGAGGATGCAAGAGGGTGCATTGGAGGTACAAGAGGGATGTGAGAGGGCGTGCTGGATGTCTGAGAGGGTGCATTGGAGGTACGAGAGGATGCGAGAGGGTGCACTGGAGGTCAGCAACCTACAAGATGAGATCAGAGTGAGCGACACACCTTAACCGCAAAAATTGGAACATCATCCCCAGGTGCTGTGATCTGGGAGAGGATTTCCGTGCATGTCCCTGACAAACCACACCTTTCAGTCATATGACACTGTAAAACCCTATCATAGGACGTGTACATTGCCCTGCAGAACCTGGACTACCGGACAACGGCCGGTTTATGTATAACCAGGATTGGCTGACTATCTGCAAGACCAGGACAGGCCGGTCAGTCTAGTATAAATGTTATGTCTGCAAGACCTGGACAGGCCGGTCAGTCTAGTATAAATGTTATGTCTGCAAGACCTGGACAGGCCGGTCAGTCTAGTATAAATGTTATGTCTGCAAGACCTGGACAGGCCGGTCAGTCTAGTATAAATGTTATGTCTGCAAGACCTGGACAGGCCGGTCAGTCTAGTATAAATGTTATGTCTGCAAGACCTGGACAGGCCGGTCAGTCTAGTATAAATGTTATGTCTGCAAGACCTGGACAGGCCAGTCAGTCTAGTATAAATGTTATGTCTGCAAGACCTGGACAGGCCGGTGGATGTAGTATAAATATATACCATTATGCAGGGGTAGGTGTGGCCAATTATATATATAAGCTTATTTGTAGTCATACAGCAAGACCTGCAAGGCCCAGTGCTATAATATCAATACAGGCCTATCTATAGCTGACACTACAGTGATGCAATGACTGTAGGGGCTAATGGTAGCTCTTAGATCAGTATGGTTTTGAAGGGGCTCTAAGCCCTCAATCCTCCAGTATATAATAATGGCGATGTTGAAAAATAGTGTGGGATAAACAATTTTGGATCTGTATGGTTTTGAAGGCCCCTGAAGACCTCTGTGCAATATACTAGTAGTACAGTTGTGATCCTCAAAATTCACTGTACACTATGCAGGCCAGCTCATGCATATTCTATATCTGGCCAGTACAGGCTGGCCTAGTGTTGCATTCCGAGAGCTGGGGCCGGCCATATGGGTTATGACCTATATTTCCATCGGCCGGCCTGCATCCACACTGTATAAAGTGGGCTGGCCGCAACCATAGTGACCCATACCAGTGAAGGCCAGCCTTGTGTTGCAGTCTGTGCAAATAGGCCGGCCGCATTGGTTGTGACTTGTATTCAAACATGTATGGCTGGTGCCATCTTGAATATTTCTTTAAGTCTCAAGTACAGATATACAAAACATTGAATCAACTCTAAGCCATTGTGATATAAGATGTATGGAATGATATATGAAATATTTCAGACATTGTACTTCTGGGGAGTTACTTTGTCTCTGGTAGAACGACGAGGTGGATCAGGAGGGGAAGCTTTCACCTTTTTCTTGGATGGTTCCTCTACATCTGCAGCAGGACACTTACCCTTCCCTTTGGCAGTGGATTTCCTCACCCTCTTGTCCACCTTAGTTGCTTCCTTAGCCAATCTTGCTTCTTCCTCAACCCTCTTCTCCTCCTCAGCCCTCTTTTCCTCCTCAGCTCTCTTCACCTCCTCAGCTCTCTTCTCCTCCTTGGCTCTTCTTCTGGTCGTCCATCCAGATACCCAAGATAGAGTTACCCAAGTAGGCAGGGACATCATCTCCAGCTTCATCGGCTTCATACTCCTGAGCACAACAACACTCACGAAGTAGGAGTCCAAGTCCCAGGCTCACAACCATGCCCCAGCCATGAGAATCAAACTGGTAGTTACTCAAATCCTTCAGGGCGGATGAGCCTGTCTCCATATTCTCATGGATGTCTTGAGGCAGATATGCCTGAGACCATGTCCAAGAGGCCCAGACAGGGAGGTGCTGTTTCCTAGGCTTTGAATCTGTTCTTTGCTTTAAAACAGACAAAATCAATGTAAAATCACAAGATCAAGAGATGTGACATACCGGAAGCTTTTGAACCACAGTAAGAAGATGTTGATATGAAGGGAGAGTAGAGAGAGACTTGAGATATGGGACCATGTCCCTAGCAAGATGGTTTTTGGGGCTGGAAGCAGCAATGGTCGGAGTCTCCACCTCGACATTATCTTCATCTGAAGAGCTTTTACCATTGGCAACCTTATTCAAGAGTCCTTCCTCATCTGAAGAGACTTGAACATAGTCAGGCTTCCTCCTTGACTTCCCTTTTGCAGCTCCCTTCTTAGTCCGAGCATCATAGAAATCAGCTTGCCTATATCCAACAAAACGCACAATTGGCATGTCATGACTAGCACGATCTTTCCAGTGGGAGTATATCGCAGTGATTGTGTCCTTTTGCAGGTGGGAGGGATCCCTGATGACGACATTCTCAGGGATGCATCCTGAATCAAGATAGTGATTGGGATCACTAGACATCTCACCCCAGGGCACCAGAGCCCGGGGATTGTTGGTAATAACAGCTGGGGTAAGTGAGTAAAATAACATAAGACAAATCAACTCACCGTAGGCCTTTTGAAAGACAGTGCGAACAAGCTGTTGCCTGTGCTTGAGCTTGAGAGATACAAAGCCTTGGGGTAGGCAAGAATAACCATCATCATCAACCTCAACAGTCAGATCTGGGAGATTATTTTCGTCGTCATTCTCTCCATCACTACCCTCTCCTTCGGCTGCTAAACCTTTGGCTACCATATTAGATTTAAAAATTAAAAGAGACATTTACCATATTCTCCTTCGAGAAGCCAGTTGGCAAGACGGTCTTGAGCATGTTCTGCCCATTTCCAATTGTCTTTGGTCACCTGAGTAAAAGGTTTTTTGGCCTTTTGAGGTGAAGTCTTCCAGCTTTAAAAATAAGTTTGTCATTATTAACAATATCAAGCATCAAAAACACTTACACAGTAGTTCCAGGAGCCTTTCCCTCACCTCAGTCATAGGCTGTAAGGATGACGACATGCAATCCCATAGTTCTCCGGACCATGTCCATAAAGTCCTCCATCATTTTTTTCTGGTTACTGAGTACGGTATCTGTTGATGTATTATTGAGTTGTGTAGCATGTACACCAATAGAATGTTCGGAAAAAAATACCTGTCCTTTGTATCTGCAGGAGGTCCCTCCTGGTTTCATTTTTTTGGGTTGGAGGTATTTTTGTGCTCCTTGTCATATTCTGCAAATTCATCCTTGAATAATTTTTGGACGACATCAAAACTGGAGAATTCTGTCTTATACTTCCCAGCATCCTCAGGCTTATCATCTTCCTGCTGTCTCACCATCTCTACAGTGACAGCATCTGGAGCAGATTTGTCCTTAGTCCCTCCCTCAATAATTTCTTCCTCCGCCTTCCGATCCTCGTCATCTTCCAGGAAGTCCAAATAATAGGCACGAATAGCCTGTATTGATTAGATTAGTGTAGAACATAATTATAAAAGCTCACCTTCCGAAGATTTTTCTCAGGAAGCATGACACAAGGGTCTTTGGCTGCTTCACTGCTACCTATAGCATCTTTGAGTGTCTTGAGGATGTGGGCCCTGATGGCAGAATTTCCTTTAGCTGCCACAAAGGAATCCTTGTGTTCATTCAACACATTGCTAAAAACAAGAGTCCAGCTGGCCATTATATCAGATAATAACAGGGATGTAGGCCGGTACAAGTTTGCAGGATGTACTGTTGGACGAGACTTCATTGTTGAAAAACTCAACATTCCAAACAAGGTCATGTGACAAACACGGTCATCTGACATCTATGTTCACAATTTCACTATATTTGCGAAGTGCATCTACCAAAGTTTCATTAACAAATGACCAACCATTATTCCCTAAAGCTAAGACATATATGATGCGACAAAATTTGAGTAACAAAAGTAAGACATGAACATAATCAAGTCAACAATGGCTTCAAAGGTACATGCATCCATGAACACCCCAGCTTCCTACCTGGTGTCAACATGGTGGCCCCTTCAGGAGGGCTAAAGCTCAAAGACTGGGCGCAGGTGTCATTCTTGCACTCAAAGACATATACCTTGTCCTTGCAGCCCCTGACATAAACTGACCGCCAAGAATTAGTCCACCCACAGGTTGGGCATTGGATTGGCAGGAAGCCACCCCAAGGCCGGAAGTTCACATCAGCCCATACAAACTTGGAGACCTGCAGACTACCCTCATGTGGTGTCAGCAAGAAGACATCAGTGTGGCGACCAAGTTTGTATGCTTGACCCAGCATGTCGCCAAATGCAAGGTCAATGGGGCAACGTTCGACGAGGACTTGTTCAGTGAATGCCAGGAGCAAATGGGACACAAAAGATGGTTGAAAACATGCAGCGTTGAATGCGATTGTGGCCGAGAGCTTGTGACTGTTGGAATGTCAGATAAGATAAGAAATGTAATTTAAATGAACTTACTGAACTACTGCACATTGCAATCCTGCAAACGAATCATTGTTGTTGACAATTGCGCCACAGCACAAGAGCCAGAGGTATGTTTCATTGGCATGGTCAAGGAGAGACTGCCATGGACTAAGAATACCGTCCAAGAACTTCAAGTGAGACGTAGTTAGTAATTAGCAGCAGGAAGATTCAAATTAAAAAAACTCACATCTTCAGTTGCAGCGCCAGCATAGTGCTTCTTGCCATCCAAACTGTACCCAGCAAATGGGCCACCTAGATGATTGTCGGTGTGAGTGGATATACCAACCACCACACATTCCCACGCGAATGAGTTCTTGAGGTCCTTGATGATTCGACGGACAGTTTTGCGGTAACTGGACGGGTCAGAGATAATGTCGTAGGCAATTTCACGATATTCGATGCCGCCGCTGGTAAAGTAGGGCTGGAGGAACAAATGAGCGAAGGAGAAGGGGCTGGCAGTAGTTTCAAAGTCGACAAGGATGAGGTGTATGAATATGATGGGTGCAGCCGAAATTTCAGCACACGTTGAGAGTTCGAGGGAAGCGTGGACCTGTAGAAAGGACTTCAGGACTGGGACGCCATTAGCATGATAGAAGCCCTGATATATCATTAGTTGTGAATGAACAGATAACGAAAAAACACTCACATAGTAGGGTGCGCCCTGCTGTTCCATAGCAATGTGGCAACATATACACCTAAAAGACACATCCTCACTGAGGACTGTCTCTTCAGTGCCCGGGGAGAGTTGCATGCACAGGCGGCACATCACTCTGGGGCAGTGGTTGCACATAAAAAGAGTGTTCTCCTTGAATGATGCAGAGCCATCCCGGCAGAGGATACAAAACTGTTGGAGGGAGAAGGTACATTAGCACAAAGACGGCAAAAAAAAAAAGACTCACCTCATTGTGATGAACCAGTTTGGACACCTCCAAACTTTGGCCTCCATCCAACTCTCTGCCTCTATCCAGCTCTCCACCTCCATCCGGCTCTCCACCTCCATCCGGCTCTCCTCTAGAAAGGCTCTTAGCGGCGGTCCTGAGTATCTTGAGGTGGACACGTGGCGCTGAGCCACCAGTACACTTCCTTGCAGTGTTTTTGGTCCGCGCCATGATAGAGAGCCTGAAGTTGTAGTCAGTATGCCACAGCGCCACACAACAACAACAAAAACTCACTGGTAACGAAAGAGATGCTTGCATCCACAAAATGTGTGTTGATGAAAGGTTGAACTGAAATTGTAGTTAGTATCCCACAGCGCCACACAGAAACAAGAACAAAACTCACAGGTCACAAAAGAGCCGTGTCACACGTCCACAAAATGCATGTTGACGAGAGGTTGAACTGAAAATAGTAGTTAGTATGCCACTGCGCCACTCAAGAACAAAAGAAACACAAAAACTCACAAGTGACTGAAGAGATGCGTCCACAAAATGCACGTTGATGAAAGGTTGACTGAAATAGTAGTTAGTATGTCACAGAGTCACACAAAAAGAGAAGAAACTCACAAGTGACTTAGTAGACACGTGCACAATAGACAACGTTGACAACAGAAACACATTTGTGGAATTGAACCACAAATGTCACGTGACATGTTCCAGCAAAGTCCGAACGTTGACTTGTGCAAAAATTGCACAAGTCAACGTTCGGACTTTGCCAGAACATGTCAGCAAACAAGAACAAATCAACAAACCGTACATCAACCATTTACATTTCTCCCACGGTTCATTTCTTTCAACTTCAACCATGTATACCATCGCAACCCATCCTACTTTACTCTGCCACAACTTCTGTGCATCTGACCTTTGGCTACTTGCAGACTGCAGCTGCAAGTAGTCAAAGGCAGCGCTGCTGTTATATCAACGCCACTATCAAGTAAGTTCTTTTTACAACCGCTTCACCATGCTAATTCTGTGTATATGTATATCCAGCTGTGGTTAATACCTGGTGCGCTATCCAAAAAGTTTGATAGCGTGCCTTGAAGGTCTCATTCTGCCAAGCGGCTGACTTTTCTTTAGTTGTTTAGATATATTCTTGGCCATCCATGTCCCCAGGGACTGGCACCTCTTACTTTGGGCTCTGGGGGTTAGTTTTTGGCCATCCATGTCCCCAGGGACTGGCGCCTCTAACTTTGGGCTCTGGGGGTGAGTTTTTGGCCATCCATGTCCCCAGGGACTGGCGCCTCTAACTTTGGGCTCTGGGGGTTAGTTTTTGGCCATCCATGTCCCCAGGGACTGGCGCCTCTTACTTTGGGCTCTGAGGGTGAGTTTTTGGCCATCCATGTCCCCAGGGACTGGCGCCTTCATATATCTGTCTCTCCTGTCAAGTCTAATCTACTAACTTGCTCTCTAGCTTTATCAGATGCATTGACTTTTCCGGCTTGTTTTTGTTTTGTTTTCAAGTCTGCTCTGTACTAACAGTGTTTTTTCTAGCTGTCTCTCACACATTGTCTGGTAGCGGTTTTGTTTAGGTAGGTGTTATTTCAACATTCAAGATGATACTGATTTTGCCATAGTTTTGGTGGTCTGCACTTGATGCGCTGGCCATTTTTTTTTACATGTTTAATACGGTACGCGTCACTTTAATATTCAATATCAGGCTAACTATCACTACAGTTGGCTGATTATTAGTTTATTTTTTTACTTTTCTTCATTTACTGTAGGGTGCAAGGCTAGGATGGAGAGGGTCCCTCCATCCCTGTCTTGCATCATTTACCTTAGTTTTTTCGACTCACACTGCATACTTTGCTTGGATAGGACATAACCTAAATGTATTACCCTTGTATGGGCATATTCTGGACATGTGACTCTTAACTTTTTGCCCACAAATTAAGTCACGTGATCGTGAGAGTGATGCAAGGTGACATGTGCTTGTTTGTACATATGCCTATGAAATACTTTAATGCGCTATTGACACAACATATGAATGATAATGCAGTAAGTGAAGCACGGTTGAATTCGAACAGGCTTCGCGGTTATGTGCTCAGTTTATATACACACCTAGGTACCCCCCATCCTCACCTAACCCCCAAGTAAAGCTCCAGAGTCCACATAGTAGTCATTTACGCCCATATGCCTATGAAATACTTTAATGCACTATTGACACAACATATGAATGATAATGTGTTAAGTGAGGCACCGTAGAATTCGAACAGGTTTCACGGTTATGTGCTCGGTTTATATACACACGTATATGCTTTTCTTAAGGTACCCCCCATCCCCCCAGGACAATAATGCAGTAAGTGAAGCACGGTAGATGTTACAAGAACATCCAGTCGTGGCGCCCCTATTCATTTTTCTCTTACTCATTGCCTTTCGACGTGACGATTATGCACAGATAATCATACACAACCTCATTGGTCTGATTATCCTCTTTCCCTATCTGTTTTACCTTTACATTTCACGCTGATCACCAGCTGTATATCACCCTATGCCCTTACCGCATTACTGGTACTTGTTCCGGCCTCATGACCGTCTCCCCTTTGCCCTTACCGTTCAACCGGTACTTGACTCATTTCCTTCTATCGCATTCTACCGAGTTCTACCGGCTCCGCTATGACTCGTCACGACTGCGCTTTACCTATCTCGGACTATGACTCGTTCAACCCTTTGCCCACATACTAATACGGCACGTCCTGCCCTAAACCTTTCCTACATATAAATATGCAGCTGCACCTTTGTATTTCTCTAACTTGAATCTACTTGATCTTGAACCCACTTGAAAGCCTCGCAAGCTTTCTCCTTCAGTAAACACTTCTCTTTAGCCTTGTCGGCTTAAGAGTCTATATAACTCGTGAAGGCACATCAGTGGACACTTGCCGTGCCACTACGTAGATAACCGCGGACGTCGTACCGACTCTGGGTTGCTGAACACTGCGCGACGAACGTCTCTTAACGGAGGCCTCATGTAGCTACTCAAGTTCACTTACGCTCTCGCGCTGAGTGTAACAAAAGATTCAAGTTTGTAACTGATGATCCCTTTATCAAAAGGAGATCACAACGTCTGCCCCTTGGCAACAAAGATTTGATTGGGAAAGAGATCCAAACAAACCGGACTCTGACTCTGAGCAGGAGGAAGAATCCCCGCTCACTGAACATCCCGAGGATGACCAAATCCCGGATACATTTGACGACGATCAGACAGATCAGAAGGACAAAGGTACAACCTCGACTTCATCAGACGAGTTTCCAGAAGAAACTGCACCAAGACAACTAGCCGCAAACCCTAGTTTTAGAATGTCGACATCAAATAAAGTTGCGTCCGAGCTCAAGGCCGGCATGCCGAACGACTTCTCCGGAGAACCCGGTGATGCGCAAAGATGGCTGTATAGCCTCAAAGCATTCTACCTGCTGAACAACAAGATCTATGACTCAGATGCCAAGAAAGTCGGCACCGCTTTAGCCTACATGACTAAAGGCACAGCTGCCTCCTGGGCACAGAGCTACTATGACACCATCTTTTCCGCTTCCACCCCAGCCTTCGGCACCTTTGAAAGCTTCGAAAAGAAGTACGGAACTGCTTTCTTTAGCATAGACCAGAAGGTCACCGCCATGACTGAACTACGGAACCTCAAGCAGACCAGTTCCATCCAGGAATACATTTCCCAGTTCAAAACCACGGCAGCTCTAGCAACCATCAAGGAGAGCATAACCTTGATTTCGTTTTTCGAGCTTGGTTTGAAAGATGGCTTACGCGATGCCATCTACGCAAAGGAAACCATTCCAGAATCCATAGAGAAGTGGTACACTGCTGCCACTCTCCTCGATGCCAACTGGCAACGCGCTAAAGCTTTGAAGTGTGGTATGCACAAGTACCAGACAACAAACAAGCAACGATTCGTCCCCAAGCCAGGCCTGATCCACTGGGACCCAAACACTATGGACGTCGATAGGACTCTTACTCAGAAGGAGAAGACCTCCTACATGAAAGATGGGCGATGTTTCGCCTGTGGAGAGAAAGGTCACAGGTCTAACGACCGTGAATTTCACCCAAAGGTCCGACGAGGAGAGTCGGAAGAGAATTCCAGGAAAGGAAAGAAACTGGTAAGGCGTGGCAAGGACCAGCCTGACGATGAAGATACAACCGATGAAGACTCGGACGAAGACATGGAAGTCAGCTGAATCTCGGTCAGGAAGATGAACAAATCCCTCAAGACAGAGGATCAGGATTTTTGAAGAAGAGGCCTGCCGCAATGTCAGTCCCTCCTAGATGCATATTGTATACTAAGACTGTAGGAAAATCGAATGAATTTTGTGTTCCCATCACTCTTTTTTCTGCAATAAGCACCAAAACCATTGCATGCACCGCTATTATCGACTCTGGTGCGGGAGGATCGTTTATCAATGCGGGCTTTTGCCGAAAGAACCACATCAGATTACACAAACTAAGCAAACCCTTCCACATCACTACTGTCGATGGAAGCCACTCTACCGCTGGACGAGTAACTCATTTTTGCGTACTGTTTATCAGGCTTGATAAGCGTGTTATGAGGGGAAAATTCAATGTGACCCAATTGATTCACCAGGACGACATGCTCCTGGGGAAACCCTGGCTCACCGCCATGAACCCTGTCATAGACTGGGCCAACGACATGATCTCCCTCTCAGCAAATGCTAGATCGCAAGAGGTTGAACAGATGATCAACGACTCGCGAAAAGAAGAGGGCACAGCCCCTTATGTCTTTTGTGGCCAGAAACCCATGATTGAGGATGAAGAAGAGGAGTTCTTCTCACCTCTGAGAGCCCTCGCTCCAGGAACGGAGTATGTCCTGGAGGAAGATAAGAAGAAGAAGAAGAAGAAGAAGAAGAAGAAGAAGAAGAAGAAGAAGAAGAAGAAGAAGAAGAGAAAGAAGACGAAGAAAACCAGGAAATCACAAGAGGAAACGACCCCTGTGATCGTCCCCATTGAACCCCTCAATTTTGACACCATGCAAGATGTATGGGTCAATTCGGCTCAAACCGCCGCAAAGGTAGAAGATATTGCTTCCTACCCCCTTGAAGACAATGAAGTACTCATTGAGTACGCATCCGATGGGACCTCTGTCCGGCTCATCGAGAACCTCTTATTCGACACCCCGCTTACGCGTGATGGCACGTCGAAGAACGAACAGAAGAAAATACCATTTCCATTGAGGAATGTATGGCTGCTAGCGGCAGCAAAGAAGAATGTCGAAGAATATTTGAAGACAAGCAATAAAGCTCAAGAATTCGCCAAAGAAAAGGCGAACGAACAGAAGAAGAAGACATTCGAGGAACTCGTTCCCGAATACCTCCATGATTTCGCAGATATATTCGCGAAAGACGGTCTGAACAAACTCCCTCCCTCTCGACCAGGAGTAGACCATAGAATTGATACCAAGGAAGGTTTTATTCCAAAATCTTCACATGCTTACCTGCTCTCCCCGAAAGAGACCGAAGCGGTTAAAGCATTTTTGGATGAACATTTGAAGAAGGACTTTATACAACCATCAAAGTCCCCCCAAGCGTCTGGATTCTTCTTTGTAGGAAAGAAAGACGGTTCATTACGACCTTGCCAAGACTACCGATACATCAATGAATGGATGGTAAAGAACGCATACCCCCTTCCACTCATTCCCCCGTTGATTGCTAAACTCCGAGACGCCAAGTACTTCACGAAAGTGGACGTACGCTCGGGTTACAACAATATTCTGATACACCCCGACGACAGATGGAAGGCTGCGTTCTCTACCTCCTTCGGGCTCTTCGAGCCAAAGGTGATGTTTTTTGGATTGTGCAACTCACCAGCTACGTTTCAGGCCTACATGAACCAGACATTTGCCGAAGAAACCAATGAAGGATGGATGATCGTCTATATGGACGATATCCTAATCTTCTCGAAGACGCTCAAAGAACACAGAGAACGAACCAGGAGAGTACTGGAGAAGTTGAGGAACGAGGCTCTCTTCCTCAAACCTGAGAAATGTACCTTTGACGCTCAAGAAGTTGAGTACCTAGGTATGATCATCCGACCAGGCCAAGTCGCAATGGACCCTGCCAAATTAAAAGGCATTAGCGATTGGCAGACACCTTCCTGTGTAAAAGACGTCCGATCATTCCTCGGTTTCTGTAACTTCTATCGACACTTCATTTCCCACTACTCAGACACTGCACGACCTCTCTTAGATCTCATGAAGAAGGATACGCCCTTCTCATGGAACGATGCACAGGAAGCCGCCTTTCAGAAATTAAAGACGTACTTTACCTCCGAACCGGTTCTGAGGAACCCCGATCCGGCGCGACAGTTTGCACTAGCAACTGACGCCTCTTTGCACGCGACAGGAGCAGTGCTCCTACAGACTGATGAAAACGGGGCTTATCACCCATGCAGGTACCTTTCCCAATCCCTGAACCCTGCAGAACACAATTACCAGATCTACGATCACGAACTCCTCACGGTCATCCGTGCCTTGAAAGAATGGTGGCACTTCCTCGAAGGGAACCCGCACCCAGTCATCATCTTCACCGATCACAAGAATCTCCTGTACTTTAGATTGGCGCAAAAGCTCACCTGCCGCCAAGCTCGTTGGCAGCTTACCCTCTGTGACTTCGACCTTACCTTCCACCACGTCCCTGGAAGTAAGCTTGCCGCACCCGATGCACTTTCCCACCGTCCTGACCACATCCCCGCCAACATTGACGAGGATAATGAAGATCTCATCCTCCTCCCTGATTCCCTGTTTGTGAAGTTGATCGACTCCGAGCTAGCTAAAGAATTCAAGCAGCTCTCCGACACCCCTACTGATCTAATGATCAAAACCGCGCTTGATGCCCTGAATGGGGTCTGCGCACCGCTGATGAAGTCTGCTCTCTCTGACTGGAAATTTATGGATGGAGTGCTGTACTACAAGGATTGCGCATATGTCCCTCCCGACCTCCGCCGACGCATCCTTACTCTCCATCATGACCACCCGACCGCGGGACATCCCGGCCGTTCCATCACGGAATGGAACATGAAGAAATCATACTGGTGGCCTGGAATGGGCACGTATGTACGAAAATATGTTGATGGCTGTGCTTTGTGCCAGCAGATGAAGGTGAATACTCACCCGATGACCCCGCCGCTGATGCCTATACCTAGTGGTGCGACATGCCCTTTCTCCCAAGTTTCCATTGATTTAATCACGGACTTGCCGGAGTCGGCGGGTTATGATTCAGTCATGGTCGTGGTAGACCATGGTCTTACGAAGGGAGTAATTCTCTGCCCTTGCAAGAAAACCATCACCGCGGAAGGGGTGGCCAAGCTTTTCTTGCAGAATGTTTACCGAAGATTCGGACTATATGACAAGATCATTTCTGATAGAGGCCTGCAATTTGCCTCAAAACTTGCTAGAGAACTAGGACGACTACTGGACTACCAAGTTGCCTTATCCATGGCCTATCATCCCCAGACAGATGGCCAGACTGAACGAATGAATCAAGAACTGGAGACATACCTCCGGATCTATTGCAGAACGACTCCCACTGATTGGGCGAATTGCCTTGAGATGGCTGAATTCGTACACAACTCACGGAAGCACAGCGCCAGAAACGCCTCACCATTCTTCCTGATGATGGGCTACGAACCTAGAAGCATCCCCCATGCATTCCCTGACTCTGCCATTCCCGCTGCAGAAGACAGAGTGAATTTCCTGAAGAAGATCCGCAAAGAAGCACTCGTGTGCCATAGCCTTGCGCAGCAATGCATGGCAGAATGAACCCATGGTCAGAAGTACCAACCATGGAAATGAGGTGATAAGGTTTGGCTATCAGCCACGCACCTAATCACTGGACTCCCCTCGAAGAAACTCACCCCGAAACGTTATGGGCCATTTGAAATCATAGATGTCCTATCGCCAATCACCTTCAAGCTTAAGTTACCAGCAACTTGGAAGGTTCACCCCACGTTCCACGCATTGGAACTATCCTCCTATCAGGAGACAGAGGTGCATGGACCGAACTATCCTGAACCTCCACCTGATCTTATCGATGGAGAAGAACATTATGAAGTAGAACAGATCCTCCGACACAAGGGAACCGGCTCGAGACACCGGTATCTAGTGACTTGGGTTGGATATGACTCGACAGAACGAACGTGGCTACCTGAATTGGAATTGAGATCCACAGCGGAGATCCTGAAGGACTATAAGAAGAGGATCAGGATGACAGAAAAAGCATAACTCCCCTTGACCAATAACCACCACCTCAGAACAAGTATGCCTGCTTCTATGACCTCATCAGCCTCGTCCATCTCCTCTACCTCCTCAACCACTTCCGACTTTATGCACACCGTTCCTTTCTCGACCCCTAGAACTCAGAGCCAACACCACGCGTTGTGGGAAGCTATTATACTGGACATCCAGTACGCCATTAGACTCAACGATTATATCTCTAGAACCAACAACCATGTGTTGTTACACCTGGTGAACATCCTTCGGGCCACTGACAACCTCGACATCGCAGCCCATGAACTGCAGAAGAGCCCCAGTGCTAAGTTTAGCGCTATTTCAATTAGATACCCTCCGCGAACTGATCAAACGATCAATCATGCTCCTTCTCGAGTCAAGAGACTTCGGGACCATTTGTAACAAGATCGAAGAAGAACGCGAGTGGAACACCCCGCCCGACCAAGTGGAGGTTGTTGAGCGTGGCTCCACCCCATTTGTACCTACCACACCTCCCCCAGAATACGAAGACGACGAAGAAGCTGCTAAGCAGCAGCAGATTGCCGTGGATCATGCATTCGCACTTACCATGTTAGGTATCACCACACCCTCGCAACAGGAAGATGACCTAGACCCCATCGTTCCCGTACCTGAACTCGCATTGGTGCGGGGTTATTCCCCCAGTGACGACTACTATGAGCACGAGCTCGCCCATGCTAGAGCTAGCTGTACATCAGAGCTCGCACACGTTAGAGTTAGATCCACCTCCCCAACCGACGACCTCTACGTACCAGATCCAGACTATGTTCGAACCTCTCAGATCCCAGAAGAACCCCTCGGCTCACCAGAGCAAACACCTGTTCCCGTGCCACCTCCCCGAGCTAGCACTCGCTCAAAAGGAAAGTGCTGCATGGATGTTAAAACCATCCTTTCATTCGGCCTTCCCCTCTCCAAGGTCCACGCAAAGAAGACCTCCGAAGATGATCGCATCTCGGACATACAAGCCACCATTGCTTTCGCCCAGATGGAAGCATCACAGACCACACAGGAGTTTCCCAGCAACTTTGTATGCCGCACTTGCAAGAAGCAGGGACACAAGCAGAAGCACTGCAACCGCTACTTCTGTCGTATCTGTGGCAAGTTTGCCCCATGCCACCTTACCGCCTTCTGCCCGAAACTTCGAGGCAGGAAGATCCTTCGCCGGGGACGCTCTGACCCCAACTTCTACCAGCAGCTATCCAAATTGGAAGCTGCCTATGATCAAGCCGCCGCTCATCAGGAGCAAGAACGTGAGCTTAATGTTATGGACGCACTCAAGACACTTGAGGACATTGACATCGACCTCTGCTACTACAACAACATGGATAACTGATCTCGTTGATATCAGATCCTAGAAACGGGGGTAATGTTACAAGAACATCCAGTCGTGGCGCCCCTATTCATTTTTCTCTTACTCATTGCCTTTCGACGTGACGATTATGCACAGATAATCATACACAACCTCATTGGTCTGATTATCCTCTTTCCCTATCTGTTTTACCTTTACATTTCACGCTGATCACCAGCTGTATATCACCCTATGCCCTTACCGCATTACTGGTACTTGTTCCGGCCTCATGACCGTCTCCCCTTTGCCCTTACCGTTCAACCGGTACTTGACTCATTTCCTTCTATCGCATTCTACCGAGTTCTACCGGCTCCGCTATGACTCGTCACGACTGCGCTTTACCTATCTCGGACTATGACTCGTTCAACCCTTTGCCCACATACTAATATGGCACATCCTGCCCTAAACCTTTCCTACATATAAATATGCAGCTGCACCTTTGTATTTCTCTAACTTGAATCTACTTGATCTTGAACCCACTTGAAAGCCTCGCAAGCTTTCTCCTTCAGTAAACACTTCTCTTTAGCCTTGTCGGCTTAAGAGTCTATATAACTCGTGAAGGCACATCAGTGGACACTTGCCGTGCCACTACGTAGATAACCGCGGACGTCGTACCGACTCTGAGTTGCTGAACACTGCGCGATGAACATCTCTTAACAGAGGCCTCGCGTAGCTACTCAAGTCCACTTACGCTCTCGTGCTGAGTGTAACAGTAGAATTTGTAGAGGAGACTAGCTATTGTGGTCCAATTTACAATTTAATTAGGGTGTATTAGGCTATTACATCATGTCAATAATGCAGTAAGTGAAGCACGGTAGAATTCGAACAGGCTTCACGGTTATGCACTCAGTTTATATACACACATATATGCTTTTCTAAAGGTACCCCCCATCCCCCCAGGACAATAATGCAGTAAGTGAAGCACGGTAGAATTCATAGAGGAGACTAGCTATTGTAGTCCAATTTACAATTTAATTAGGGTGTATTAGGCTATTACATCATGTGTTCTAATTACATCACAACCAATTTCAGTCAACACGAGTCCACAGTGCGAGAACTTTGGTTCACTTTCTTTTTTTCACTCATGGACAAAATCAAAAGCCAGACAACTGAGGTTTTGGCAAGTCTTGACAGGAGGACCAGAGAGATCATGGGCAATTCATCTGAACTAGGGGTCCTAAAACATGGCCAGGTTCAAACAGAATTGCTGCATAAAGCTAGGTAACTATGGTTCTGTAGTAATTGCAGCCAGCTATTAATGACTGAGGGAATCAAGGATGAGAATAGCAGTACAGCTACAGCAATGCTTGGCCTCACCTGGTGATACCTTGAACTTTAATCATACCTCAATTTCCGAATATGAAATTGACCAGGCCACCCTGACCATTGCACATGCCATGGTCAACCCTAGTGAGTAGGATAATATTTAGGGTTGTACATGAAATTTAATGGAGAATTACAGTCAATATCAATTGGGATGTAGACCGATATGCTAACAAGGTCAATTTGTCACAACCCAACAGGGATGGGTCAGCAACTGCTGAACCGGAGAGACTGAAGAAGTTCTTCCCTGAGGCTGTGCTCGGCAAAATTTCAGGTCCAGCAACCATTGTGGACAGGCATGGGAAACTTTTGGTAGTTCATCTCCCTGATATTTTGACAGCTTCTCGCATAGTATGTTTCTGATTGGGGATTTTCCCTCAGGGCTGATTATTTAATTAGGAGCATCTCAATCATGTCACTGCTGGCTTGAGAGAATCCCTTCTTAAAACTGTTGATCCTAATTTAGATGTCAACAAAAGTTGGAGAGATGATGGCTATATGGTTCCAGCTGAAGGAGGGGAATTTGGGGCTGGTAGAATTACAGTAGCTCCTGCATATTTCATGCAAAGACGGGAGGTATTGTGTTTTCACTTGTTATATATATTGGGTCTAGGCTTAACTCTATTATTAGCGACTAGTGGATTCATTGGTGACCTCAGAGTCTTACAAATCAGAGAAGGTCCAGAAATAGTTAGCTGCCTTGACAACATCAGAAGTTCTATGGAATGCCATTACTGGAGTTGTGGCTCCAGATCTTTTTCAAGCTGGCAACTATGCATTGTCTCAGGTCATCAAAGAAGTCCGCCATCGATCAAAAAAGGACCCTGCTCCAGTGGACTCTTGGCCGTCGATCTTTTCAGGGCTTGAAATTATTGCTAATCGTGTTACCTTTAGCCACAGAGATGCTGGTGGATCCCCATCCCTTTTTGATCTCCTGGTTAGTCTAGGAAGAAATCATCATGCCACTTTGGCCTTGGCAGACCTCTATGCAGAGCTAGATTATTCCCCTGGAGCAATGGTCTATATCTCAGGGCGGGTGCTAGAACATTCTGTTGGTCCCTGGCTTAATGGAGAACGGGTTGTGATTGCCCATTTCATGAAGGATGCTGTGCATGACAGAGTTGGGGTGCCAAGGCCATCATTTCCCATATAGAGTTTCTTTTCACAGTTAGTAGGGGGGAAGAAACGGAAGAGGATAAGGGGTAGAAGATAGTATAGGGAAATTCCCCGAATTATTTTTTTGGCGGAATCATTATGTAGCTGTGCCAAAATTCATGTGATGCTCTGACCTCTGTTACCTTTGACAAACCCATAACTTCAATGACCTCAAAAATCACACCAAGACGGAAGAATAGGGCCAGAGTAGCAACATCTTCTGATGATGCCCAGCCAACAAAGAGAAAAAGAGGTGCTTATAAATATACATACATCTCATCTAAAACTTGGAGGGGAAATGTTTCATGGAAAGAAGCCGATACTGTCTATGAAGACTATGACAGTGAGGCGGAGCCAATCTCACTGGTGAAACAAAAACACCACCAGAATATTGAAGATCATTCACCGGTCAATTATGACAGAGAGATATATGATGATTTTGGGACAGGAGGCTTAAATGGTATCCAATGAAAGACAAAAGTGAGTTCTGTGGAAATAATTATTCTTCAAAACTAGCCAACATTACAGACCCAAAATGATTTCCTCAGGGAATACTTGCCTTGGCGTGATGAATATCTTTCAGTGTTATTGGAGTTGGAACAGCTGATCAACAATGGGAGATGTGAGGATTGCAGAGGAGAGGAGGGGTTTATTCATTGTCTGTCCTGCTCAGGAGAGCACAGTTGGTGTCCCTCATGTGCTGTCAAAGCCCACAAGCACAACCCCTTCCACAACCTTCAACTTTGGAATGGCAAGTTCTACCAGTCTACTACCCTACAGGACCACGGGTATATCATGCATCTTGGCCATGGGGGACATCCTTGCCCCAATTTGTTGCAGCAGTCAAACCCATCACTTTGGTCAGACCTTGAAGCCATGGAAGATGTGTTTGCACATGGAGAGGGAAATACTATTTATGAAACGCAGTTGGGATTGTCTAACCTGGTTATTGTGCACTCTACTGGAGTATACTCACACCGTGTATCCTGGTGTCAGTGTCCTGGAGCTGAGAAGGACAGACATCTACATCTGCTAAAAGCAAAGTTATTTCCTGCCAGCATCACTTGGCCTCAATCTGCTTTTACCTTCAATGTGCTAGATAACTTCCTCATAGACACTTTGGAGTGCAAGACCTCAGCTATGAGTTTCTATCAAAAGCTACGTCATTTTACCAACAATGCTTTCCCTCATAAAATACCTGTGAGCAATATCTTCATTATTGTACCCCAAGCTTACATGATAAAAAGAATTGCTACCATGAACTTATGCGGGTGTCTCGTATATGGAGGGATTTGGTCAATAGAATAAGGTTTGGCTTTGCACATGAGTCGGACAGATCTCCTGGTCCAGGGGATTTAGCTCTTTATTGTCCAGCATGTCCCCAGCCTGGCATCAACTTACCTTTGTCTTGGAAGGATATCTATGACAGGTAAGTTGGTCTATCAACAACTGTGACCTGAGCTAATTTTTGTGGTCGGCAGTTGGTTGGTCATGCAAAGATATGTTGTCGATGGAAATTTTTCAACTCAACATATGAAGATGAAGACTCCAGAAGATGATGTTTCACTAGCAGATGGAAAGGGATACATGGTAACAGAAGGACCTTATCAAACTCACATAATAGAATCTGTGGAAGAGAAAGAGGTGAGTTGTCATATTTCATGACATGTTTCCTTTGAAATGACGTCTAATATAATTTCAGAAATCATCTTACAGCAATCACCGTGCTGTGAATGCAGCCAATGTCCAGAGAAGCAACCTAAGAGCTACAGGAGTTGGGGCAACTGCATGTGCTAGGCATGGATGTTTTGTTCCCCATTCAGTAGTTGACTTCCAAAAGGGAGAGAGGTGTGTGGTTGAATTGTTGTATTTCGGCCTTGGGCTGACTAGGTAGTCAGGCAAATGAACATGGACTATTTCATCTGCAATGCATTGAAATATTCATCAGAAGATATTGGCAGTGCACTCATAATCTATGATGTTGCATGCCAGTGGAGTATCCACTTCCATGAACGGGTGAATCAAAGCTATCATCTGTCTCTTCCTTAATTGATCAAAATATTGCCAGTGATCGGCAAGTTTCATCTAAGTGCTCATAAGCTACTGTGCTTTCCCAGATTCAGCCTCAATTTTATTACAGGAGCTGGTCATATTAATGGGAAAATCTTGGAGACCCTCTGGGCCCCATTTAACAAGATTTCCCCAACTGCAAGGTCCATGACTCTCTCTCACAGACAGGAAGTCTTGGACGACCATATGAGGGATTCTAATTGGAAGAAGCTTGTCAGAATTGGCAAGTCCCCTTTATTTCCGAGATTTCAACTTCGACTAATGGAACACTTCAAAAGTCAAATTATTACTTAAAAAGTATCATCAAGCCCTACAGGGTGTCAAAGACACTCAGGGTCCATATGAAGAATTGACAAAGTCTCTTGATTGGGCTGATGTCCAGAAATGGAAGAAGGAAGCTGAACTAGCAGCTCTTGCCTGTGGTGAGCTTCTTGACATCTATCAGCTTAAAATGGATAAAGGTAGGTTCAGTAAAATTCAACTTTGATTTAGACCTGATATGAATCATTGAAAGCTCCAACTTTGGCTGAAATAAGGCTAAGGTTGACTGAAAACGAAGTGTCCACCAATGATAGGACTGGGGCTGTCGCCTGGTTGATTGAGGGTATCAACATAGAAAATGCGTAGTAAGGTGTTCAATATTTGGGATGTGATTGATTCACATTGGCTTATTAGAGATAGCCTACGTTCTTCTATAAGACAACTCCCGGAGGATCCAACTGCTTCTCAGAGAACTCTGATAGAAGAAAAAAGGCAGAAGCTCTTGTCTCACATTAATAAGTTTCACGAGACTGCATTGGTTATAACAAATGGTATGGAATTGGAGGGGGGAGAGGGATTGCACCAGGATGATCCTGTACTATGCCCGGAGGAGGCTGATGGATCTAATCTTCCAGGAATTGAAGATCCAGGGGAAGACAGTATTTTGGAAGTCAGAGAGGATACTGACTCACCTGCAGAGGTTGCTGAACTTTGGATGCCATCATGGGAGTCATCTGATCCAATCATGAATGATGTTATCATCCCATTACTTCAAGAAGAACTGGAGCTTCGAAAGGGTCAAGCAAACGACTGCCTGGAAAAGCTTTGTCAAGCCCTTGGTAACAGATCTGTGGTGTTTCGAGAGAAATTACACTCCAACAAATCAATCCATCATCAGGGTACTAGATTGACACAGGAACTTCGAAAAATTACCTTGGCCATCAACAAGCATGCTCAAGAATACCGTCGTTCAAGGGCAGCCATGTAACGGTCAATGGCTAACTCTGATACAATGACATCTTATCAAGCCCTAAAGGCTGAGGACCTTGCAGTAAGCAAAGAAGTCACTGAGGAAAATAGGCATGGTCAGGGTTCTGATAGACTGGCTTGGTTTTGGAGAATCAACAGTGCAGAGGACAGTCAGAAGAGCGAGTGGATGAATGAATGTAAGTTTTAATCTTATCTGATTTTTGCCAAGATACTAAGCTTATGTTTCCCATTCCTAGTTTATCAGGTGAATTGGTTGAAAGCAAAAGCACGGTATGACCGTTGGAGTGAAGAGCTGAAGTTGGTACAGCATGAAATGTGTTGGACAGTAGGGTGGTTTCAGAACCAGGACTTGAAGTGGCGAGCAAGGGCAGATGAAAGCATCAAGAATGGGCATAGGGCATATGCTGAAAAGCAGGCTTCCATGTGGGCTGAGTTTGCAGCTGAGGGCATAAAGAAAATGGAGCATGACAAGTTGATATTAAAGATGGCTTCATAATGTAATTGCTTGACTTCTAATTATATTGGATGAGGTTAGGTGTTCTCTCTCAAATATTGTAATGATAGGCCAGCCCATGATGGTGTGCAGCCAGCCCTATATTACAGGCTGCAACAGCAGGCTGGCCGATCCAGGATGGGTGGTTGGCCACCTTATGCAGACTGCATAGCACGTCCGGCCGGCTGGGGTATAAATGACAGGCGCACTGGCCGGCCCACGAGTACTGGCTGCAATAGCAGGCTGGCCCATATGGAATATGGCACCATGTGACCGGCCGGCCATCCATACAAATGCTACAACCTGTCCGGCCAACTAGGACACAGCCTGGCCAGCCGATCCAGTATTACAGGGTGCAACAACAGACTGGCCCAGCCAGACTTAGCTAATCTTATCAGACTTGGCTGGAGTATAGGTGATAGCTAAGACACAACCAGGCCAACTGACCCAGGTCTCCTCTATGGATTGTTTCTGCGGCGAATACATCATTGCCATGAAAATGATGTACTCGCCACAGAAACATTCCATAGGCTGGACCTGTTATGTTCTATGGCTATAAGTGAAAGAAAATGGATTGTTTCAGTGACGAGTACATCATCTTAAAGACATAGAAGGTGAGCATCTGAAATCAGTGAGGCTTGAACAGTAGATAATCAAACTTACTCTACTAGAGGAGAACTGGGTCAGCCAGCCAGGTTGTGTCTTGGCTATCACCTATACTCCAGCCAAGTCTGGCTGGGCCAGTCTGTTGTTGCACCCTGTAATACTGGGTCGGCCAGCCTGGCTGTGTCCTATATCCCACCTGGCCTGACGGGCTGTGCAGTATGTAATCCTGGGTCAGCCAGCCTGGCTGTGTCCTATACCCCACCTGGCCTGACGGGCTGTGTAGTATGTAATACTGGGCTGGCTGGCCTCATTGCCACCCACACTTGCTAGACAGTGACATGCACCACATGTATTTTGTACATGATTATGGTTACTGTTAAGCCTTAATGTTCTTCATTTTGAATCTTTCTGGACTGCTTCCTTACATGTCACATCTACCACAGCTTGATCATGCCAACATTGCAATAGTTTTGTGCCTTATATTGTGGCCTAAGATGTTGGGCCAGCCACTCTGGCTGTGACTATACCCTAGTCAGCCGGACAGATTGTAGCATCTGTATAAGCTGGCTGGCCAATCACATGGTGCAATATTCCATATGGGCCAGCCTGCTATTGCAGCCAGTACCCGTGGGCCGGCCGGTGCACCTGTCATTTATACCCAAGCTGGCTGGACGTGCTGTGCAGTCTGCATAAGGTGGCCAACCACCCATCCTGCATCAGCCAGCCTGCTGTTGCAGCCTGTAATATAGTGCTAGCCTGCTATTGCAGCCAGTACCTGTGGGCCGGCTGGTGTAGCTGACATTTATACCCCAGCTGGCTGCACATGCTGTGCAGTCTGCATACAGTGGCCAGCCACAAACTCAGATAAACCACAATTGCATCAGAAAGCTGCAATTTTTGGCAAATCTTTCTAGACTGCTTACTCAAATCCTACATTAACTGCAGCTTTGAAGTGAAGCTGAGTGCACTCTCTACATACTGTAGAGGCAGGCAGGCCTTCGTGGTTGTAGTATGCTATCTAGTCCCCTTCTTCATACTGCATATGCAGGTTGGCCCATGTGGCCCACACAGCTGAAATTCAACCTGCAGCTGGCCTGCCCCTTCCAT
The DNA here is from genome assembly GCA_016628565.1 of Suillus placidus. Lineage (NCBI taxonomy): Eukaryota > Fungi > Basidiomycota > Agaricomycetes > Boletales > Suillaceae > Suillus > Suillus placidus. The sequence continues at coordinate 286,295 of JABBWD010000037.1, forward strand.
GTATTTGACCAAAGTATGTCGGCCGGCCCCCCCTTACACATTGCATATCAGGGCTGGCCCATTCAGCCCAAATTCAACCTGTGGCCGGCCGACCACCTTCCACATACTGCAGAGGATGGCAGGCCTAATGCACTATTTGGCAAAAGTATGTCAGCCAGCTCCCCCTTACACATTGCAAATCAGGGCTGGCCCATTCAGCCCAAATTCAACCTGTGGCTGGCCGACCCCTTCCCACATACTGCAGAGGCTGGCAGGTCTAATGTACCTTGTGGCAGAAGTATGCCGGCCGGCCACTTGTTACACATTGCATATCAGGGCTGACCCATTCAGCCCACAATCAACCTGCAGCCCTCATCCATAGGCAGGTGTGCCTAATGCACCATTTTGCAAAAGTATGTCGGCCAGCTCCCCCTTACACAGTGTACTTCAGGGCTGGCCCATTCAGCCCAAATTCAACCTGAGGCCGGCCGGCCCCTTCCCACATACTGTAGAGGCTGGCAGGCCTAATGTACCTTGTTGCAGGAGCATGCAGGCCGGCCCCTTCCTACACCTCTAATATTTCTTCATGTCAGGCATCGGCCTGCTAGGGTCCTACAGCATCGGCCGAGCCTGGTTCTGCATGGGCCGGCCGGTGTACTGTACACCTGGTTCTACAGGCAAATGTACACGTCCTATGACAGGGTTCTATAGTAGAAGTGACTGAAGGGTCTGGACAAACCAGGGGCTGACGCTGTTGTCACGCGTGACAGTGATCTCAAGCTGAGTCATACTACGTCCTGATTTGAAATTAAACTCCACTCGAATCTAGCCGGGCGGCTGGCACACCCCCAGACAGGACCCAGACATGGGTCTATCACACACCGGCGGTTTGAGAATTTTGCCTCAAGGAAAATTTTAATTGAAATGTAAATAATAAATTACCCATTTGTGCTTTGAATTTTACTATTGGCACAATGGCAAATTGCGACTGAGGGTAAAATGACAAAGTGCTATAACACATTTCAACACCAATTTTAAGTCCATCTAAATGTATAAGATACTCAAAGTTTTATTGTAGTTTTATTGTAAGCCCAAATGTGAACTTGTACAATCCTATTTTATCCCTACATAGATCCAAAATTTTGAAGTGCAGTAAAATGTTCTGTAAAAAATGTTATGCTAACAGGTGTTTTCCCACTCCGGGAAATTATGAATTCACCCTATGTTTAAATTAGTTTTGGGAAAATGCACAGTTTAAGCTAAGTGTATTATTTGTGGGCATTCATTGGGCGCTCGCTGAGCGCTGAGCATGCAACTGCTTTGCTCGTCATGCCCGACGGTCTGAATTTAAGGTCAAATTGAGACAATAATCTTGCAGCAACATTGTACATGCTATTCAGCCCCTGTTGTGTGACAAGTGACCTTGTGACAGACATCGAACACAACGCATCAATAATCTTTCAACCCCTTCTCAACAACCTTACGATGGCTGAAGTGCACAACACAAACATAAGTCAATAGCCCTGATCACACGCAAAACTAACACACTATCTGCAGGTATTTGATATTAATGCAAACGAAGTAAGTCGACTAGTGCATCTGAGTAAGTTAAGATATACTAATATACTTAAGCCTATTGACGAAGAAGCGGAGGAGCGAGCTGTGAACATCAGAGAAGAACAAGGTGGAGATGTAGAGGCGCAGGTAGAGGCGTAGGCTTGGGTAGGGGAGCAGGCTATGGAGCAGGCTGGGGATATGCAGGCTGAGACCTTTGAGGCAACACCATCCGCGATAGTGAGTATACTGCTGCCCATCTCTGTTAGCGAATTCTAACATGTCTATGGAGGTGCTATGGAACTACGCACAGGAAATCGCACAGGATGATATGGACCACGCGCAAACTCATCCAGACGCGCCTCGTCCGGCTCACCCACCCATCCCAATATCACGTCGTGACAGATGCCTCCTTGTGTTGATGTTAGAGGATAGGCACGATGCAGTGTTCCGGCTATGGCAGGAATTGGATGAAATAGAGCATATGTTGGGTTTACAACACATGTAGGATGTGGGAGGGAGAGCCGGGGAGAGAATGGCAGTGAAATGTAGATATCCCTTCTGACTTATGATCTTCGAATCAATCCACGGCAGTGGCATGTACATATCCCTTATGACTTACAAACCTCACGAAACTTCATTTCTGGATGCCACGGTGGAATATACGCTGGTAATGAATACATTCTATGTTTTGCATGAGTTGGAGCTGAAAGGTGATAAACACAAAACAGACCTTTACAAGCCTGGCTTTCTCAGCTTCTGAGAAACGTGCCAGGATGCCTTGAAGAACCTCACCGAGGCCAGCAGAGTCAACGCCAGCCATTGCCGGTGAAAATTATGTTTCGCACACGTGTCATCGTTCTGTGTTCCTGTCGATGGTTCCTGTATCACAAAAAACAGGTAAGGGCGAGAACGAAATACTTATTTGTACAGTAATGGAAAGGAGAAATACAAGCTTCCAAAGTACTGTACTAAAATGTTGAGGCAAGATTATCTAGACCAAGATTACTGAGGGTCTCAACGTTGCCCTCCGAATCCAGCCTACGTTTCTTGCTAGCGGGTGTGAGCTGTCCCATCACGTCCTGCGAGGCGCACAGTGACTTCGTATACATACAACGTCCATTGGGTTTGTCAATTGGATGCAGCTTTCGCAGTACAGCCACATCCTTATCAGGCCAGCCGGGTGATTCAAGGTGTTTGTTGTAAATATTGATGATGGCCTCGTGTGATTGCAGGTTCTTCATCCCCATCTCCTTCTGGTAGGCAACCGACTCCAACCAAAAAATGTCTGTTTTTTTGCAGCATCTATAATCCTCCACTGTATAGCTGTGGGTGCAGGCCCAACTTCGTCCATACATTCATTCAATGAGAGCCGCAATTGTACAAGTGTCTCCTGTGCCTCAGGGGAGACCACGAAGTATCGATGCGAAAACAACTGCGCAAGTTCAAGAACGATATTGTCGAGCGGTTTGCAGTCGACGAATAAATCCCGCAGAAAATCAGTTCTTGCGACGAGCCAATTCGATTTCACGGATCCTCCAGTGTAGAGAACGATCCTAGGATGAGTGGTAACCAGCCATAGTTAGTCCGCACTTACCCTAACCATCTCCGATGCTCTCCGACGCTTTCCGCATCGGACCTGACATTTTGTACCTTCGGACTTGTTGGACCTCCTGCACACTCGTCCGTCCTATGTCCAGTCCTGTCCTGTCTAACCCCACTGGTGCGTAGTTGATTATTCCCATTGACTCAAGCAGTCTACAGTGTTATTACATGTGTGCTCACACGGCCCATGCACCTCATGGCTTATTACATGTCATCGGACCTGATGTTTCGCTACTGTTCTCGCTTGTACACCTCTGGACTTTCACGTACTTAGTTAAATAGAGCTAGGGCGACCATGTACATCACCATCTAGTAGGAGGGCAAAGCCCCAACACTTGGTCACCCCATACTGAGTGTATAGTTGGCCTTAGTCAAATATACTTGGTTATCATTCGTTTCGCATCTGGACTTAGTGTCATATCGTTCCCTTAACATTCCCTTACCTCCAAAAGCTAGTCCCGACACTTTCCCTTCGTTTCCCTTGCTCTCCCGTACTCTCTGCTACCCAAACCTTCAGACCCACTGTTTCCCACCATCGGACTTCACTACGTACCTTCAGACTTCACGTCGGACCTTCGGACTTTGTCCCCGTGCATAATACTTACATTTCAGACTTATCTCAGACAGCAGACCCCTTTAGGGTCGAACACTCTTGTCTATCACAAGTGAAGCAGACTAGGCAGAGCAAAAGACTCAACATACTGGTTAGGTGTTTATTATGATTCTCACTCAATCAGGTTGAATACCCTTCACCGGACCCCAGTAGCAGACCAGCATCAAAGACCTGCATTATGAACTGTGTCCGATCAACGGAACTCATGTAGCTCTCCTTGAACATCAAGGCCGTCCACAAAATGACATAAAGGCTGGACTCTAGGTCGTCCTTGACACCATGGACGGCGTGGATGTTTTTGACAAGGTGAGCGGACATAAATAAACTGCCAGGTTCCCTTAGTAACACCAAAGTCAGTGCAATATGAGTTTGGACGTGAAATGAACATACCGTATGGGTCGTCTGTCGAGGACCCTGGATGATGAGTAGCTTTGCTAGGTCCCAATCGATGAGGAACTCCTTCCCTCGGTAGATGACAATATTCCCGACACTCAGATCTCGGTGTAATATTTTTGCGTTTGCAAATGCATCATGATGGGCTGGATAGTAGGGACATCAGATAATATGTGAGGCTTTAAGGTTAAAAATACATACCAACCAATGCGCCACGAACAGACTGAACAAGTTGACGAGAGCTCTCGAAGTCAGTCAACTTCTCACCCACAATATCGAGAACCAGGCGGTGAAGAGTGTGAGGAGTGACAGCTTGGTTAGGACACGCCCATTCGGTGTTCCTAAACTTGATGGTCTGGGTGTTTTGCTGGGGGACAGCGTGGATTACATCGTGAAATGCGATGCATGTTGTGACATTGCAAACTTTGTGTGACTTTAATAGTCTGTAAGTTTTGCCTTCCGGGAGAACATCCTTGATCGACACACGCCAAGAGTCCTTGAACATCACAACCTTCTTGTTGAGGATGTCCAACAGAGGGCATGTGCAAGTCCAACGGCCAACAAGTGGATAACCTTTTGCAACAGGTTGGGGAATAATGAGTGTCAACCAGCCAGAGTCTTCGACAGCTGGATCCCGAGGGACCGCAACTTTGAACATGTGTGTGGTAGGGTCAAGTTTTAATGCTGTCCTTGTGAGGGTAGCTTCTTCGTCGCTAGCTGGCGTTACAGAAGTATCAACACCACGCAGTGCAGGTGATGCTCGAGCAAAATGATAAAAGAAATCGGCCAAGTGAGGTTTGTGCTGATAATCAAAGGCATTCGTGATGATAGCCCCCTCCCTATCCCATCTGATGAGACAAGCACGATTATGAATGATGAGGACGGAGAATATATGGGTACAATATTGAACACTGAGCTGAGCAGCAGCATAGGTCGTTATTTGACCGAGTGTATCAAATCCCTTATCGGTCTGAGATACAATAGGCTTATCGACTCCAGGATGTCTGGTGAATGTGTCGGAAGCATCATTCCACTTGAATTTGATGTGTACTTCAACTTTGGAAATATCGCAGCCGTCAGATGTTCCATCGGCATATATGCATACGTCCGGCATGACATTGAACGTAAATGATGTGCAGTTCTTCGTATCTGCATTTTTCGAAGTGTTCACAAACAATAATTGAGGGGTGAATTCTTGCATGCTGTTAATCTGCACTCAAGGCTGTCAAGAATCTCAATATTGTAGGTGTGAGGTGACTCACGAATGGTTGGTAAGCATCCTGCTCTTTTTGAATTGATCGCAAGTTGAACACATCGGAGCCTGAGGCCGAAGCGAAGCGCGAAGTGAAGTCCAAGATGTCATTATCTCCAGGGTTCGGTAGGAACTTGTCGATGAAGTTCTTTACCAGCATCGAGCCAATGATGTAATCTTGTATCTCCTTTCCCATGGAGTTAAGCGTATCGACTCAACATCGTGACAGGGTCGTGAAGGGTAGTAATGTGGAACTTTCCCGTTTGATGGGAGTGTCAGTGATAGCCAGTGACGATGCAAGCACAGCAGGCTGTTCTAATATTGGTGCTGCAGCAGGGCTGATGATCCCTGTAGAGCTATTGGGGTGGACTACAGTAGCTACAGTCCCGTCAGAGCCGCCTACATTGCGACCAAGGATCATGATATTGAATAATATAGTATGTATGTACTGGTATATGGGTATAGTAATGGCAAAAAAACGGACCACTTTTACAAGTGTGCGCCTACAGATATGGTATAGTAACAGGAAAAAGAGTTACAAAAACAACCAAAACGAGGTTTATATAGAGAACAAAAATGAAACTCAGTCCGGATTTTCCCGGAGCGTGGGGCACTCACTAAAACTGCTACCCGGCGGCAGCGTATGTCTAAGGATGCTGTCCCCTCCACATGCGCGCTCCATTTGAGCCCCTTTCATGCTCCACTTTGGCTCACTACAGATTCCAGGCTTGATGCAATATATTCAAACACGATGCCTGAAAGCCCGAGAAGGAACACAGATGCCAGCATAGCCATCACACCCGACCTGGCACATGCGAATAAGTTGCCTCCGGGTAAACAGATCGTCCTGTGCTTCAATGGTAAGCATACAACGCGCACACATAAAGTAGATGTCACTTGCCCTCTCGCCATTCTGCTCTTGGTATACCAGCACCATGCGACAAGTGCTGTGATCGCAAAGGGGAACAACATCACCAACATCCAGAAAATCGTGCAGTGGCCATTAATGCCAGGGCACAGATGTGGTGTGCCTCGATCTATACGGTCGCTGCCCTCGCATGTAGAGTAGAGCACCTTGCAGTATGCCGTGCGGTCAGGAACTCCTTCTTGAATACAGGGTAAAGTCCGTACTGCACGGCCATCCTGGGCAAAGTCATGTCAGTACCACTCTAGGGGCATATCAAGAGACTCACTGAACAAAATTGTCCCATTCAACAATGTACTCTAGCACGTTCTCAACAGTGTCGCGGCATGTTTTGTGGCTGGACCAGCAGTGGCAAGGCTGGGTGACCGACTTGCGTAATAAGGACCGATTTCACCCAGTTGTTGAAATTCTTGAGTCCGATGATTGGAGACTCCTTGTGCTGTTTTTCGCCCACCTCTGGACGCAAATAATCTGTGAAGGCGGCGTTAATGGTAGGTTGAGCGGGGGGATAGACACTTACAGTAATCAATGACCATTTTGACATCGCCAGCGTGTCTTTTGACTGGATGCTCTTGGTAGTCGTCAGGTTCTCCACTTTGGACTCTTTTGTGTTTGTTTGTGAGAGGCTGGGTACCGACACCACGGTAATTTTTGTAGAGCTGTATCTCATCCTGTGTCATGGGAGCGAGGACAGAGCCTGTGGGAGTCAAACACTGCCGTGGGTTGTAAGGCAGAGTCTGGTGCATGGTCGTCGTCGGGGAGGACGTTGTTTTGGACGATGTTGGTGCCATTGGGGAATGAGTCAAGGGGGACGTTGTAAAAATACGAGAGGAGGATGAAGGTACATCAGAAGGAAAGGGGGAAGATGTATTGAGTGAGAGTGAAGAACGTGAATGTTGCTGCCGTGAGAATGAGTTATATTGTATCAGTATTGACAAATCGTATAATGTATGATAAAAAAGTAAGATAACAAAATGAAAGGCCTTATGTATGTATTGAAAATTTTGGGGTCAGTGCCCGCTTCTCCTGGCATGGAGATGCCGCTGCCATACACGTAGTGATTATGTTGTATAATTCAGTCCTATTGGTGGTGCGTGAGTTACGACAACAATTATCAGATCGAGGGGACACACCTGACTCAGAGACACAGCAACAATATGCTGTGGTGAGAAGTTCCACCGCACAAAATGCGACACTACCCACTCCAGCATGACAACTGTGAGATGTTCAGCAAGTGCTGATGAGAATAAACGAGCCGGGATGTGAGGATAGTGGCGGAAAGGATCGAGGTGAGAATGCAATGGAAGGTGATGCCATGCGGTGAAGCATACTCCTTGCTCTGTCTCGAATATGTATTTGATGGTCCCTGGTGTTGGTTGCACATTCCTAAGGCCATCAGGGTAATAAAGAATCAGGCTGTTGCCAACATGAGTGGAGTCGCAAGTGTAGACAAATCCCTCGTGAAGCGTGCAAGCATGCAAGACTGCCCGCCGAACTTGAATGAGCTGGCAAAGGTCTTCCGGAATGTTTTCTTTTGTAGTCGGGGGCAGCGGGTGATTTTCAGATACATCGCTGGGATTAGCATTGATCAACGGAGACACAAATCTGTCGAATAGCCACTTGACCTCTCTAAATATAGGAGGACAAGAAGGTCAGTTCAGGCAGCATTTGAGCTTTGCAGCTTTGATGTGTGACCAGAGGAGAGTTGATTCTTGCTGTCCTGCATACCCGCATAGCATAAGCATAAGATGTCTATCGTTGACAAAGAAATTGAAATGTTACCAAAAATATGTTTGCTAGGCAATCGCTGCAGCTGTCCGATGAACCGCTCATATGGAAAACACCACCAGGACCGTACGGGTCCGAAGAGTTGCAGATAGTCCCAAACATGCAACACCATATGGCCATTGGTTCAATGGCGTGCATGGGGGAGTATAATTTGTAAATTCCCTATCCAATTGATAATATATGTACGGTATGTGTCTGCGCGATCCTTCATCATGGATCGCAGACATCCGATATGAATGGCAGAAACAAGGGCCATCATGTGATCAAGGATGGCACGACGACTGGCTGCAATGTCTGAGTTGCGATGTGCCAATCCCTCACCCCATAAACTGACTAGTGCTATGGGTAAGTATACGGTGGTTAATGTGCGCCATTTGTCGGCCTTCACGGTCCCAGCTTTGGTTTCTCCAAAGTTATAGGGGACTGATCTCAAAAATGAGGGCGTATCTGACATCTTAATGACATCAGAAATACGTTGCATAACTTCTGGTGTAGCAATACGTGATTTTGATGACTCAGGAGAGAAAGGTCGTGTTCGATGCTACAAATGGGTCACTTAATCAAGAGAGAACGAAGACAGCAGTATTAAAATGCCTACCCAACCAAGGAGCGATCTGACCCAGTGAACTTTATAAACTTTTTTGCCGGGGTGCATGACCTCTGGCCCGATGCCCAAGCCTATAGATACGAACCAAAGGCATGCTAGCTTCTTTGACAAAAGCTTTCTCTCTAAGTCAACAAGGTGATCCTCAATGAGCTGAAGGTCATCTCCCTCCAGGTCTGTAACCGCTTCTGTAAGAAGGCTATAGATTGACTTGACAACCTTGATGTCTTTCTCGTTGAACTCTGGAGGTTTGTTAAGATCAATGTCAATGAAAGGATGTTCGAAAGCAGGGATAACATCAAACTTGCGATTGGCGGAGTCAACTGTGAGGCCTAAAAATTCACGGAAATGAGCTTGTGTGAGACCCTCCAGGAGACAATGCATAGTATCCACAACAGGAAATGCATAGTATCCACAACAATTTGACGGGAGGGATCCCAATACAATAACCTCCAGAGTGTTGACCATCGCACACCGTGCGACGCAAACAATTTGTTGTGTTCAACTGAAGTTGCAGCATTCTTCCAGAGCTTAGCATAGTGATGCACTTCGTTCTTGTCCCTAAGGACCCAATCTTCAGATTGGACATCTGTTCTACCGCAAGTGGACCTGTGCCAGCAATGGCAGGCAGTGCAATAAAAGTGGCTTGTCGGACCTGCCAGCTGAGCAGCCTTTCTCGCCGCTGGGAGGTCACATACAAGAAACACTATGAGACTGCACGTAACCCGACCAGTAGCATGGAGAGCTGTGCGAGAATAGCGTATCCTGCGCTCCCAACTTTCTACCATGTCGTCAACCACAGGATCGAGAAAATGATTCAGCTCATCACCCAAAGGTTCTGAAGGTCCAGGAATGATGCCAGCTAAGTACATGTTCTCAGATTTATATCGCATCTCGAGGGGGAGGTTCAAACATGCACAAGAGATGATGCCGGTAGAAGTCGAGGCATTTCGCTGGAGATTGCCTTCAATGTTGAAAAAATCAATGTTGAGGGTGAATGTGTATCGACCCTCGATGCCTCTGTCGACAAATAGGGATTGCCCGGAAGGACCCTTGAAATCACGAAAGAAGTTGGCATCCCAAACATCCTTGATAATATGCAGTGGGCTCCCAATGGAGGCCATCAAATCATCGCAAGGCTTATCCATCAATGCTTCGAGGTCGGGACAAGAGAGCAATCCAGCAAGGTAGTCGTGGAAGTGGTGATAAAGGAATATTTTTATTGGCACTAATTGGCCATCATGAGAGAGCTGCAACAGCGGTTCATTGCAAGGACCATTCTCTGGTATCGGGCTGTTGGAGCACTTCGTGGGATACCGGACATGACCTAAGATGAGGCTGGTGGTCGGTTTATAAGTACAGTTGCATGCCGGACAGACTGCGTAGGTTGTAGTCTGGCCATCAAGCTTGAAGCATGAAAGGGTGGTTTCCATAGAGCGCGGAATTTGAGAGAGTATGTTTTGACAGTGAGACTCAGAATGAGGGGTCTGAGCATCCATAGCAAGGCTCAAAACGAGGGCAAGGACTCCCATGAGGAACTCCCCGTGTCTGTGACTGATGCCAAAAATGATGATGGAGACAGCCCCTAGAAAGAGGGATATCTGAGCAATCTCGTCGCAGAGGTCAATTGGCAAGTCGAAATGGTGTGCTTCATGTATCTCAGTCGAAGGGCACAAGAGGGATGAACAAAACTCACAGGAATCAAATTCGAATGGCTCAGATGACAGAGGGAGCTCATCTTCCTTGTCGCAGAGGAGCCTGTACATGTCATCACACGACGACTCCAGCTGAGTTTTGCGAGAAATGATACACGAGACCTTGTGCTTGACTTTTCTGAGGGCCGTTGCGATCACGGCCAGTTCTTCTCGGATGGTTTGAAGAACAACATGAGAAGTCGCAGAGAATATTCGACTGCGAGCCCTGTCTATCTGTGACTCCACAATGTTCAAGGCTAATTGAGCTTTTGAATGGCGCCGCTGCTCAACAGCCTGAAGAGCTCGAGCAATGTATCTGTGGGAACCACCAAGTTAGGAAAAATAAGGCGAGGCAGGGTATCCTACTCACTGCATGTCATCTACCGTGGTTGTACCATTCAGAGAATGGTAGACCTGTCCCTTGTCTTGCTGAACTTCTGAACGAGAATTCCAGAGTTTGCTGTGACTGTCTGGGTTGGTATCATTGTTGGTTAGCATGATGGAAAATAGCTCGGCAGCGAGAATGTCAACCTGCAAAGCATTTGACTCCAGCTGCTGGCGAGCGAGATGAAGCACGGATGTTTCACATTTGGACGATGAAGCCAAGTTGGCAGCTTGCAATAAATGCACAGTTTTCATGGCGATGGGCACTTCTTTGCCACCAGGATTCCCAGGCACGCCGTCCCCTCCAATGTTGCAGCATCGCGCACACTTGCAAAGAAACATGCGACTAGGCATCTAGTTGTTGATCTGATCTTTTGAAAGGTAGAAAAGAATCAACTCACTATTAAAGCGTCAAGTAACACGTCTGGATCCCCTGTTGTTAAGGGCGATGCCAAATTACAAGGAGGCTTCTGTACGTGTACGATATAAGGTGCCGAATCTAGTGTGAGTGTAAATTAATATTTCTGAGAATGCAGATGCATTGGGAAAGTCTTACATTTGAACGGACGAGGTCCCATGTTGTTATTACAATGAACCATCTAAGATACAGGGTATCGAGGTGTAATTTAGAAGCTCTGAGAACAACAGACGTACTTGGCACTTACATTCGAATGGACGGACGACTTGTATTTCATTCATGATCAGTACAAGCCTGACTTTTGTGCAAATTTTTGCTCATGATCATACATACTGACTACAGTGCGAGTATGACTACAGTACAGGACTACAGCTAGTACAGGACAATCGAAATCGGAAAAGAAGGCAGTCAGCAACCGAGACATGTCTAAATACTGAATGACTATGTAATCAAACTCTGCCTAAATTTGGCGCTCAGCACCCGGTGTTGTCAGCGCTCAGCGCCCTGATGTGTCATATTGTACATGTAGTATAGTGAATTATAATGATCTTGGTGCGACCTGCACATCCACAACTAGCTCAACATTGCCCGCAGCAAAGCTACGCATAATGTTGACAAGATCCCTGGCAGCAGTAGCTGAGTAACCTCGCAAAGTAACACACTTGACTTGAGGAAGGGCTTGAATCCATGCCGCAGATAGTGCCTATGGCCACAATCAGTATTGAAAATGCTGCAACAATAACACACACACCAAGGTATCACCTGCAGCACTGGAGACTAAACCATCCGAGTAGTAAATCACCAAGTGTTTGATGCTGACCATAGAATGAGCACCCAATAAATACATCATTGCTCTACTGCTGGAATGACTATTAGGCAAGGAAAGGACAAGATATCCAATGCTGTCGCAATAGCCAATACACTGTAAAATGGAGGTGATGTAGTTGGGCAATGCATCATGTGATTGTAAGGAAATATGAAGGCAGGCAAAGATTTGTCGCGTACGATGACTCTAAAGGACTGGGAGGAGATGTGACAGGGGTCCATCTAGCACAGAGAAAGACTCAAAGGAGTGGTGATTCGATTGGCCCTCCAAGGACTACCAGGTCGCAGGATGACACTGAGGTTACTGATAGCAGGGTGACGGGCCAGAAAATGAACGAGTGTGGATGGTGCACAGTCCGCATCGACTCGGAGTTCGACAAGGGTTGGAATCACAACATGGCGCAGGAGTTTATTCCAGTGTGCAGAACTGAGCTTGATGGAACTCAGTCGAAGCTTTTCCAAACTGCAGGAAAGGCGGATGGTCTGAATTGTGAAAGGAAGGACATTTGGGGAAAAGAATGCCCGCAAACATGCTTCAAAGGCTTTCAGGTTGTTCGCACCTACACATGGCTGAATTCGGGTGAGGCCAGTGACAGATGATGAGACAGTCCCGTCGCAAAAACCCATGCACGTCAGCTCTTCAATGCCAGAGGCACGGATGCTTTCTAGTAATGTAACAATTTGTGGGAGAACCGGGGATGTGAGAATGTCAAAATTCCAAAGAAGTGTGATATATCATATCAATTTGTGGGGGGCGGATTTGAGGAAGTGGGAAAATGCAGATAGCTGTGATGATCACAAATTAGAATCCAGCCAACTCAACACCATATGCGGCGGACGAAAAGTATCTGTTCGCCTCCAAGTAGCCAAAACATCAAAATTCTGCGGGTCTACACAAATGTGGAACAAATCCTTCAGGGAGGTTGGAAGTTTCTGTTGAGGAAGAAGAGCGGAGCAGCGATTTCTCTCAACAGAGAAGAAACTTGTGTGACAGAGCGCAGATCTTGCACTCCTAGAAGGGCAACGGTAGCAATGAGGATTTCCACGGGTAGGGACCAAATGAATGTCTTGGTCTTGCAGGGCTCATGAGATGTTACATGTTGGAGGGCAAAGGGATTTAGTTGAGCCTCTGCTTTACGCTGTAAGAAAATGTCAGACTACAGTCTAAAATCAGTAAAGATAGTTATGTATAGGAGTCATTCCATACCGCTTCCCTGAACAAGCAATTCATTGTAGGGCTGATTAAATCAGGTTGTGGCGAATTATCTTTGGCTATAGCTTCATTAACACTGATACCGATATTTGAAAATAAACTTTACTGTAGCATCGGAATATAACGTAGCAACTTGACATATGTCGCCTGTGGAATAAGATTCGAGAAGATGTCGCTTTTGAGGGGTGACCAGGTCACCGAGGTCAAATTTACACTTCAAAGAAGGTCCCTTGCTTTCAAGTGCTAGAGAGTTGATGTCTTGTGGAGTAAGGAGTTAACTCGAGCTTGCTTTACATATGAAAGACGACATCACCTTCAAAGGTCCTAGACTGCTGGGGAAGTCTATCTTTGACACGAAGTCCTGCGACTGCATTGAAAGACATAAGTCACGAGAAATAGAGGTCAAATGTATGAGGCACACATCACGCAAAACACTGGGGCTGGAGAGGTAACTTGCCGAGTTTCCCATCGCAAAGGTGGGAGAAATGTATGTGCAATTGGATGACCTTGACAACGTCACTTGCTTTAAGTCAGGCAAAGTTATTGTGTCAGGGATAGGGGATTATTGTTTGTTTGATATACCTGGAGGATACAGCGGCACTCATGGAAGCGAGTATGTGTAGCGAGTATGTGTAGCTGGGAGACAAGATACCAGGTGCGGCCTTGGGTGGGGTCTAGAGGATTTAAAGACTACAGTTGCAGGTTAGCTGAATCGCAATTCACTCATGCCGTGCCAATCACCTCGCAAAGTGACTGCTGCCCGTACATACACTTCAATCCATACGCTCGGCCCTACACTTCAAGCAATGAAAGTATTCCACCCATCATCACACCTCTGACGAGAACCCTTGCCTTGTATTTCGACCAGGAGGTCCCGCGTGATGCTGTTGTAAGTACAGATGTCAAAACTGTGGTCAGCAATGACTGAACTGAACAATCGAGTGGATGGGATCCGCTATGTTGATCGACGAACCCCATGCACTCGAACTCAATGGGACAACGGAAAATCCCCAATACATTTCAATTCAGAACATTGATCTCGCAGAAGATGAGGTTAGTAAGACTGTTACGTAGCCCGGCTCAAACTGACCTTAAGGTTTTCAAAGAATAGAAACACATTATTGGTGGTGAACCATAAGGGGCGCATGTCTCCAAATAAAAGAAAACTTGTTCGCAGCCTAGAGAAAGTAGTAAACAAGTGTATTGATCGTAATTGCGAAGGGAACCCTACTACTGACCTTTTACGTGAGAGGATCTATGCAGCGATTGAGGGAGCAATTAGGCATAGAGGTGGATGAGATTATGCGCAGGCACGTCCCAAAAGCCGAGAACATCAGAACAAGCAACAAGACACACATAAGATAGTCACCTGGTTTCGCAGTAATCTACTGATGAAATTCATTAGAAGCTTTCAACAAATAACGACAATTTAATCTCACCCGCAGCACAATACATCTTTAACGGGATGAGACGTCTGTTTTCCATTGGGAAAATCCTCAGCGCACAATCAGAACCACGCGGACCATCTTCATCCGGAACAGTTCCAGACCCATTGGAAGTAATCCGTAGGTCGGATGCATCATTGCGTTCGGCTGCTGGAATGCCAGGACAGTATCATCCGCCGAATGCATACTCGAATGTACATACTGTATACCATGCTAACCATGCCAACATGCCAACTGCAAAATCGGATTAGTACCAAAAATCAGAGATAATAACCACTTACACAACAAACTCTATCAAGCCTCCCGTGTGTACAATTGGTCTGCCCACATGGTTTTTCTGCCACAATAGGCTCCCTAATGACCCGCAATTAATGTCACTGGACAATTTATAACCAATCAGCAGTTCATATGTACAATGTCTGGGCTACTTTGGGCTAAGCTATCGTACAAATAACACCTCGTTTATCAAATTAAGGATTTACTGGTGGGCAACAATAATCTCCATCCTCTGGAACTTCTTCTTTGATACTGTGAATGATGAGCGTTGGTCAATCAACCAAGAAGCATCATAGAATGCTCTTGGCAGGCCTTCGATTGCTGTTTGAGAAGACTTTGATTTAGCGTTACGAAGACACTTTGCAGGCTTGCTTCCACAAGGAGTGAAAACTGCGGCACCCATCAAACACTGTTGGTCAATAATCTGCATCTCGTGAGTGAAATCTGCTCTCCATGGCATACTCTTCCGACGAAAGACCTGAACATCTCCATCTTCATGCTCACTCTCGTCAGAGCTCATGCCATCTTTGCCAAGATTCTCCACAATACCCTGAAGATACTCCCACACTGCCTGATCATGCTTTCCTGTTGCAATCCTATCACTCAGGAGCGTCGATGTGACTTTTTTTCGAGTCTCGAACTTCTAGTGGATAGCTCAATATGCTTCCATACTCTGAAAAAAAGGTAACTGACCGTCGCCCTGCAAGTGAGGACCCTAGCAAGCCGCAGTCGCTCATTTGTTTGATCCATGAGTCGATCTCCCACTTGTTGCACAGTCTCGCGAGTACCGTCGCTGAGGCTGAGAGGTTGAGCCCTTCTCCAACACTTGCAGCATTGACCGAATTTCAGTGTAATATTATCTCTGATAGATTGAGAAGATCGTCTAGCCCATCCGTTTGCCACTTGCATAGTTGCATACTGGGAACAAAGTAAATAAATGACATGTTGGTTCCACATGGAGTTGTGTGTGGTCGTCATATCCCATTGCATTGCAAGTGGGTCAGGACCAGGGCCTGTTTCATGTGCAAAAGACAATATAGCTTCATGTGATGCTGACACATGAAGCATAAATTCTTCGTCTTTTGTGGCATGGAATGCATTTTTGAACAACTCTCGGACATTTGCCTAATGTTTGCGTGAGCAGAGGTATTTGCTTTAAGTAATTACGAACCTTATTGTCTTGGCGCTGGGTATCCGTGAAACTTTCAACAGGGGGTTTAAGCCATTTGCGTCTTGGGCAAGGTCCCCGGGAAGATGTTGTTTGAGGAGTCTGAAGAACCTTTGCAAGCGCCTCAGCAAGCATGCCTATGGTCGCGTTCGTGATCGGGACGTCTCCTAGGAGTGAAGTCAGGGAGGGTCTACTGTCTGTCTGAGGTTCCTCGTCCGCATCAGATTCGGAGCTGGAACCGGGAATCTGTAATGCACGGTGTCAGCAGACAATGTGCATGTGAGTCATTGGCTTACTGGCGAAAACCCAACGACATTGGTACATGTAGCCACAGGTTTTTTGCCAACAAGATGCCGCCAGGCAGGTGCGAACGCAGGTGATAGAGTGTTGGCATGTCGAATTTGATTCTGTGAAATGGTAAGAACTCTGGAACACCAGTGATTTGATATGTACATCCAACAAATTAATTTTGGAACTATACTTGGCGTCCAAGCAGGTTAATTCAGATTCATTGTCGGCCAAAAGCCTATCTCTTGCTAAACCCATTTCGTGTTCAAACCGAGATTCTTTCTCGGCCAAGAAGCATTCTATTTCAGCATGGGCCTCTGTTTGGGCCTTTTGACGATCAAGTACCATATTGTTCTGTCAATGCAAGTCAGAATGTTTATATGACAGCAAAAGCATCCTACCTGAAGCTCTGCAACTTCTTTACGATGGTTCTCGTCCAAGGAGGCGAGGGCATTAGCACTGTCACGCTGAAGAGATTGATTCTGTTGTTGATGCTGTGCAATGGCTGACTGCATCTGTGATTTGCGGACGTTCGAAGTGATCTGAAGCGAATTAAGTATGGGCGCACAGGATGTGAGATTACATTTACCTGCGCGTGGCACTTTCGAAGTAAAAGATCATGATTGCTAAAATTTAGCTCGCGCACATCTTCACGCAGCTTGGATGACCGATCGACTTCTTTGAGAAAGACTTTATTGGGCTAAACATTCGTTAGCTAATATAAGGAGGCACATTTGATGATCCCCACTGGCTGCTCATCGTCATCTCTCACCCTACGAACAAACTGCCAAGGATTATCTAACTCCATTGCAGACTCCTTGTTAGAGGAAAGAGCCAGTTGCGGTGGGTATGTGTGCGTTATTGCTGAGGGACGACAGTCATTGTGATCTATGCCAGCCAACATAGCATTTGCAGGTGGGTACATATGTGTTGCGGCCGAACAAAGTTCGTGGAGGGGGTGCGACTCCACAACTTCAGGAACCAGATCATCCGAAGAGAAAAGGGACATCAGACGGGACATCTTGAACCAACAAAATATTTTGCAATCAGCAACTTTTATCTTATCTGAAAGATGACTCACTCATTGTGTAACTGAATGCAAATACGTCGACAATCTGGATCCTTAGACTGTAATCACATTCAAACTGAACAAAACCCTGGTATCATGATAACATGCTTTATCAACAACGGCATTCTGACCGCTTCTGGCACAAAAGTATTGACTATGGCTTCCCAACTCCTTCTGGAAGGACACAATGTATTATTATTTACGAGAATTCTTTTGTTGTGCCTTCGCAGAAGTGTTTTTCAGTTGCATCTGAATTATGTCTCCTACTGGCCAACACCCATGATAGTCAGCCAATTCCGGAAATTGGGTCAGAGCCTAGAAAATAAGTTAATATCAAGCTGCCATAGTAACTGTAGAAATACCTCTTTGTGAACCTCATGCAATGCAGTGGGGGTTTGAAGTTTCTTGCTCATGTCAACGTCACAGTACCTCTTGATTGACCGGTGAATGCACTCCTAATTTTAAGTGAGGACGAAGAAAAATATAAACCACTACAGTCTCACCTTGAGAGACTTGAAGCAGTTAGCATCCCAGTTGAGCGCCTTTTCCAAGTTGTACCCACCGTGGCCAGGACGCCCCGCCTCACCCTCCGGTTTGAGGATTTTGGAGTCCTTGGAACTTAGAGAGGATAAGGAGGAATATGTCAACACCTTGTCAGACTTGCTGTTCTCTGTCGCGAAAGAAACTGATTTAACAACTTTGGGGGTAGGCGCGCGAGAAGGGACGGGTAATGTTACACGAGATGTGGTCATGAAGACGCAGGAAGGACTAAAGGTGCGTCCCCTGAGTGGAAGAGTAGAGAATGCCATCTCTTCCTGTGGGGAAATCAAGATGTGCGATAATGTAGCACAAAACATCTCCGTGTGATATGTCAATAACGGTAGGGCCTGGGGAGGACCTTCAGATTCATAAAAAGGAATGACGGGAGTGGAGAATTGAAGCATGACTGACTTTGGAACTGACCAGAGCTGCAAGAAGATATTTGATGTCAAATAATGGATGACGGCAACGGTTTGGGTCTAGATTGGAAACCCAGGGTTGCCAAGTGGATGGTGTTTGTTGTGATATCCCTATATTAACCACAAGGTCTTGACGTTTACATCTATCAATGTTTTTCCTTTCTAACGATTGCAAAGAATATCGCCTTGAAGGGCGCCTCATTGGACACAAGAACACAATTAACTGCCTAGCAGTCTCTCACAATGGAAATATGTTAGCAAGCGGGGGTATGTTGAATATTCAAATTGACATTCTACATACTCACGCAAGTACCAGGCTCAGATGGCATGAGGCTCTGGGACCTCAAATGACGAGTGCAGCTCCCAACTCCACGTCAAACACCAGCCATCCAAAATCCGGCCAATCCGGTGACTTGTGCGTGCTGGATAACATGCCAAGAAGCAACGCGCGAAACACTATGCTATGGCACAGGACTGGGCTTTATATGCATTTGGCAACAGCAAGGACAAGGCTTAGAAGACTTCAATGCAAAAGTGTCAAGGCGAATTGGAATGGGTAAAGAGATCATGTGCCTCACCTATGACCATACTGGTGACGCCACTCGTATTGCAAGTGGAACACGCGACAAATGAGTTCAAGTATGGACATACGACTTCAAAGGACCATTGACACCAGTCTTCAGCATTGAGCTCTCCACCACCCTTCGGGGCTCAGACGGCGTTGTCATCACTACAAACAAGGCTGGACTGATGATGTGAGTGATATCAGCAGGCAAGTCAAAATTTACTTACTGATCTACCCAAGCGGGCACGCTGTTGTGGATGCCCCTCAAACACTGTTCCTAATCGACAACGTGATGAACGGATTTAGCTTGCATCGATTAGAAGATGGAGCATGCATCCATACCTATAACACCAACCCAATGAAGACATTCCCGAAGCAGGTGGTTTTTGGTGAACAGGCTACCCTGATCGTTGGAGGCAGTGACGCAGGAACTATTCATATTTTTGACAAGAATGAAGGCACCCTTAGGCAAGTATTGCAACATGCAGACAGGGGGCGAGTGCAAACTGTAACGGTGAGATATTTTCATCAACTAATGGAATGCGAGTCTGACAGGTACAAGACGTATGACAGCATGCACCATAGCCTGATTTTTGAAGCAACATCTACCAATGACGCAGAACCGACCATCTCCATCTGGTGTCGCAAACGTGCAACATTGCCAAGCAATCGTCCACTGGGGTCAGCGATCAAGAATTTCATGCGGGGAGTACTCCAGCTGGCTATTGCAATGGTGATAATAGCATATGGTATTAATATAGTACGTCATAGTATGGGATGCGAAGCACTCACTAATCAGAATGCAGTGGATTGGTCAAACGTCAGGGATCACATTGCTGGGAAATGTCTGGCGGGAGTATTCAAAGTTGGGGGCTCGAACGAGTGACTTAACGAATGCTGACATCTGTTCCTTGGTAGAACAATACATTGAGGCACAGAGAGGTGAAGAACTGGAGCGATCGCGAAGCTCGGGAATGAATAACAGGCATGGTGGACGAGCAAAGCTGCAAGAAGAGCGACATGCGGTCATTCTGCTCGGCAATTAACATTAGAGCATGAAGTACTATTTAAATATCAAGTGCATGCTTACCTGTCCAAATTTTGGGCGGAAAGCGGGCGTCCAACACAGACGCGCTGCAAGAAGAGCGACATGCGGTCATTCTGACTGGCAATTAACGTTAAGGCATGAACACTATCAAGTGCATACTTACGAATGCGGGTGTCCATCACAGACACGCAACAGCTGCATTCATTGATGCAAAATGTTTATTGTGCAAATCAAATTGCTAAAGTAATGCTCTACTCTACAATACAATACGAACTCTACATAGCTACAAACATAGTGAAGCTTGGCATGGAAGTCAGAAAGAAAGACATCTACTGAATGAACAGCTGTTATATAGTGAACGCCTGCATAATCAAACTCCACCAGAAATTTGAGTGGCCATTTTGTGCCCACTGCCAGACTGGCATCGCCT
Source organism: Suillus placidus (assembly GCA_016628565.1). Taxonomy (NCBI): domain Eukaryota; kingdom Fungi; phylum Basidiomycota; class Agaricomycetes; order Boletales; family Suillaceae; genus Suillus; species Suillus placidus. The sequence goes on from JABBWD010000037.1 coordinate 306,790, forward strand.
GCTGAGTTTCAATCTACAGTCATTCTGTATATTATGGCTTCTGTCTACCTGAAGTGGTTTTCTTTTCCGATTCCCATACATTGTCGATAGTGTTAGTACTTGTGCAGAATATTGTTATAGTAGTAGTGGACCTAACAATACTTGAAACAAAAAACACTATGGTCCACCTCCCGCATAATAGACAATTTGCTGTGTCCACTGTGGCCGCTGTGGTCCACACTGCAGTCGTTCACTATAAATACTGGTCTCATGCCTTCATGGTTTTCTTTCCACTACAACTACTTTGATACGACAGTAAACGTAGACTTAACTATTGAATCTAGTATGTGATGTTCCAAGTTCGCGTTATCATAATGCTGAACCTATTCTATAGACGACAGAAATCATGGCCAAACATGCCGCATCCAATGATGGTGCACCTACCTTGAAGTGTATCAGAATTTATGACAGTGAGTAGCAATATGATATTGCCCTATGGCTTTATTTATGAGCGAATCACAGGGAATCAGACAACACCACTAGCAGATAAACATGCATGGGCAATCTTGGAGCAGTTCCTTACCACGGACATGACATACCCTCAGATGGAAGAAGCTCTACTATCGTACCTCGGCGATTGATATTCTGCAGATGATTGGAAGGAATCCCGAGATGCGTTATTTTCTGGTGACGGTGATGATGAGCTTGCCTTGGCAAACCTTCGTGCTGTCAAGGCAAAGCACATACATCCAGCTTCATCCGCTCCCAAGGATTCTTCCATGGCCGATAGGCAATCGACCAGTGCGCACATTCAAAGTTCACGTAGACAAGCCAGTGAAAGTATTTGATTATAATACTTTCACATGCTAAACAGCCACTGTATTAGTCGAAAAATCCAGCTGCAGAGGATGACAATGACAAGGAGGAGGAGGGGGAGGAGGACAACCACAATAAACCCTCGGAGTCCTGGAAGGTTACCCCCTTGCCAGGACTATCATCAGCTGTCAGGTGTACCACAGCTATCAATAAAATCACGAATAGATTCGAAGGCACACAACCTAGCTCATCACAAGATCGTCAGACTATTCCCACCTCGATATCTGGCCTCATCCCTTTAGCTGGATTGCAGGACGGGAGGATGTATCTTCTCCATGTCCAACGTAAGTCTTTCTATCGATGTCACATCATTCTTAACTCATCAATTACAGGGAATGTCACAGATTATATTGCTGCACACCTTCAGAGGAAATTTGCCGTCAAGGTGTCAGCTTGGATAGCTGGCCAGCTGTATGTGGTGGCAGACAGCCCTAAAACCATTGCAGATTCGCTTCCTTTCTCGCTCTACCTCGCCGTGAAACAATATCTCGTCATAACAGATGAGGAACATGAAATGGTCGAGCGTTCTTGCAGCAAGCTTCCCAATCCAGCCTGGGTGAGGATCAAGCATGGCAAGTATAAGGGCAACATAGCCCAAGTCTTTGATTCTGATTTGCCGAATGATTTGGTTGCGGTCTTGGTTCCCCTACAAGATTTCCCATACCCCATGTCTCGGGGATCTCGGTCTCTACTCGACAGATCCCACCTTCCGAACGGGGACGCGGTCTCCAACATCAATCGCGGTGACGAAGTTATAGGCTGCAAGTACAAAGGAGAAAGATACTACATGGGCCTCCTACTTCGCAACTTCCACCGCAATTGCTTAGAACGTGTTGTCTGCCCTCACATCAACGACATTGAACTCCATTTGCGATCTGGATGGGACAAGTCATTCCTCAAGAGCACTGTGTTTTCAATGCAGTTCTTGCACGCAGGTGATTGGGCCAAGGTCATCAAAGGAGATCTTAGTTCAGAAGTCGGGAAGGTCACCTCAACTGACCATACTGTCAGTTCTGCCACCTTGGATTTGAGCTTGAGTGGACACCAAAAGGAAGTAGAATGTCGACTGCAGGACATAGAACACATGTTTCGGATCGGCGACACGGTTCGAGTTGTAGCAGGTCCATACTTCGGTGTGGAGGGGCACATTATTGAAATGGTAGATGATATATTTTGTCTTTGTCAAGATGTCTCAAAGGAAGAGGTGAAGGTCTATTTTCAATTCAGATTTGGCGAAATCATCTAATACAATGCATCATGGCAGGTGGAAGTTTCAAAGTACTATCTGGACCAGCGCCCTCTGACTCACACACGGCAAGCACGACCACCAACGCAGCAACTTTTTACACCTCCCGCTGATGTTGAATCGATTCAAATAGGGGATTGTGTAGAAGTACTTGTGGGGGAGCACATAGGCAAGTGTGGCATCGTGCATTGGCTGCCCAAGGGAGGAGACCGTCTGTGATTCCAGGACGGAACATTGTACATTCTGGTTTCCATTGCAGTTGTTCAGCGGACACACCTCCCACACCTTCAGACATTACAGTTCACGAAAGACAAGGGCTATGATGTCAAACCTGGAGACATTGTGAGAGTCGCCCATGGGCCAGAATATCAGACGAAAGGGATCGTGCAAAGCGTCGACTTTCCAAATGCTCGTTTGACCCTACTCTCTGACATCGATCATTCACTCGTCAGTAATATCTTCCTCAACCTATGTATATCTAGGAATACTGACTTCTGGCAGGTTGATGTTCCCATCTCGTTTGTGATGAAAATACACAACGCCAGCCTGGATTCCTTCAAACAGGACATCAGACAAGACGTATTCATCATTGGGGGTGACTGTAAGGGTTACTGAGCTACGCTCTACAGTCTCACTGTAGAGAAATGTACAATTGCTTTGCATGGGCAGCAATGCACTACAATTCCACTCCAGAACGTTGCCACAAGGTAAGCAGCACGCGTATTTTCACAACGAACTAATTGCTCATATGTGTGTTTAGGTATGGAAGGAGACTAAACGGTGCGATGCTTGAAGGAATAGACATGTTGTCTTTCTGTGAGATGCGGAGAAAATCGTACCTAGCCCCACAACCTCGAAGCATCACCCCCCCACCTGAAAAGGCTCACTCTAGCTCATTGACTGCAATTGCAGATCCTGGCACGTCCTCATCTGCCTGGACCAACTGGACCACCAGCCCCGAGGATCAGGCTTGCAGTCCTTTGCCCAGCATTAATCCCAGCTCTTTGACCGCCGATCCGAAATCCTGGACTGTCGATACACTAGATAACATTGATTCTCGATCGGAGAAACTCAAAGAGGGTGAGTCCATCCGGGGAGGCATCATTATATTTAGCTTATCTCATCGTAGGCCCACTAGCTTGGCTAATGACAAAGGAATTTTCCTCCAAGTTCACCACGTATCATGTGATGTTAAAAGTCTCGCCCTCCTTCATGAGAGGCAGGCTACACAATCGATTTGTGTCAACCACTTGTGCTGATCCCTTCCTTGGTCTGAATGGACCCGCCCCTGAGGGCTGTGTTGCAGTGTTCTGTTCATCAAATGGTGCAGGCGCCGCCATTCAGCACTATCACATACATATCACAGATCTAAGCCCAGCTCCTCCTCGCAAAAAAAACCAAGAGTGCATTGTTCTAGATGGGAACCATTGTGGTTCCATCTCTACTATAGCTAAGTGTAACCTTAAGAAGAACACCGTGGATATTGCAGTTACTCCTTCTACCTTAGTTAATTTATGTTTCAATCAGATCTGTCTTCTGGAGAAGTCACGCGCTACTATGTGATACCATTACCACTAGTACTACTGTGCCATTCAATACCATTACTGTTATGAAAGCACCCTGCGCGATGAATACCTGATGACTGCCCAGCGAGCGCCCAATGAATGCGCACTAAGATTCCCCATTGCTTAAATTTCGCATTTTCTCATACTCATTTGAACGTAAGGTAAATTATAATTTGCCGGAATGGCAACACGTCTGTTATTATATAATATTGTGTGGAACATTTTTCTGCAGCTCAAAATTTTGCATTTATCTTTGGACGAAAAAGTTCTAATTGTCCTTGCTCGAGTCTCGTGAGAACACAGACGAGTGAGGATTTAGCCAGCAATACGAGGACCCCGCAACGAGGGAAGCGGGGTCCCCAATCGATTCAAAGACAGAGCAGCGCAAAAACAGAGTACCGTATGAGACTATGAGACATCCCAGAACTATAACACCAGCTATAAAGGGAGGGAGGGAGGGAACTATAAGTACAATAAGTAAGAATAAATTAGAAAGAGATGACTCAGTATTAAATGGGATGGAACGGGACCGCTGGATCATGTATGGAGCGGCCGTTGAAGATGAGCGCATGCATAAGAGCTGGATTTTTACGTATGTAAATACGAAAGGAGTCGCTGGACCAACGTCCCATAGCTTGAATACGATCGAAAGACACTCCAGATGCTGCCAGCGAAGTAGCTCCACCAGCGCGCAAGGAATGGCCCGAGATAGAGTTTGGAAATAGCGCTCGAAGACGAGCAATAAACCAAGAACGCGTGGGGATAGACCCATCATGTTTTAGCCAAAGGAAGCTGTTAAAAGGAAAGAGCTTGTCACGAGAGGATAGGTAGGTGCAGAAGGCCCCATGTGGGTCAGCGGACTCAGCTCGCTGTACCACGATGGTATTACCTTTGAATTGTGTATCGGCCTTGTGCCGAGGAAGGACGAAGGAATGGTGGTTGTCGTTGAGATGGACCGAGGTACGCAGTGTGACCTTCTCGATAGTTTGCAAAGCAGAGCTATCAGGCCAAACAAGTTCCCCGAGACGAAGGAGTCTGTAAAAGCCATCAAATAACTGTGCAATAAAGAGAAGGTCATCATGGGAAGGAGGTGTGGGAATGGATACTAGAGTAGTTTCTAGATCCGAGCGCGACAATGGCAATTTACGTCGAATAGGTACTCCATATCGTCGTTTCGCTCCCTTCAAAGTCCGTGTGACTAAGCGTGAACGTCTGTTTTGACGGATTTGAGGGTAGAACTCCTCGAGTACACTGCATATACCCGATAAGTAGTTGTCCACTGAACGCGGATTGATTTGCGCAGACATGAATGTGACGAATAAAGATAACGTGTCAGGAGTCGGGTCAACCGCAAGATGGTGAAGATCGCAAAACATTACATATGAGTTGAGTGCGGACGAGTAAGATTGGTTCGTCGACTTATCCAGGGCTAAGCCGAGATTAATGGACCGCTCGTGGATGAGCCGATCCATTGACCAGGCAACACGAATAGGCTGCCTGGCCGTAACCGACGAAGGGATCATTTTCGCCCTACCCCCAGCACATTCCGAGGGTATTGAAAAGGCAGGACTCGGAGTCCTGGCGAACAACTCATTGCGTCTCTTGCCCTCCATCGCGAGAGATGATCAGCTACCACATTGTCACATCTGGAGATGTGAAATACACGAAAATCTACCTCAAAGACCAATATGGTCTCCACTACATCCATGAGGAGACGGTTGAATCCAGGAGCACCGGACAAAGAGTTGAACATAAAGACAGTGTTGAGACTGTCCGTGAACACCGCAAGACGTCCGTGCTTTGGTAAACGCGTAACTGCGTCATGGATAGCCGACGCAACACAGAGAGCTTCGGAGAAGAAGATGTCCTTGATAGGCGGACGCTCTGGGAGGTTAGATTGGAATGCGAGGTTAAGACGGGGATACCAGAAACCCATTCCCGACCCCGAAGCATCACAATAGACTTCGAGAGTGTCGTAAGGAAGGGGATCGTAGCTCCATGAGATGGATCTGAGGAGATAAACTCCATCAGACTGCTCGAGGTGGTAAGCTGCCCATAACAATTCCTCCACAACTGCGCGGTTGAGCCAAAGCATGCCTTTGGCATTGGACTTGCCCCTGATTTTAGTGTATACAGCCGAGAGACCCGGCCGTAAGAGAGGACAAACATTAAGGGCCCAGTTGAGTGAACCAGCAATATGTTCGAAAACTCTAAGAGACCTCTTGCTTTTGTATTTGGCAAACTCGCGAAGCTCGCGAACAAGAGAGAGTTTCGAATTGTCCTTGAGGGTAATCCTCATCAGATTAGGGTCGACATCGAATCCGATAACAGGGAGTGGAGACCCGAAAATCTGTTTGCGCTCTTCATGCGGGATTCCAAGTTCATCCCACAAGAGGAGGAGAGTTACCAACTCGGATGGTAGCATCTTACGATATTTGACGTAATAGGATAGATCACCAAGTCTGGCGAAGGAAAACGAGTCGTCAACGTAGATAAAAGCTTGAATGAGGCGAACAAAGACCGCAATCCACATCACGAGTGACATGAATGCGTGAAAGATCCGTTGGGAGGCTCGCCCACCGAAGACGTTAGCACGATCAATATGTCGCTCACCCTCAAAGGTGACGACTTGCTTGATCTGCCACAAAGGGTGCATAGGCATATGTCGATAAGCTTCTGATACGTCGGCCTTCCATATCTGTAGAGTATCACCAGGATGATGACGTCGATACTCATTGATGGCTTCGCCGAGATCCCGAACGTTATTGAGAGTTACGCCGGCTATGTCCTCCTTAGCGATCATAGAATTTAGGGAGTACTCTCCCGCACTATGATTAGTGACCAATCAGAACTTTCCCCCCTCCTTCGGAACCACATGAATAGGCATGCTATACATGCCAGGAAGAAGATTTTGTCCGAAGGGGGGAGAATAACGTCCGACGGATTCCTCCTTATTGATTTGACCTCGGATAAAATCTCGTTCGGCCTCGGTTTTGGGGGTAGGTGAAGTGACCTCCCAAGTAATGGGATAGACATCAGGATGAGTATCGGCCCAAGGCCAAAACCCTTCCCGAAGTCCAAGGCAGACGGAGTGTACGAAGGGAAGATTCGGATGATGAGCGATGGTGAGAATGTTTTCAAAACGATCAACGTTGATTGGTGTGTTAACTTTAAATAGATGCGGATTATGGGCAATAGTAGAGAGAGCGGCGATATTAGAGAACTCTGCGGGAGGTGGACGAGGAAGAGGTTCAGCAGTTTCAGTCCAAAGCGCAGTTCCGCTAAAAGACTTAGCTTCGTTACCCCATACCATCCGCCTTCTGAATCTTTGACCATGAGCAATGGTTTCATTTATCCGCCTTTGCCATAGACCCGCATTCGGATCGTTTATGTCCTCCTTTACACTTGCTGCAAACGTGGAAGCGAGTACACTCGGTGGTGGATTTGTCACAAGCTCCTCTGTTCCAATTGAGGCATGGCTCCCCTCATCCCGAAGACTCGAAACGACTCTTCTTTCCGCCTCCTGTGAATTTCCCTGAGGACTTATCCCCGGTGGTGGACCCGAGCTGATGAAGTTCGGAGTATGCAACCATACCGAGCGAAGAGAGATGGGAGACTTCGAGACGTCGGAATTTAGAAATGGAGTCGAACCTGAGATATTTTTGCCCTTCGATCTTGAGTCGACATGCTTTGTTGAAATCGATGATTCGCGAGTGAAGGGCATAGTGGACGTCAACGAAGAAACCGGAGAGATACCGTTTGTAGCTTCGTAATTCATCTTCCTTCCAGGGCATGATGAAGGTGAGTGCTTCAATCCATAAGTCGGTGGCGATACTCCAGTCTCCCAAGGTTTTAACCTTATGGGTGGTGGTGGGCTGAGACAACGTGATCTCGAAGCCCTTTCCGAGTGACTGAGTCTGCTTGGGATCGATAGAGGTGGAATAGTGTCCTGAAAGGACCTTTTCGAGGTCAGGTGCGCGCCCTTCAAGAAGCAAGGTCCATTGCGATAACGGGAAGCTTGGGCATCCTGGAGTTGCGGTGGCCTGCCCTCGATAATATTTTGAATCCTCAGTCCACTCCTCGTAACAATCGAGGGTGAGTTCTTCAGCCTTCGGGTGGGAGACATGACGGTACTGTTTCGTTTCAAGCCACGGATAGAATTGAAGTCGTTCGGAGGTAAGCTTTCGTCTCTTCCCCCGCAAAACGTACTCGTGTTCATCTCCGGACTCGTCACTCTCATCCTCTTCGGACAGATTTCGTCGTCTAAGCTTTGAGCGCAATTCCCTCTCTTTAATGATAGCCGATGAACTTGGTCTGGGACTGGGAAGATCTGATTCTCTCCTTTCCGGTTCATTTGCATTTCGTCCTCTCTCCTTGTCTGAAGACAAGTCGTCTGAGGCGTGATCAAGAAGTTGCAAGAAGTGGGTAAAGCCTGGTTTGAAATCTTGTTGGGTGAGAGAGTCGGATTCGCCGATGGCAGACTGGAGAATGAGCTGGATTTCCAACAAGGCGTCTCCTTTTGAGATAAGTCCCTTTCCAAAGTCATCGACAAGCTTGAGGCACTTGGTAACGGAAGCTTGGTCGAACTCGTGTTGGACTTCGGAAGCAGGCTGGACTTCGGAAGTGGGATTGGATGAAAGGGTTTGTGTCGTTCCAGCATTATCAGACATGAGAAAGAATTTCGATGAATAAATTAATGCGCGAAAGCTTGCTACAGATACAAACGAATCGAGTGAGAAGAGAACTAAGAAATAGTGAGAGAAAAAACAACGTACCTAGCGAGACGGACGAATTGAGTGAGAAGAGGCAAGGAGCCCCTCTTCAAATGTCTCGCTAGGCATAGGCTGGTGGCTCCACTTAAGGAGGTGGCAATGCAGGATTGCATCATACACGATGGACGTGCCGAACGACACACCGGGTGTCGGCCGAAATGATAATGGGTCAGGCCCATAAGTAGGATACACGATAGACGTGCCGAACAGTACCAAGGCTTAAGGGAACTGACGGAGAAGAGAGTGAGACAGGCTCACCAACCAAAGGCAGAACTCGGGAAGGCCCGAAAGAGAACGCTGCTGAGGAGCACGCTCGTCCAACTACCCTTGTGTAAATAAAGTTAAACTCGAAACATTTAGGCCAATATTTTTCGAAAAGTGAAAAACTTCGAGTTTTTCATACATTTAAATAGTTCGAAATTGGTATCAAAATATGTTATTTGTGCTTTTGCCATTATTCCAGTGATAAAATTCAATGTACGAATGACTAATTTGACATTCTCATTTCAATCAAAATCTTGCCTGAGGGAAAACTCTGAAACCGCCGGTGTGTCATAGACTGGACCTATTAGAGTTTCCATTTCCCGGACGTCCTCCACCTTTTCCGCCCGACCAATACCAAGGCGTCGCTCATGTCTTCTTGTTCGAGCTCCCGGAACGAGAGTGTGACCGGTGCTTGTATTGTAGCTCTGCCCTCGAGCTCACATAGTAACTGCCTTAATTTTGGTGTAACCGGGTGGCGAACAGTGTAAATAGGTGGAGCTCGCACTGAATTCTATAAGTACACCTCACCGTTCTGTCCTCGACCGGGAAACCTTCTCGTCTGAAGTCGTTCCCTTCCGCAGCTTTGTCTTGCAACCACTTCAGATTTTTCACCGTCACATTGTTGTCAAAGGCAAATGGCGCGTTCCCAGGCAACTCTGTCATGCAGGATACCCTTGCGTCGTATATGTGCTTTGCAGCAACCTTTGCTGCGGCAGTTGGTCCTCTCCAATCTCCGTTGCTTGTCAGGTGGTAAAATGTCACTTCTTCGTCTTTCCTTTCATTGCCGGCCACTCGCGCATTGTTGCTCACCCACCCACCGCTCCCTGTCAAGTGTCTTGGCTTGGGTATTGTCAGGAATGCTCATAAGTTTTCGGAACCGCAGGCCTCACACTCGAGGTTAATTTCGTGCTATGTGCATTATCACGCAGATTAAACCTCTCCCTCCAACGTTTGTTTGATTGTCTTTGACCGCGGCCATTTAGGAAGCACAGACAACCATCCTACCTGCGCCGCCCCCGCTCAACCTTCGCCCGTTTCTTCTTAGCAGAAATCTGCATTCTTCAGAGTCTACGGCGTAATCGGATCATACTACGAATCCTCAGGTTTATTCACAAACAAGGTCACCTCACTTCTACTCAACTTACGCACTGGTAGTTGATGAGTAGCCTGGACGACGCAAAAACGATATCTCTAGCTGACTCTGCGGCAGTAGGGAAGCTTCACGAGCTCGACCAGCTGCTCGAGAATGCAAAGGGAATCGATTGCGACTAGGATTGTTGTTTGTCTATGAGCCAACATATGCCATAGGGCTTCTCCGTAATTTCGCATTGTTGGCTGGACTACAGGTTCGCACTGCGAGCTATGGCGGCGATGCAAAGGTGAGTGAGGACTATTCGCGCAATGTCACACTTATATATCCATTTTTTTCACAATCTAGCATATCGTTACGCATGAATTCTCAACGCAGCCCCTCTGTCCTGAAGGACAGCACTTCTGTTCTCAAACTGTCGATCCCTTGTCTGGGCACAAGGCCCGTCAGTTTTTGCGCCATGCCGCCTGTGTGCGCTCAATTTCCATAAACCACGATAGTCCTTTTCACCTTATCTCAACGGTCTTCCCCTTCGAGATATGCATCTTCCCGAGACTGCTGTCGTTATCAGTGATTCGAACTCTACATCCGACCAGATACTTGCATCTCTTCCTGTCCCTCACGCCGCATCGCTGTGTCTTATCGGAGATTCAGCTGGATCTGAAAGGTCTTGTGGCCCATTGTGCTACCTTGGAGGATTTATTGTAAGTTGTGGTTCATCACGTGATATGTCACCACTGTCTGACAGTACTAGCGCCAATATATGCAAACGGCTTGTAAATTTGCATTGTCCACCGCTCGACTGGGCAGCATGGAAGGACCTCTCTAGGCTCTCTACCCTTCTCACGATGTAGATTCATGACAAAGTCCTTTACCCGTTGGACAGCGACGATTTTAATCTCGCACCTTCTCTCAATGTCACGGCTCTTTCTTTCTTGGTAGACAGCGCAGCATACATCATCGCAGTCATGCACAACTTCAAATTGCCCTCGATGAAGGGGGTCAAGATAAATGTGGATACTTTGTGCAGGGCAGAGGCTGACCTGCTTTTGCGTGCACTGTCATAGTTGAAAACATGTCAGACACTTAAATACGTCGACAATTTCGCCGGCGAATCGCTAGTCCAGGAGCGCTCAGGCAACTCGTTTGCGCAGATCAGATGGTCCTTTTGTTTCAGGCAACTGCGAGTCCTGCAGCTCGTTTTTCCCCATTGCTGCAGCCGCATCTTGACAACGATATTTTTTCAAAGCCATGTCAAGTTGGCCGCATATCCGCTCGTTGGAATTAATGGACCTCCATCTTCGTTCACCTGCCGTTACATTCCACGGATTATTCGCAGCGCTCCGTTGGAGTGGGGGTTGCACGGGCAGGGGCTGCGCATTCGGGGCCTCTCGGCCCCTTCCCATGGCTTAGTCAGCACGTAGACTAGGTTCCTGCATGTTGTCGTGTAGCTTCATCTCATTCCAGCCTTGCTCGTTGTCTCTGGTCTGCGAGTCCCTCACCGTCTATGTCCCTGACACTGCGAATACCGATATAGATCCTACAGCCGAGTCATTAGACAAGTGCATATTTAGTAGAAGGGATACATTTTATAGAAATGTTTGATGTTTGATGTGCCCATGTACCAGGATATGTCGTGGCATCACGGATTTACTCGCCAGTAAAATAAGGCTTGGCGTAAAGTTCAAAGAAAATGTTAGTGCATAAAAGCATCTATTCCGTCACTCCGTGCTCCTCCGTGCTCCCGCCCTTTCAACCTCTCATTCGTGCCCAGTTCCCCACCAAAACCATCGCCTCCTCCCTCATCAACGCCAACGCCTGCTCAATATCGCCTTCCACAGTCTTCTCAGCACCAATCACCATCCTCACACAAAACACCCCATTCAGCTCCGTCTGCGTGATCGCAATATCACTCCGTGCTGCAAGACGAGCGTAGAAAGCGCGGTTCAGAGCGTTTAGCTCGGAAGTCTCAAGATGAGGAAGGGACTTTGGCGTGATTTTGAAGACTGTCATCGCAAGGGACGGCTTCGTGACAACAGAAAATAGGTCAGATTCGTATATGCGCTGTGCAAACATGGTATTCAGGCTGATGCACTGGTGAGACACGACTGCAGGTCAGGACGAGTAGGCGAGATTTACTAAATTAACATACGTCGGTGATGTACTTTTGGAAGCCATTCACCCCGCGCGCACGAAGGGCAAACCAGAATTTGAGCGATCGGAATCGTCTGCCAAGGCCGAGATGCCAGTTGCGGTAATCGATAGCGGTGCCTATACACATCCGTCAATATTGAAGCGACAACTCAACGGGAACAGAAACGTACCAGCATCCCCATGCTTCGACTGCAAAAATTCGGGCGTGACGTCTAGCGCATTGATCAAATGCCTCCGATGCCGCACCCACAAACAGGAGCCATCGAAATGTACAAGACCCCACTATGGAATTTTTATAAATCCCAGACTGATACTCACGAGAGAGAAATAAACAAACCTTGTGGAAATTGGTGCAGAAAGAATCTATATAGCTATTGATGGCAGGAAGTTGGTATGCCTCACGATATTCGGGACACACGAATGCGACACCTGCCCATGCAGCATCGACATGCAGCCAAAGGAGTGGGTAATTTTTCGCTGCGCGTAAAAGTGAGACTTAAGGAGTTTTAATAACATGATAGCATACGCACCGACATCAGCAATCTCGTCGAGCCGATCGACAGCACCGGAAGATGTCGTTCCTACCGTACCGACTGCAGAACGAGCAAAGTGAATTTTGAGACAGTGATCCATTGCGAAGAACATACTCAAGATGAAAGGGTGGAACCCGGCGTTCACGTCCTCCTCCAATGCTACCTTGAGTGTGTCTCCACGCAATGCAAAGTCATCCTGCGCTGTGACTTCCAGTGCGCGGACTGTGAGACCTAAGACAAGCCCAGCTTTCTTCCCAAGTGAGTGGGTTTGGGTAGTGGTATAGAGCACGAGCTTCTCCATCGCCACATGAGGGTGCTCACGAATATATCGTGAACGTGCAGCGACAGTTGCAACCAACGCAGAGTCAGACGCTGACGTCTGATGCATGGCGATCATTATAAATCGGCGATGTGAAGGGATGAGAAACAGACCTGAATGACGCCGCCCCCGACCTCGGAGGAGTTGTAGAACGATTTATCGAGCCCGAGTAATTGAGCGGTCCAGTCCATGACCACGGCCTCAAGCTCTGTGCATGCGGGACTCGCAGACCACTACAAAAAGTCACAAAGACAGCGGGAGAGTTACGGTAGAAAGACGTACGTTGAATCCAGGGTTAGACGTGCTAGATGCGTATAGCTCTGCAAGTATACCCTCGAATGTGCTTGACGTAGGGAAGTACGCAAAGAACGAGGGGTGCTGCCAGTGTGTCAGGCCTGTCAGATCGAATGAGATAAATAAATTCGTGCAACAATGGGAGTCGAGTACCAGGAATGATATACTTTTGATAGTCATCCGCGATGAGCTGGAAATCCTCGCCTTCAGTGGGGGCAGAGGCTGTGATCGGGATAATGAGAGGAAAGCGCAATGCAGAATTAAAAAATGTGCACACATGGGAGTGCCTTTCTGAGATACCCTGGCTCTACTTGGCATGAGACAGGCCTACCTCTTAAAGAATCATGATAGTCGCATATTCTATCGATTGCTTGATAGCCAGCTCTGCGGAATCTGTGGTACATCAGATATGACCAAGGCCAGGATTTGGCACTTGCAGAACGTACTGTTCAGCGTTCATGACCAAATTGTTGGTTACAATGGTTAGATAGGAGTTGGCTTGGAGTGGAAGAAAATATACAGGTGGTTGTGTGCAGTTTGAGCCTCTGGTTAGTATGTCTTTATAGTCTGAGCGTCTTGTTGCGCTCGCACAAAATGAATAACTAGGAAAACGTATTTCCAAGGGTGACAATTCCGGTAGCTTGGATCGCCTGTGGAGACCTTCGGCGATCATCCTGCCCCAGGAGCCAATGAAGAGGTTAGGTTTTGAGACATTTTAGTATTCCCATTGGCAGTTAGCCCTCTGACATCACCCACCTGATAGTGAGCCCTGAGTCGCATTGATCCGTATCTCATGAGTCCTTGTCGACGTACACGAGAGGTCCATGTGGGCAATAATCACGAGGAGTCTTCTGCCTCGCATGTGGGTCACAGGCACCCGCCGGGTCGAGATGGGGAATCACACTTAACGAGTCCACCTAATATGTCAATGGTGGTCACATGTATCCAACGCTATGGATATTTTCGAGGCACTATCCGGATGAAGGCTACGCTACGGTCCCGCAAAATGTGTTGTCAAACGGAGCCAGCAACGATCACTGTCTAGGCCTGTCTTTCGTGTGGTATAACCAGGAATTTTCCGAAGATCCTTCCCGTTCAAACCAAGCTGTTGTCTCGCCTTGTCTCGTATGTGACGTCGACCGCTGCTAACTGATTGGGCCACCGAATGTCGTGCAAGGCATCTGCCGGGTCCATCGGAATCGCACTTCTTATGTCAATGAGCCGTCTAAATATCACATGAATGCATGACAGCGACACTGCTGGCGTGTCTGTGTTCTCTTCATGGAACAACGAGTACTCATAAGGTTCCGTTCAAGTCTTGAAAGGCCCACGGAAGGTATTTCGCACGCGAAGACATCTTGAAACTTGCACTGACCTCCAATGTCATGCCCATGAGACACTAGTTCAGATTATGACTACGTCATGTGCGTTGCGCCGGAGCTCTAGGTTTTGCTTTGACGTCACGTAAAAGGATCTACCAAGCCTAACCCGACGAATAATTCTTTATCTTTACCAAACCAACATTTTGACCCTTGAAACCACTAGTTCCTGCCGGCGCAACTCACCTTGCATTCTCGTTGTTGCAGTTCACGCGCTTACCCGCAGGTTGCCGACAATGGCTGAAAGCTTTTAGCACTTGAAACCCAATTCATGACAGCATCATGATCGATGTTAGCCCCTAGGAGCATGCTGCTGGATTTGGGTGAAGGTTCAGCTCGACTTCACCTCAAGGTCTGGACAACCCCCTCACCTATATGGTATGACCAGCCTTTGGCTAGAACATTGATTTCCTCATGTCAAGGATGTGCATCTGCCAGGTATTTAGCATCGACTGGCGTCTCTTATCTTGAAGCCTAGTGCACTCTTATCGGGGCACTAGTCAATTCGCCTTCTTCTTCATCTTGAAGCCGATGACGCTTCCTGGGGCCTTTAACTCCATTTGTCAGCTGACCCTCAATACGTGAGTGAACTTCTGCTTGAATCAGCGAGTATACTCCTGGAGGCTCTGCACAGTCGTCCGCCGCTGAACGGCTAAAGTATTTAGTTTACGTACGGCCGTATCAGTAAACCTTGATATTTCACAATGAACACTCAGCGTATGGATACCATTGGTTGACAGGCAGGCTACTGTTCTTGTCTTGAAAATTCCGTCAGACGATAACCGCATAAACTCGTGTGCCAGCAGTTTGGCGCAAAATGGAAAGATCCTGCCCATGGCTGCTTGTCGATATTCCAGGATGGTAAGGGTTCGAAGGTTTAAGTGTGCCCTAGCACATAACTGCCGAGTATTCTTCAGCACCCAGACCAGGGTGATGGTCAATGTTTGGTTGCCGGTGGATATGAATAATTGGTTAATGCATCGCAGCCATAAAGTATCACGCGGTGGGGTCGCATCAGTGAACAGAATTCGACGGTGAGTACTTACCATGTAAAACCGTTGATGATCGAGCAGACCAATTCCCTCGAACATTCCATCAGACGATGTTCTCACTCCAAATTTAGGCATTGCGCTCAGATGAAGAATGGCTCGAAAGATTCCACGTAGGATGGTATGTTTGATATACATGTCTATGAGCACAAGCCGTGCGTTTCAACACAACGCTCCGCAACTCACGTTAACACTCTGGAGTAAAACGTAATGTCACGCGTGGAGTCGCGTTAGTGTATGTAATTATATTCGACAATGAGCACCCACCATGTAGATACCGACTGAGCAGGCTAATTGTCTCGGAGATGGTCTCGCTCCGGGTTTACGGCGTTTCAGGGAGGCACGACTCGGACGAAGAACGAATCGAAAGATGTTTTCCGCGTAGGATGGCATGGGATGACTAGGTAGGCTAACCACCTAGAACATTCCATCAGACGGGGTCAGACGATGGTCGCGCTTCGAGTTTACGGCGTTCCAGGGGTAGGACTCGCAGCGGCCGACTCGGACTCGGAACCGCTCGAAAGATTTTTCCACAGAAGACTACATGCTTGATGTAGTCCACGAAGGGCAGTACGTTTCAACAAAGCATCTTGAGTTCAACTCACGTCAGTGCTCATACTAAAAGGTACATATGTAATGGTGTATCGTGCGTGGGATCGCATCGATGCAATTTAGCATGATATTCGGCGAATCGACAACAAGTACTCACCGTGAAGATACCGTTAATGACTGGGTCAGATGATAGCCCAGCAGCGGACAGAGAACGAGTTGCACTGTCCAAGGTGGTATATTTAATGTGGTGGTGAACACCATGTGGCATGCCGTGAGCTCCAAGATCCAATAATCAACGTTTCAACATCTCAACAGCGACTCTTCAATTATACGTTTTCGTCTCGAATTAGTCTCCTAAGCATGCAATAGACAAACGAAGACAGAAGTGAAATATCAGTATAGAAATAATAGTATGTACCGGCACACCTTCAATTATTGAGCTGAACATTTTCCTGAATCTGAGCCGACTCCTTCAAGTTGTGAGCTTCAAGTACGAGACTCCAACGGAGAATGTCACGGTTTCTCATAGATAGCATGTTGATTCTATAAGACGACACAAATAAGATGCATCGAGGGGCTGGGCCAAGGCTGGGCTCAAGGAAACATGATATAACACTGTGACAAACAACAAGCGCGCCACACCCGCATCGGTTCTTCCTTCCCGCGATGGGCAACACAATCTCCCTCGCCCGTCTAGCACTAACTGAATTCCTCGACAACCTTCACACCTTCCAAACCCTCCAAGCGCGCATCCAAGGCTCTCCAGGGCTCCCACTTCCAAACCCCAGCCGCTCATTCTGGTCCTACCCACCTTCCCCCATCGCCACTCACGTTTCCCAGCTCCCAACGCATGCTGATTTTGTCGTCGTTGGCTCGGGTATCACTGGGACGTCGGTTGTGAGGAGGCTTTTGGATAGTGCGAGTGCTGATGGGCATGGTATTAGAGTTGTTATGTTGGAAGCGAGAGATGCGTGTTCTGGGGCGACTGGGAGGTAAGTCTCGTATCGACTCTTTCGTAAAACGGTGGAATAACATCTTTGGTAGAAACGGCGGGCATATCTCACCGCCTCTATATCATGACTACACCTCGCTCAAGCGTGATCACGGACAAGTCGTAGCCCAAAAGATGATTAAATTGAGATTGGCGCATCTCGAGGAGCTACGGAGCGTTGCGGAACAAGAAGGCATTCTTACAGAGTCTCAGTGGCGGGAGGTCGAATCTGTAGATGTATTTTATAATTCGGACATGTTCGAGAAGGCGAAGACAAAGGTCCAAACATATAAAGCAGACCTTCCATTCGATGCTGAGCACCATAAGGTACACGAAGCAAAAGAGGCTATCGAGGTACGTCTTGCGACTCGGTCATAGAAGAGATACTTATGTTTTGGGTTAGAAATACCGCCTAGCATCTGACACGCTGGGTTGCATATCTTCCAGCGCAGGCGCAATCCATCCATACCAATTCGTGACCGGAATCCTCGCAAAGCTTCTATCACGATACCCTGACCAGTAAATGACCCCTTTTTCAAACGAAACCAATGAAACTGACCTACCACTCCACAGCTTCTCACTCTGCACCAACACACCATGCACCTCCGTCTCACCTCCAACATCCTCCAACCCCTACTACACCCTCTCCACCCCTCGTGGAACCATCACAACCCCGCACGTCATCCACGCAACGAATGGCTGGGCAGCAACCCTCCTCGAAAAGTTCCGCGGTAAGATCATTCCCTTCCGAGGTAACATGACAGCCCAACGCCCCGGGCAATCCCTCCCCATCCCGGATTCCAACCCCACCTCACACCGCTCCTTCGTCTTCTACACCCGCCCGATAGGCTACGAATACCTCACCCAACTGCCCACCGGAGAACACGAGCTGATGCTAGGTGGCGGATTCGCACAAGACGGCGACGAGGGATATGAAGCGATGGGAAATACGGACGATACGACGTACAGCACGCGTATTGGGGCGCAATTGTCTGGCGTGCTTCCCAGGTATTTTGGGGAGAATAATTGGGGGAGGGAAGGCGTTCCTTTGGAGGGGAGTGAGGGGGAGTGGGCGGAGGGACGCGTCAAGGCGTTGTGGAGTGGAATTTTAGGCATTTCAGCGGATTTGATACCTTGGGTTGGCCGTTTGCCGCGTGTGGTATCTGGAAGGAGCGAACCGCCGTTGAGTTCGGTTGTGAAAAGTGAGAAGGAGGAGGGGATGCGTGTGGGTGCTGCGCCGGGGGAATGGATTGCAGCGGGGTATTCGGGCGAGGGGATGGTGCATGCATGGTTGAGTGGGAAGGCGCTGGCAGAAATGGTGTTGGGACGCGAGGTGGAGGAGTGGTTCCCGGATATCATGAGAGTTAGTGAGAAGAGGTGGAAGAAGGCAAAGGCGGAGAATTTACTGGATGTGTTGGACGATTAGCGTGCACTAGATGTCGACACGGAAGAAGAAAGAATTCGAACAAGATACTTCCTCGTTCGAAACCCCTAGCGACATGATTCAAGGGGAGAACTCGAACGGGATAACTTTCCTGCTCGAGAGGTCAACCACCGTGTATCACATAATTGTAATCGTTTTCTTTTCTTCAGAGACTTCATGATCTTAGTAAGGTCCTCGGGTGCTACCAGATCACAGCGGAGCCATGAGCCAAGACAGAGGAATGCACGTGTCGATGACGGAGACAAGCGGTGTCGAGTAGTGCTGCCGAAGTCCGGTTCGGTCCAGTGCTTTAGGCGAATTTTCCGAACGCCAAACCGAACCACAGGTTCAGGTTCAGCCATTTGGCCGAACCCTGGACCGAACGTCACCGAACGCGTTCGGGAGGTCCGGTTCGCGTTCGAACCAGGTTCGACCACCTGCGCAAACGCCCAGTGCATGTCAGCAACTGCTGACATGGCTCAGACGAATACGGACAACGGACGAGAGCAGGAGGAGGGAAGAAGACGAGGAGGAGAATGAGGGAGAGGAGATGGACGAGAGAAGGGCAGCAACAGCAGCACTGGCGATGCCAGCAGTGCCAATGCGGATGACATTGGCTGAAGCAGCAGCAGAACTTGTCGAAGCTGAGGCAGGAGTGGTCGCAGAAGTGCTGCGGAACGGACGTGATGCGGCGACGCCAATGAGAAGTCCAATGAAGAACTTGGCACTGGTGGGACTCAATATTTCTGTGGAGCATGTGTAGATAGACTTGATAGCAGGTCGAATGAGGCTTACATGGTAGGAGTCGAACACGCGTATCAGGGGTTCTGAGTTGTTGGGAAAGATGGGCTTCTCAGGATATGTCTTTTCGAGGTAGGAAGCGATTTCGAGGGAGTCGGTGATCAGGGCACCGGTGTTGGGGTCGCTCAGGACAGGGACGGTATAGGTTTTGCACCAACGGCCTTCATAGCAATGGAGATGCCTGAGTATTCAACCCAGAGGGTCACGAATGGAATATCCTTGTAGCTTAAAACGAACCTGGGGCGTAGTAGACTTTGGTCAGATATTAAAGTGCGGCATACAGAACATGAATTACTGACCTTGGCTTTGTGGGATGTCAATTGACATTCCGTCTTGGCGAAGGGCAGTGTTGGTAGTTGTGGGTGACAATGTTGAGAGGAGACAGCTGGAATTTTGACAGCTTCGCTGATACTTGCGCCGTCGATGAAGTACGGATGAATGTAGCAAACAGTGTCTGGAGGGTCAAGGATATGTTGTTATAAATGACGTAGGACTTACCCTTTCTCACACCCTCACAGCTGCCTTCGAGCGCGAGAGACTCTACTGTTCCCTTGCTGCACTCAAGTATGCAGTTCTTGTCTGCAGAAAGGCTCGATGTCACGTGTTCGCAAGGGGGAGGCGGGAAAAATGAAACCATACTGACAAAAGGTTCGGACGCGTCCAAACCAGTTCTGGGTAGCCTGAACCCCGAACTGGACTCAAGGTTCGGTCCAGGGCCTACGCTGGACCTGTGACTGGACCTTGAGTCCAGTTCGGAAAGGTTCAGGTTCAAACCTTGGTTCAGGACCGGACTGCGGCAGCACTAGTGTCGAGTGAAGTGTAGAAAGTGCCGGCCTTGCGAAAATACACGTTCGACTGCAGTCGAGGTAGCTAAGGTGTGTAACACACAAGCTGTGATGCTAGCGAGAGCGATGGTGCACAACCTACCAGGAATACAAGTACCATCCGGTGCAAATTCGGATACATCTTTTGAACATCGACATCAATTACTTCCAGAGCAGCGGAGTGCAACTCGGACATCAGTGAACTGGTGGACAAAATATAATCCCATATATATCAATATATAGTACATAATCACAAGCATCGGCATAATTCCGCTATCGATCGTCACATCGTCATGTTTGACCTTATAAAGGAAAGAACAGTTCCCGAATTCCCTACACAAGTTTGTGATCAGGAAAATACACCCACATCACTCTAACTAAAACTTCAAGGGAAGGTGGGGCAAATGTTGATGATTGAGCTGGATTGACTTACTATCACCACATCGGAAGTATAGTCCATATCGTCGGAGCTAAGCATGAAAGTCAGCATCTTCAAGAAAACGAAGAGATGTTTATCGAGAAGCGACGGTACATTGATCCTTGCAAAGATATCCATCAAGCCAGGTGAGTCACAACCACCATGTTGGAAGTAAGGTTCATGACTTACAAGCTAAACATGAAATCTGGCACCTTCCAGGGACGGATGATATGCTCATCAAGCGAGTAGCGATCAACTGATGTCCTACTGGAACTCTTGACGCCATCTTCTTCAAATATTCAAACATCTGCAATATTGCGGTTGGGAATCCGTGCAAAAAAGCCATACCTTTGTGCATCAGCCGGGACGTGGCCACGCTTGGCATGGATACTGTATGTATATGGTTTAGTACCTTAGCTCAGGGCTTGATGGCAGTGGGTCATATTGAAGATACATGGAGGGATCCACAAACTCGAACTCGGTAGGAACCTATTAGGGCAAAACTAGAAATTACAAATGTCAGGACAGTTTTGCTCTACCTCCTAGATACAGCATATTGGAGATACACGGAGAGAACCACAAATTCGAACTTGAATGGTGCTCTGGAGGTGATACATAATTTCTAACAGCCTATTAGGGCGAAACTAAATAATACAGAGATCGGGATGGTCGTGCCCTACCTCCTAGATGCAGCCTATTGGAGATACACAGAGGGATCCATGAACTCGAACTCGGTAGGAGTCTATAAGCGCGAAACTAAAAATTGCAAAGATCAAGACGTTTGTGCTCTACCTCCTAGATACAGCATATGAGAGATACATGGAGGGATCTACGAACTCGAACCTGAATAGTGCTCTGGAGGTGGTACATCATTCTAATAGTCTATTAGGACGAAGATAAAGCATATAGAGATCAGGACAGTTGTGCTCTACCTCCTAGATTCAGCCTATCAAACTTTAGCAGAAAACTTTGCAGCCGAGGGATATGCCTCACCTCAGTACCACGTCTATCATTCGACAATCTCAGAGTCTTCATCTCGCAGACAAATACTATCTGTGCTGCAATTGGCGCAAGACTATAAAATTCATGGATCCTCGTAGTCGTCCTTTATGTCAGAGTTCCAGCTTTTTTTTTTTTTTTTTTTTGAATCCAATTTATGTCCATTGGGGTAATATACCCTATGTCGGACACTACTAGCTAGTCTAAGGGGCCCCTGCCCCTACGATATCTCAAGACTCGCGAATGCCCCTGCGTGAGGGTGACCCCCGCAGGTCCGCCATTCCCGCCGGCCGTTTTAGACGCGTGGTCTTTCGAAGACAAGTGACTTTAACTCTCTGGTACGAAGGTGAATATATGGCTGTCATGTAATGGTAGTCTGATGCGCGTACTCGACCACCGAGGCGGTCAGTACATGAAGCTGTGGAAGAAGATTGGTGGTGATTAGGATAGGCGTCTTGAAGTAGGGAGTTTTAATCCCCAATCCTGTCTTCATCGTCCAACTAATCGTTCTAGAGGCCTGTTGGGGATCTGGCCGAGTGTCTTCATGTGGGGAGTATGATAAATAGTTTGATTAAGTTTGTGGGCGAGGTCGTGCAGTCAATTAGGAGGGTCTTAAAGTAAATTATTGGTCTGAGAATGGGGCATTATTACTGTGCAGGTATTAGAGGTAGCAATACATCACCGAATGTGCTCTTGAGTCTGCCAGTGCTGTTCACATAACGTAGGAAGTGTTCCACGGCCTTGGGGTTGGTGAGTAGGAAGGGGAGAGAGGTAGCTTTCCGTCCGAGTTTGCGTTGCAATATGAAGCGTTCGCGGTCGTACTGGGGGCACACAAATAGGAAGTGATGGATGGATTCTTCGGTGTCTTTGCATATGGGGCAGTTGGGAGTGTCGCTGCGTTTGATACGGTGGAGGTGATGGTTGAGGGCGATGTGGCGGGTGCGGAAGTACATAAATAGGCTGATGAGTCGTTTTGGGAGGTCCGCGACGAGTTTGAGAAAAGAGCGAGATAGGATGTTGGGATCAATTGCTGTGGTTCGTGCGTATCTTGGTGACTTTGACCATAGGCGTTCCCAGCGGAGTTTAGTGTTCTTCATGTGGGCTTGTTTGATGGCGGATAAGCTGTCGGGGAGCTGGCCAGATGAGAGGTACTGTGGTAGGTCGTCTACCTCGCTACTGTTCTGCGGACCTTCCGCTGCCTTCTTGGCTTCCTCGTCTGCTAACTCGTTTCCCATGACTTCGCTGTGCGCCGCAATCCAGCGGACAGTCACAGAGAAACAGCGTCTGCGGTGGGTCTTCTTGATTTCGTCCATGATTCTGTTGAAGTGTTCGATCAAATAGTGGCCTGCTTTCGGAGTCATACTCTCACCAAATTTCAGTACTGCCTGGTTGTCCGCCAGTATGGAGGCTGGGAAGATCACCTGTCGTTCAGTAGCGAGTAGATGTGCTGCTAAGGTTAGTCCTACTGCCTCGGCTTCATATACTGTGTGTTCCTCGTCAGTCCCTAGGTGGAAACGCAATGTGCGTGGGGCGCTACCATTGCGGATAAGTACGGCCGCTGCGCCTATGCCGCCGTTCTGTCCTGAGCCAGTCGCTGAAGATCTGGATATGGTCAGTGAGTCGTGCCTGTTCCTCGATGGACTCTTCTTTGGTGGCTGCGATGTGGGTGGAGTAAGGGTGTCGGTATGAGGGGTGTCGGACGGCTCCAGTGAGTGTTTCAATTTCTGCTGGTACGATGTTGAAGGAGTGTGTGAGGCGGTGGAGAGACGTGCGATGGCGTTGGACGTAGCGGTTGGCTGTTCTTCTTACGTGGGTGTACAGAGGGTGGGACGTGGGATGGGCTGCGAGGCGGATGATGGCGCGGTGACATGTATTTTGCAGGAGGAGTGGGATGGGGAGGAGGTTGGCGTGAGCTTTGAGTACATCTGTAGCAGTAGTCTTCATGGCTCCTGTGATGGCAATGGCCGCGATTCTCTGTACCGTTGTCATCTTCTTGGCTATCCCCAATGATCCTCTTTGTACTGTGTCTGAGCCGTCTCGGAAGGCCGGCGTGAACCATATGTCAGCGGCGTAAAGCATCTTCGGAATAGCGACTGCTTGGTAGAGTTGTCGGGTGAGCTTCATTGGCATACCGGAGGCGGTAGAGGATAGACGGCGTAGTTGTAGGGCGTATGCAGTCCCTTTTGCGATGGCGTAGGCTACGTGTTCCTTCCAGCGTAGTTCTTGGTCGAGGATCACACCTAGGAACTTGTGGGTTGGTGATGGTCGGATGACATTGCCTCGAATGATCATGAGGGGTCGGGTCTTTGTCCTGTTCATGGAGAAATTGATTAGCGCGAATTTACTAGTTTCAAACTTGGAATTATGGTCGCGTGACCAGTCGAAGCCGCCTCCTTCACGTTCGAGCATCTGCTGGAGGATTTGGTGGGTCTCGGTGAAGGAGGAGCTGATGGCGATGAAGGCTGTGTCGTCGACGAATGCTAGGGTGGATTCTTGCTTGCTTCATCCTTTGGCTACGTCAATGAGGTCAGCATTATAAATAATATAGAGAATCATAGATAGAGGGTCGCCTTGTCCTATACCGTTAGTAACTGGGAACCATTCCGATTTGAAGTCGTCGAAGAGAAGGCGTGTTTGTCGTCCTGTGAGTACTTGTTTCATAAAGTCGATCATGGCAGCGGGGAGTCGCCGGTTCTTCATGTTGTGCAGGAGTCGGTCCGTGACTGCATTAGGGAAGGCACCCTCGATGTCGAGGAAGAGTACGGAGGCGACTTTCTTCGTTCTCCAGGCGTTCTTGATTGTTTCTTCCAATAGATGGAGGGAGTCCGTGGTAGATCGTCCTGGTCTGCCGCCGAAGTGGGTCGCTGGTAGGAGTTGGTGACGCTCGAGGTAGTATGTCATCTGATCTGCTATGACCGCCGTTAGTAGTTTACATGTGGTGTTGAGGAGTGCTATGGGTCGGTAGGCTTTGGTCACTGTGTAATCTGGTTTTCCAGGTTTGCGAAGGACAACAGTCGTGAATTGTCGCCACGGTTGGTAGTATACACGAAAAGAGATTGAGGCATTGAAAATGGGGAGGAGGAAAGGGACTAGAATATCAGCACATTGTTTGAACACTATGTTACATATACCGTCGGGACCTGGGGCCTTGTAAGGACTGAGTTTTCGGATGTTGCGGTGGATTTCGTCGGTGGTGATGGGCGTCATATTGGCTACTGGGTCTGGGTATTCGAAGTCTAGGGGGACGGAGGAGGTGTTAGGCTGAGGCGGGAAGAAGGACTTAGCGAGTGCGATGCTTTTCTCGGTGTTACTAGTGGCGTCGTGATTGGAGCCATCAGGTTGACGGATGGAGAGGGTTGGGATGCGGGTCTTGCTTCCATCGGTGGGTGCGGATGTGATGTACTTGTTGGCGATCCAGATGTCATTACCTGATATTTCTTCTAGCCAGTCGGTCCAATGTTGTTTTTTGGACTTAAAGATCTCCTCGGCATACTGATTTCGCAGGCGTTTGAACTCGTTGTGGCTTGGGTGGAGGGGGAGGCCTCTCATCTTGTAGGCTGTGTGGCTGGCTTTGTTGACTTGACGTCGGAGGAGGGTGAGGTCACGGGTCCACCATCACTTTGAGTGAGGGCAGGGTTTGGAGAGTGGGACAGCTTCAGAGATGGCTTCGTCGAGAGCGAGCGCTAGGTTACGTGCTGCTAGCTGGAATTCGGCATTGGAGGTTAGTGGCGAGGGGGCAGGTCGGGTGTCGAGTCGTGAGTTGAGTGTTTCCCTGAATTTCTCCCAGTCGGTGTCTCGGTAGTTGTGTGTGGGTTCGTGGTGCGTTCTGGGGATGGTTAGTTCTAAGATGCTATGGATGGGTATGTGATCGGTCTTCGGTCCTCTGAGGGCGGGATTAGTGTTACAGGTAATGAATACTTCCATGGTGTGGTCAGTGCAGAAGATGTTGTCGGGTCTTGTCCAGTTGCCTGTGCTCGAGGCTTGGAGCGTGGGTTCGCCTTTGGGGAGCGACTGATTCATTCCGTAGTCTGCTAGAAGGTCTATTAGTGGCTGTGCGGCATTATAATCCATGAGGTGGTCATTGCATTCTTCCTCCCAGAGTGGGTGGTGGCGATTGAAGTCGCCTAGCCAGATCATGTGGTCATCGACGGAGGGGCGGATATTAGCGATGTTGGTTGTCAGGTAGTCTTCGAGCGTGTGGATGGTGTCTTGCTTTTTGCTGTCGTTATAGATATTGAACAGGGTGCATTTGCCGAAGGGGCCCGAGAATTGAACTACGACGACGTCAGAGGACGGGAAGGAGATCTGTTGCCAGTCATTGGTGTTGAGGGAGGTGCTGATGAGCGTGATTGCACGCGTCTTCTGTTCCGGGTGTGTGAAGTGTTGTGTCGGGTATAGTGTGTGCCATTGTCGGTTCGATTTCGTGTTGCGGAGGCGATCTTCGCATGCTTCTTGAAAGGCGAGGATGTCCCATCTTTGCGCTGTCGGTCCGTTGAGTATTGATTCTTGTGCAGCTCGGGAGTTGTTGAGGTTTTGTTGCCAGATACGGAGTCGGACGGGTGATGGGTCTGGTTGTTCAGGCATGGTCTAGGGACGAGGTTGAGGTGTTGTTGACCGATGAGGGAGGAGATGCTGAGGATGGCGGGAACCATAGAGGAGTGTATGTTGGGGTCGTGGATCTGGATGTGGTGGGTTCGTGATCGTTTTTATCTTCGTCTTCATTTTCGTCTTCGTTTTCGTGATCGGAGTTGATGTTGTCCAGTGGGAGGGAGGTGTATCTGTTGCTGTCAGGTTGGGGTGCAGTGGTGTGCGGTCTGGCTATGGGTGCGGGTGGTTGAGGTCTAGGTTTTGGTAAGGCGATGACTGAGGTGAGGGTGGTTTGGCGGAGACGGGGGGGCGGGATGGGGCCGTTGTCATCTGTTCGAGGTGGGGGTACCGCAGTTTTCCTTTTGTACGGTGCTGCTTTGGGAGGGAGTAGGGCGTGGGTCCAGGTTTTGCTCGTGGGGAAATAGGGCAGTGAGTTCTCCGGGTACTTGGAGCCAAGCTCGTCGCAACGTTTGCCGAATTCAGGGCAATCTCTACTCCAGCTGGCGTGGTTGTTGCTTCGGCAGCTGACACATCGAACGGTCTTGTAGGCGTTGCAGTCGGCTGTTCGGTGGGCATCTGCGCAGGTGCCGCAGATGTCCCTGTTCGCGTTGCAGTTGCGTGCAATGTGGCCATATCGCTGGCACTTGGCGCAACGTATGGGTTCCCTTTTGTCTTTCTTGACTCGGACTAGGTGCCGGTCAATGTACAGTCCATCCTTGATTAGTTTGTTAGCAGTTTCAGGGTCATTTACCTGTAGGAGTGCGAAGGCCATTGTTTGCCCCGGGGGCCTCTTGTGCGGTGGTTTGATCCAGCGCATGGAGGCAAGGGAGTTGTCTGCTAGTTGGTTCTTCCCTTCGATTAGACGTAAGAGTCCTGTGCGTTCGATCAGTATATTGACTGGTACATATTGGATTACGAGGGTGTATGTTCTATCTTTGAAGATAACTGAGTTGTCGAGGGCTTGAAGGAATCTTTTGCGAGCGTTGATTTCACGGAGTCTGATGAGTGTCAGCTTGCTGTCCAGTTCTACTATTAGCCCGCCGTTGCGCAGTTGGATTAGGGCCTTGATGTGTCCTTGGTGGCCATTGGGGGCGAGAGCTGTTGTGATGGCCGTGTTGATCTTGCTGGAGGTGGCCTCGTGGCTGATGTTCGGTGGGAGGAAGAGGTTGTCTGGTAGTGGGTCCAAGAGAATCTGTCTGGCTCGGATGGCCGATCTGGCAATAGCTGCATCTGCTGATGCTGATTGAGGTGGCGTCGTGTTTGGGTGTGGGGGATAGGAGGAGGCGAAGGTGTGGAAGTTGGGAGGGGATCCGCGAGCAGTGGTCAAATGAGTGGCATGTCTTGGGGTCTGGGATTGAGTCTTGGAGGTGGCAGTGTCACTATACAAATTTTTCTGTGGTGCAGCAGGTGGCGACGGCGGGAGTACAGTGGGTTGAGACAGAATTTGCGTAGAGAGGGTGTTGAGTCTTTGTTGCGTGGTCTCGAGTGAAGGGGAGATGAGGTCAATGGAGTTTTGACAGTCTTCAATCGCACTAAACAAGGTGTCTGTGGCGTGTGTGATGCGGTCCGCTGAGGCGTTGATATCCCTGTCTAGGTCTACTCGGTCTGTGATCAGTTTGCGCAGTTGTGTCATTTCTTCTAACGTGTGGGTGAGGGAGTTTGAGGTCGAGGTGAGCTGGTCTATCTGTGGGGCGAGGGTGGTCGTGATCTGTTCCATAATCTGTGGGGTTAGTAGGGTTAGTGGGGTGAGGGTTACTGAGCTAGAGTCCGGTTCAGTCAGTTGGGGTCTAGACTGTTCTATGCTCTGCGCCATGTGTTCCAGGCTTTCAGAGGCTGTCAGTATCCAAGCTACTTGCGGGGCAATGGCGGCGACAACATGGTCTACTAGCTTTGTGGTGATTGAGTCCGAGATTTGTTGAGCCACGGTTTTCGTGACTTGCTTGGCTACTGCTTCCGCTGTCTCGTCTATCGCGTGCTGTTTGAGTAGGAAGATGACTGATCTGATGGCTGTTAGCACTGGGAGAGAAGTGGAACCGGATATCTGTGTGATCTGTAAAAGGACCGAAATTAAGTGAGTTAACGTATATGGTTCGGTCGCGTGGCAGAGGCTCTTTTTTTTGAGGTATAGGTGTGCGCTGGCAGCATCAATGACGGTGCTGGGTTGCGCTTCGATTTCTGATGAGGTTAATGTTACATTTGAAGACCTTGTTATTCTTTTTGATGAGGGTCCGCCGGGCATTGTAGGAGATGTGTTCCGCGAAACTGGAGATTTCGAACCAAAACTCATACTACGTGGTTTGCCAGGTCCCGTTTGTCTGAACATGTTTTTGATGGTTGTTTTGTTTTTGGGTATTGGTATCTAGGTGAAGATTGGATCAGGAGTTGACGCCTTTAGGCGCCGGTAGCGCTGTTGAGCGCTGTGTTGACTGGGAATCTTTTTGGGGTCCTGGTCGGGGTGCCACTTGGTGTGGGGCCAAGAAGCGTTTTTTCGAGTTCCAGCTTATCGGTCACATGAAGGCAGATCCGTAAACTGGTGCTTGAATTGTGATATTAGCATGAAAACTATGAAATACAGAGATCCTCGTAGTCATGCTGTATGTCCTGGATCTAGTCGATCGAAAATACACAGGCGGGTTCTTAATCTGGTGCTTGAAGTGGGATTTTCGCGTGAACACTATAAGATATATGAATCCTCATAGTCGTGCCGTATGACCTGGATCCAGCTTATCGACAACATACAGGCGGGTCCATAATCAGGTACTTGAATCGTGACATCGGCGCGAATACTTGAAAATGCAGACATAGCCATAGTTGCACTGTAGGTCTTAGATTCAGCCAATCAAACACAACGAGGGCAGGTTATACTGTACTCTGAGATTTAGGTTTCGTTCTACAAAACACAATTATCATGGTAGAATAATAGTATATAGATAACACTACAGTTGTAAGGGAGGCGGGGGTCACAGAGCTTAGGGTGAATCAAACATGGCATCATCACGTTGTGCCCTCTGCCTTGCGAGAGCATTGATGGACATATTGGCCTTTGCCGTTGTGCTAATATCATCGCGGTGATTCCTTCCAAATACCTTCCTAAACGACATAGGTTAGATGAGGTTTATCGAGACAACAGGAGCATTACATAATGTACCTAGTCCACCACTCGAGGAGTCTGTCAACCCTGCGGCGCGCGTCTCGACCAGGGGGCTTTTCGAAAAAGTCGATGATGGTCTGCCAAAATTGTACGTAGTCAAAATTCCCGTCAATGGACTACCATGAGGTGACAGAAGAGAGTGCGAATCGAACCTGCCAATTTGGTCATCATTTCAATCATTAACCTTGCTAAACGACTTACTTGGCATGCAATGTAGGTGATAGAACGAGGAGTAACTTTTCTCATTTTTATAATCTGCGCTACATGCTTCTTGACTTTGATGCCAGCGGAAGATTTCTTCGCGAGTCTGTTGTTTTGGATGACATCCGCCCCATCACCATCACCCTCGATGTCCTTGGCTGAGGATGGTGACGTGAATACAGCTTTGTAACCCTGCAAGAACTTGTGAGATCGCCATTATACTACTCGGGTGTGCGACACACCTGAAGAAGAATTCTGCCTTTGAAAAGCCCCCCCTCCAGATCATCCGGATTGCTCTGGTACTTGTCATACAGAAATGCCGGAAAGGATAGATCCATCACGATGTAGCCTTCTGAGCGATCTCGAATGCCTGCCTTGACACTGCTTAATAATGAGTGTCATTTCATTTCACAGTATTCTGAACACACTTACGCTGGGTTGTTCCAATCAAATTCAGCTGGGCAGAGCAGTCTGCCACATGTGTCATTGCTAAAACCATGTGAGTGTTTGTCGTTGGAGTCGACTGGGTGATCTGGCTTGAGTTCGCAATTTACCCATTCAGCAATAAGTGTCTTGAGTTTTGAGGTATCATCGCCTCGAGCACTATCAGCCCCCTGCCGAAGCTAAAGAAAGGTTATCAACACGACAAAGCCCACCACTGACATGTAGAAAGCTGACTGTTTTCATCATTTGCAAATACTCCTCATACTCCATCTCCACGGCTTTATTATGGAACCACGGCAAGGTATGGATGAGGGTGATGTACCCAAACTGCAGTCTATCTTGGCTATAGAAACCAGCGCATGTTTAGCACTCGCAATTCAGCTCGAGGGGCAAAAGACTTACTCAACAGTATTTTCTTCATCATAATGTGAGTCGCTTCTTCGGTCATTTTTGGTGATGAGGTCCTCAACATTGTCAAACAAAGCAATAATATGCCTAATCGCCCGTCCTTCAGTTATATAATAGTTCGATTGCCTGCCCGATGGTAAGTAACGCCAACTACATATATGGAGTGGAGACTACACCTTTCTTTGGAAGCACGCCCCGCCTCGAGAGCCTCCAGCTTTTCTTCCAGTTGCGCAATTCTGCGCCTCTGTCGAGCCTGCAGAGATGGTGCTGTAGACTTGTGGCTGGATTCGTCCGGCTGGCCTTCTATTTGTGCTATACTGCCTTCGTCCGCTCGGTGCTCGATGTGCGCCATAGAGATGATATGAAGAGAAGAAAAGTTAGAGTGGTGTTTCTCAAAGAAGGGAAGGCGAGAGGTTATGGATAGAGCGACTGACCAGCTCATCTTATATGCCACTCGGGAGTCCCAGCTGGTGGTACTAGCCCAAAAAGCATACACCTATTTAGGATATCACTAAAATAACAATGTTAGCATGAGAATACCTCTATAGGGTATCAACTTTAGAGAGAAATGGGGGAAGGACTACTACATAGCTCCCGCTTTACGACAGATATGTTGCCTGAAAAGGAAATGTGTTTGGGGTGGGCGATAGCGTATGCTGCATTGACTCAGACTGTCTCAATCCATTTACCGAGTTGATGGTATAGAGATCGTGGCGCACATGTTGAGTCTGGGCGTTTGCGGTACTTAGGTATTAGCGAAAAAAAGAGGGATAACGAAAGGTACACATACACCTCGCTGCTGGGGATGTCCCAAGGGTGAGTAGGACGGAAACCCAGTCTGACTGGATGGGAGGGGACGCTCGCGTGCAGGAGCACTATCGCTCAGTTGGACTTCCTTCTCGCATTCGACAATGCGAATGGGAACAGGAGCGTTGCATGCCGCCGCTCCCCTGACCATCTGCATCCTTTGGACTCAATCGATCGTTCATGCGGACACGATCACCGACAAGGTCTTTGAGAGGTGACGGCACCTCGAATATATATACAGCGCCGCTCGCTGCGCCACCGGCATAGGCAACGCCAGACATTCCAGGCACAAGCGGCTGCTGACTCAGGGCCTGTGCATAGTCTGCTCACTCAATCTCCGCCATGAGATCTTCTGTCATATGCCGATTCTCCTCCATTGCATGGCAGTGTGTTAAGAACTGGGGAGGAGGCACCCTGTTAATAGGGCGTGGGCAGCCCATTTGTAGATTCATGAGGTTGGGCGTGGATGTTGGGCTGACTGAGTGAGTGTTGGGGCAGATGAGGGGGCTGATGTATGTTGGGCTGGCTGAGCGAATGCTGGGGAGGGAGAGGTGGTGCTTGATGCATGTTCAAGTGAATAGAAACCGAGGGAGAATAGTGCACCTGGATTGCTTCTTCTCGGAGATAAGACGGCTAATTGAGTGGAGATGGGAGTTTAGTCATGTTGGGTGTGGCTTGCGTGAGGGCCGGTGGCGAGGAAGTTCATTTTGACTGCGGGGAGATGTTATTCTGAACGAAATACGCCGCTGAGTGTATGACGTGCATCAGCTCAGGTGGGAGAAGGTCATTTCACAAGACACGTACCAAACACAGTGCCAATTAATTTATGTAGGCTAGATAAACCCGAGTCCTGTGTGGACTCAGACACAACACAACGCATAGCTGCAAAGCAGACTTACTGGCATCTCAGTCATGATGTTTTCTGTCAGGTCAAACAGATCTGTAGAAGGACTGTAAGATGCATTTTCCAGTGAAAGATACAATGAAGCATACCTCCTAGTCCATCCATGTCATCATCCTTGCGGCGTGAACCACCTCCAGCATACCCCAGCTTTGCTTCAAGGTACGCGATATATGCATCCTCATCCTCTTCTTCGCAATTTCGAGGGCCTGTAGATACAACTTTACAGGGTTTAGCAGCCGATTTATTTATGAGTTTCTCAAGCGCAGTGGTTTTGAGTTTCTGCTTCGGCGTAGACTCGGTGGTAGTGTGCGGTTCCTCAGGTCTATGACGTGGTGATACCTTGGTGGCGGCCGCATTACGAGGCTCTGATGCAGGTGGTCGAGAAACTGACTCTTGTGACGTCTTCATGCGCTTTCTCTGCGGTGAATTGACATGTTCTTCTTCCGTCTTACGTTTGGCCGAGTGAGCGCTATGTATGAAGTGATCCGCTTTTCTCTTTTTACGATCTGTCCGCTCTTGCTTTCGCGCATCCTTGCGTGATGCATGGGAACGACCACTTTTATGTCAATGAGAGCTCTGCTCTGCATACATCATCACGACAGGCTAAGAAACGAATTCTGTATGAGCTTACCTGAGGCATTGATCTGCTCGAGTAAAGACTTGGGCAAGCTGATGCCATGTTGGCGTCTCCAATCACCCCCTGGCCGCATTAGATTTCAAGCAATTTTTGAGGTGTCATACTGAATAGGAAGATGATTGGATGGTTGTTTGCGCTTGTTGAGCAGCGCCTTTAGGATCAAATACGGATAAACAATATCCAAAGTGATCTACTACTAAGTACCTTGGTAACGTCCATGAAGTAAGTATAAGTACAGAGAAAGTACAACAGCAGTGCGTGGTATGGGGATGAATGAGGGGGATTATGCAAAGTACATAAATGCAGCAGAAGATTATTAACAAGAAAAGAGACATTATCGCGGGTCAATAACTTCTACAACAGATTCAAGAACCACCTTGGGTCGTAACAGTATACACCGATCTATGCTTTCTTCTGAAGCTGGTATGTCGCTCGTGGATTTTCTCGTCGAGCACCGTAGGCCTAGTTCCGTCGTGCACAAAACAATGCTATCCGACGATCCATAGTCTTCAAACGCATCCATCATCTCCTGCCCATCGAACGGCTGGCCGCTATCCGCAGCGATAACCTCAAAGTTTGCTGACATGATCTCCTCCTTCGTCACTTGCGCTAGCCTGCAAGCAGCCTTCGAGATATGTTTGACTTGGGCCCCGAAGCATGCACAGAAGTTCTCGCACGAGGCCGGATTGGGCTGTGGATTGGTGCTGCCAGAGATGAGGAAAATGTCTAGCGACCAGCAGAAGATTGTTTCCATCATCTCGTTGATTGCATATTCATTGAGTTCGGGGTGGAGCTCATGGATGTGTTTATGAGTCAGTGCTCTCCATCGTGATGAGGTTGGCTGAGGCTCTAGGGTGATATGAGTAAATTGTGAGTGACAAAATGTTCGAGGAACCCACCTGAGTGAAACATGTGGGTATAGATCTGGGTCAGAGTGATGTTGGCCTTGGACTGGTAACCGATGCAAAATGACGATAGTGCTCTCGATATGCAGTATGAGATACAACCCTGGAGAGCTAGCTGAACAAGCATAGGATCTTGGGAGTGATCCCGAGTTGCCAATAATCGACTCAGGGCAGCACCTAACCTCGTGGCAACTTCAGAGGAAGCTTGCATAACCTTGGCTGAGTTAGGCCGCTGCTTCGAGAACGTGCAAAGCTCTGTGGCAGATGCTGTGAACTGGAAAATTTCAGAGTTGAGATCTCACACGGCTTGTATGACCTGCGCTCCAGACCACAAATCAATCTTGTTCAGGAAGGTCTCTAAGCTATGAGACTGGGCTCGCTCTTCCTCGGACACAGTCGACATGTTGTCTGGGTGAGGGTCGCTACCATTGCGGCGATGATTACCGTTGGTCTGCGATAAGGTATCCGAGTCGTCATGGATCTCTGACCAGTCAGCGCTCAGTCGGATCTGCTGAGACTGGGATGAGTTTGATCGCTGACGTGCGGGATCACGGCTTCGTCGACGATCGATGTGAGTGGAAGGGCGAACATTCATTGGATAAGAGAAGATCCACTAGCATTGTGATACGACGGGTGAATGACAATGGACGAAACGTGACTATTGCAGGAGACGTAAACTAGACGATGTGAAGGATGTATAGGCACGCACGAACGCCCGGAACAAGCTAATCATGATGGTGATGATCCACACTTGGGCTGCGATGGGAACAATAGGCACAAGAGCAAAAAATAAATGGCACAGACCTTGAACACCGGAATAACATTTGAACTTTTCTTTGTTTATGTGGGACTGGATATGATTAGGCATCCGCGGTGCTGAGCCGAGACTGCACGAAACATTTTTAAGATCATCTGGGATAGCCTGGGGGATGATATCAACTATTTTTCACAGAGAAAATAGAATATGCACTTAACCTCAGCATCTTGCAGCACTCGCACTGCATGCTTCATAGAATAGCTGATCCCGACCATGGAGTATGGCTCGGCAGCATGCAGAGCACTGCTAGTAGATGCAAGAGAGCAGTGGAGTCTAGCGAGAGTTCTGCGCAGCGTCATGACAGACCAACAACAAGCTGAACCTAGCTTACCGCATTTTTGAATCCCTATGGGCCTTCGCAAAATCTGGCGGGTTCCGGTTCTGGTAAGCAAGTGCTATGGCCAGCATGCTCTCGATCTCTTGGAGTTAGGCATATGTTGGAGAGGAGTGAAGGCGCTGGGGTCGTTTCCTTGGAGGTGCGGGGCATGGCACAGTTGGTCGAATTTCACCGCACAACTATTGGTTTGATAATTTGTCCAGTGCCCCTCATACATGCTGTGGAATGAAAGTATAATCCGGGGTGTAACTAACTTTCTTCGAGTATAGGACGATCTATCTCTACGAAGTAAGTGAATGATGAGTCAGCACCACAGAGATTTATAATGAAAATACAAATTGTATAGTCTACCGCATAAACAAGATTTCGAACGTTCGACGTAGTCATTCCATATCACATTGAGCAAAAAATGATATATCTCGATACATAGTATGAACACATGAACCGCACGAGTCAAAGTCAATATAAGAAATCACAGGTACTGAGCCAGCCTAGCTTTAATACATTGCTTGTACATTTCCCATTGCCTCTGCAGCCGTGGGGAGTTGTTGATTGTCACTTTAATATAATTAATCAGTTTTGTGAACATCTCTTTGAAAATGGTGGACGAAGATTCGAGATCGGCGGATACACGGTTGTTCCCCATCTTATCCAAGGTACCGAAAACTGCGACAGCAGCAGTGCAAGCAATACTGTCGAGTTCTTCTAGGTACCAGCAGAGCTTGAGCTCATGAACAGTGTTCAAAATAACGTTGCGCACGACCTTGTTTTCAAGGAAGTGCCATTCGTTGTCTGTACCCAACTCCATGAGAAATTTGGGAGGGAAGATCCGATTGTCGAGGAGGTCCGCAATGATGATTTTCTGGTGTGCAGATTCGGAGGCCTCTGACCATATCGAAAGACGTAGGTCGAATCCGTCGACGACTAAACTGGACATGTGTTTTCTGCAGATTTGCATAATGTCTTTGCATGGCCCAGACAAGGTCATGTACAACGACCCGGAGTTGTGTGATGACCACGTGATTCCATGCTCTATTAACGCATAAACAGGATGCCAGTCGAGAAAGAAATGGCACTTACTTTCACCCATTATTCTTTTGGCTGCCTCCTCCAACTTATTCTCAGCCAACGTCACTCTTTCTCCCTCCTCCGTCACAGTAGCGATATTAAGTGCGTATTTCGTTATTTCTCTCTTTGCAGAATTCACAATCCATTGGTGGGTCTTGTTTGTATCGTCGAACAGAAGATCAGGTCGCGCCGAGCGCTTGACCCCACACTGGCATTTTGTTAGAGAGTAATCAGCGTTTATAAATCTAGTTCTTCACCTTCCTTCCTCACCGGTCACTCGGCCCCCAATAGTAATGAAACGTCAACTCGTCTTGGGCATTT
The DNA here is from genome assembly GCA_016628565.1 of Suillus placidus. Classification (NCBI taxonomy): domain Eukaryota; kingdom Fungi; phylum Basidiomycota; class Agaricomycetes; order Boletales; family Suillaceae; genus Suillus; species Suillus placidus. The sequence continues at coordinate 342,905 of JABBWD010000037.1, forward strand.
TGTGTACTCGCAACGGGCTCTCCAAGAGACTCGTCTCTAACATCTGATGGTAGAATCGCATCCACGCCGGGCTCTCGAGAACTCTCATCTTCAGCATCCGGAGGTAACAACACATCGCTGTCAATAGAAAGCATCGGGTGCTTAAATTCAGGGAGGAAGCTGCTCATGTTTGATGAAGGATAGCACGGCTGCACAGATACGATATGAGAATGCGCAGTTGGAGTAGGATCAACCTCTGCGACATCATCGCATATCTCCGGGGGATATCCAAGAAAACCAAAGCTCGGACTTTCGTTGTTTCGCTGAGAGACTTCCAAGACTTGGAGTGCTGAAGATCCTCTATGAGATTCTGGGATTGAATAAAGCGACCTTGAGCTCTCAGTAAGTCCGCATGAGTTGCAAATTTCAATCACCTGGAGGATTCATATTTCTGTAGAGCTGATGGTTGGCGGGCTGCTGGTCATAGTCAAGGAAATGCGGCGGGAACTGCACTTGAGGATAACTAGGGATGTGCCATGGCATCGGCATTACTGCCACAGCTGCATACGGATTGGTGGAGGGATCATAAAAATTGACATCTCGGTCGATTGAGATATTGGCGGGGGGAAGCAGATGAGTCTGATGCGAGTTAGAACCAGAGGCTTGGGCCTGTCCATCATGCTGGTTGCCGTAGTACCCGGGGTGCGATAGCCAAGGCTGCAATAGTACAGAGTCTGTGTATGCATTTCCTGAACTATCGTGATTACTGGGGTAGATCTCCGAGTCACCAGCCAGCAGTTGGCTAGTGCTAGTAACAGTCTGCATGAGGCAACGGTTTAGAAAAAGAGTCGAGTTGCGCCGATTTTGTGAGTTAAATTTGAGTGATCTGTTGAAGGTCAGACGTACCGTGACTAGTATGGTAGCGATGTGATTCGACTAGTATGATAGGATAGGAAAGTCGTCGATTTACGACACGAGCGAACTCATTTCGCAAAACAACGAGTAGCAATGAGGCACATGCTTTAAACCCGATAGGGTGATCGTGAGCAGAATGTTTCAAACATTCAATCTTCCTGTGAGGGAAGGGAAGCATACCTTTAATGATACCGCCAACATGATGCAAGGCGTAATATTACCGTTTGCCAAATAAGGCATTCAGACTAGCATTGCTTCTAATGAGAGCGAGGAAGAACCGGTAATCGTAGATCAATCGATCAAGGTTCACGTTCAACGTTCAACGGACAATCTTGGCAGAGTCTGAGACATACAAACTACAGCTGCAGACATGTTCCAAATTTTTGAGGCCTGCGGTAATAAGCCTCATCTTCGAGGCCGTATTTCGGGACCTCATCGATATTGATCGATAACAATCTTGCAATGAGTTTAAGCTTCAGGGGCTCCCAGTCCGAGCTATGGTATGACTTACAGGTTGGTTTGTATATCACGTGATATGTTATTTTTCAGACTCGTGTTGCCGGCGCGGGCATATTATATTATCCAAATTCAAATCGCTTAGGACCGAATTCTCCGAGTCAGTAACCCCTACACAACAAACCCTTGATTTTGTAATCCTGATATGGCCTTAGCCCAGTGTTCATATGTATCATTTACATAGAGTATACCCCCGGGTACCACCTGGGCGTGGTGACCGCTGGTATCATTTACATATGGATATGAATATCATATAGGTCAGGTTAATGATATATATTATTTACAGACGTAGCGTTGGCCAACTGGGTTTCACGAGTTCTGAGTTTGATTCCTGTACTTACCTTATTTTTCTGTTTTGATACACTCGCTGAGCTGATCCCGGGCCCTAGAGTCATTCAATACCTCCGAGTCCGAGTCAGCGACTCGGAGTGCAACTGTGAAAATTTCCAAGAGATTTGTTGTGAAATCTCCCTTGCTGCTCCGTTGGCACTGACGTTGTCGATGCATTAAGTTATCACGTGCCATCATCATGGGTATAATATCATAGATATACAGGTGTTCCTTCAAGGCAGTGTCGGCAAGTCGTTTGGCTGCTCAAGTTTCACTCTCTGCGATCATCATAAACCTCACAAACTTTGAGTTCATTGATAAAAAAAATACACTCGTCCGCCATGATAAAAAGGTAAGTAAACAACAAGACACGAACTCGCCGCTAGGGTACAGGCACTACGGATCCTGGCGACATGGAAGTACTGACTGAAAAAGTGTCCTCATCAATATCTCTAGAAATACGTCATTGCAACAATGACATGACTCTATGAAATCAAACACTGACTATTCATCAGTGGCACTGGGGCTGTCTCCAATACAATTTGATAGACTGTCCGAGTCTTCAGCAGACAACTTGACTGGCAGCCTCTGCATGCTACGATCTTTTAGAAGATTGAGTTGAGCATCAGTCTCTTGAAGAGATGTCTTGTTGCGTTGGCGGACTGCATCAAGATATTGAGCATCGTCCGCAACACGGGTGAGTGACTGCTTGGTAACAAGTGCTGTCAATAATGCTTGGGCATCCTGCTCTGCTCTATGGAACTCTACGTTTGTTTCGGCATATAAAGACATAAGGAGAGTGCGCAGCCAGTTCGTTTCCTCGAGTTCCCAGTATGTCATGAAGAGGCGCATACGTTGGCGTTCACGAACTGCTTCCTTGTAATGAACAATATAGCGACAAGATGTAGGGCTAAGCCCATCCATATGCCTTAAAAATGCATCAACTGTCTAGAAATTTGATGCATATCATAAAATTTATGTACATTTTTAGATCAGAAGGGCTCCCATTGTTGTCTGGAGCTTCTGATTGATTTTCACTGGCAGGTCTGCCCAGTATATTATCAAAAGTATGAGTGTCTTGAAAGCAGGGTGGCTGGCGGTAGGGGTGAAAAGACTGATGGTGACCGTCGATGCGATGCTTCGCACGACTTGAAGACAAAGACCACAATTTGGTCTCTGAAGGTGTACCGGCAAGATGGTAATATGCGCCGCCTGAACACTTGGAATCAGGGGTCAAAGGAAAGCTGTCCTCAGGATCAGTCTCTGAGATGGTACTTGTCGCTGCCACTGGTGTATAAGTATATATAAATCCAATTATGAGTGATCAAACCTCTGGACGACAAGGGAGAGTTCGGAGGACTCGGACTTGAATTGGAAGCATAACAAGGGCGTCGAGGAGGTGTAAATAGTGGCCCTGGTGTGATGCATGTGGTTTCGTACAAGTTCATTTTTCAACGCTGAGGGTGGATACTAGGCTCTGGCGAGTCCGTCAGTAAGTGATAAATAACCATTTGGACTTTCAAAGGGCTTAGCTGGAGTTTCCGGTTCTTTTTCTGGGAACTTCCATCTTGACACGAACTTCAATCAAATCAGCCATGAGGAAGTTGTTGCTAAATATATACGGGTTATTACCATATTTGGTTTTGGCAGGGATTGAAAAAAAACACTTACCATGATGAAAATGAGGGCTGGCCTGTGAATGGTAACACACGGAAGTGACCCTGGGAGAGGGAACATTGTCATTGGACTGTTGCTAGGATGATATGACATGGGGCGTTCAATGGTTCGTCGACGGATGAGCCTGAGGGTACAGAATTTGGGTACCCTCATGCTGCGCCATCATGATAAGCCGGTACAATTTCAGGATGCCGAATCAGGTATATGTACTACTCAGGCTAGTACTAGGTGCTTGGCGTATGCCTCTTGCGAGAGGCAATCCGATTGGCTGACCTTTTTTCAATATTATCAGTACCAGTAATGACCAGCTGGCCGCCACCAGCCCAGTGATAGATTTGAGTTTACTAACTCAAGCATTCAGTTTGCACGCGTCCTGGAGCGCCAATGAGGCTGGAGTACTAGACTCCGGATGTGGCCCCGAGGTATCTCAAGCTGTACCTCAGATGGGCCTGTACTTTCAAGTGTGTCCCACACTATGATAGCGTTCACCCGTCACCTAGTACTAGTAAGCATTCAAGTTATTGCAAACATCTAGACTCGGAAGTACTCACAGTGCCCCCCCCCCCCCCCCCTGCCCCAACGCACACTGGCACTGCAATACCTGGCCGTGGTCTAACCGCCTTGGACGGACTTGCTCGCATGAGGTGAATAGAGCAACTCGACTCGGAGGGGAATGCTAAAATGGTCGGGTGTTCCTTCAAGTCGTATCGCGTACGAGTGTGTATTAGTATTAGTACTAGTCATGAGTCTCACTGCTCAATTAGAGTAGGTCTTCAGAAAACTATCGGTCCATCCTTCCAGGCTGGTTCCACTCTTGCTACATGACTGTCAAAGTTGGCTGAGTGATTGCAGAATGGCACAGAAGGGGTTTGGTGGAGTGGCCTCCTCAACATATGAGGGTGATCAATTGATACTTACCATTTTTGGAATGTGCTCGCTACTGTGAGATTTGAAATGAAGTCTGCATGGCTCACTCGTTGAATTAATGCTAAGGATGGATCAAGTTTTGTCATTAAGAATTTTGTTAACTTGTACGCAGAATTTCTTTTCAACGGACGAACAATTGCTAGTGTATATGCCGTCACTGGCGACACAATTATAAGATCTCACCAGAGCGAGCTTTGCATTTTCGAATCAACACCAGCCTTCCTGACGGCTATGTCTTACTATACCCCTTTTGCAACCACTCAGCCCTCTTGGATCGAAGCCATGATGGCGCATGTCCAAGCTGATTGTGTATGCAAATTTTCTACATCTGGCGGCAGTGACGACACATCGGTTTTCTGGGAACCAGATTTATTATCTTTCACAGACCCTTTCACAACCCACTCACCAACAGATAGTACTATCCCCCTTCCGTCCTTGGAAAACTTTTCAACCCTTCCATCATCTCCGAGTCCCACTGGTAGGCCCAACGCTCAACCTCTAATGCGGCTTAGTGATACTGACGCATCAACATGACATTAATTATTTTATATCAGCCACTGTTTCCACCGACGAGGAGAAGAGGTCTCATACATCTCACACCTGTCATCGAGGTGCTCCACTTGAGCAGTCACCGATCCTCAAGTTGAGCAAGTTGAGCAACGATAACACAGTGGATGCTGGGCAATCTGATGAACAGAAAAGAAAAGAAAATATAGTCAGTGTCTGCAGCCTTATTTGATTTTGTTGTACTTACGAGAGGTTAGCAAGCCGAGGCCGGTTGTGTTGGTGGGGGGATTATACGAGCCCGAGCTATTCGCACTACCAGTGGTCGCCAGACACACAAGAGGACAATTGAAGATATTGACACCGAACCTGATACCGACCAGGAGGATTTTGATGTATCTTCGAATCATGCTCCAGTAGAGACTCAGAAGCGCATTTGCCGGGAGAAAACAGGTACCGACTGGCAAACGGTCCTCGACATAATGAGCTGTGGTAAGCAATGGAGTAGGCAGAGTTAAATGGAGGACACGAAGGCCAACATCTGAGAGCTGATGGTGAAAGGTGGAGATGGCAAGGGTGTGGAAGAACTTCATGCATGACCTTATTCTGTACCAGAATGAACCCACGAAGTTATTGACTTGTATGTGTGGCAGCGTGTTAACTCAGTTCAAATGCTTCAGGTTGTTGGGTTGGGGGCTTGATCGATGTGGATTCTGACGAGAGTTGAACGTTGAACCATCAAAGGTTTATTTTCCCGTTGATGAACTTGTGGATGAAGTTGAGCAACGCAACTGTTTGAAGCTCATTATGCCTTGGCTGGAGGTTCGCGTGTAGGAATCTGGCAGCAGCCTTCGATGTCATGACTAAGATATTCACTGGCGGAGTTGAACTGGCTGCATCTTCTACTGAAGCTCTACATACTACTAGTCCAACATACGTGCACCTCATTGTCGCCACCGCCATTATAGTTGTTCACGCATTCATATCCGAATACATAGCCTCTCTGGAATACCCTTGACGCCCGGCGTGAACAGCAAGCTTTCTTCACCCACATCACAATGTCCAACTCATCCCCACCTGTAAACAATCCCTATGATCCTGCAAACGCCCTCGGCGACATCCCAGGTCTTCACTGGACCCTCCGTGAGTCCCTACAATCTCGTATGCACGGAGGCGAACCATTCTGCAAGCAAAGCGATCCAGAAAAGTACGTACTTCTATCTTCATCATTCCCACAACAGAAACTGAGATCGAGTCACTTTTGCCACTGGATCTGGGCTTATTCAATGTGTGAAGGGTCGACTCTCATGTTAAGGTTCGTGTGTACCGCTGCTGCTAGTACTTCTATAATCTGGGCCCTTCATGATCTCTTAGCTGCTATCAACCACACTAAGCACAGTATCGCTGTCGCCTCTGCACATAGCAAATGCCCTAGCGGCCTTGCAGGTCGTCTTGCAGGGTACATTGTTCCCTCACTCAGTACTAATGGATTGCAGGTATGTGCGATGAGCTTTATCGACAGTACCACCACCCTTGCTCACCAATATGAACTATAGGATATAGGATTACGACAGAGTTATCTGATCTACTTATGGCCACTTCGGGCACGATACTGCCCCAGATCTGTTCCTCAAGAAGGCATTTGATGAACTGCTTGACGCCAGCGGACGAGATGGCCACTTTGTTGCTTAAGAAGCGAAGGCATGCTGCTGAGGCTACAAAAGTCACGGTAGGTCGTTGAACTTGTTATACTTGGGTTATACAATTATATTTAATTCCAGACTGCAGAGCAATGTCAGCAGTGCTCACAGTCCGTCACAAGTTCTCCGAGTCGCAAACATGAACTTGACGGGGTTGCTAGGATGAGTACGTTAACCACTTTCTTCAATATTTCAGCCTTGACTGATGTGCAAACTTAGTATTATGATGACACTCCCTTGCCAACAGGTGTTGTTCCTACTTCGGAACACCAGAGGCTGCTGTCCTCCTTCATCAGTCCTCACGTTGGGAGAAACATATGTCATAATGGCGTGGAACTCAGTGGCTTTATGTAGAGTGATGCTCCGAGTCAGGGATATAGATGGACCTGAAAAAGAGCTTGTCGAGGGTAACGTGCGATGTGTCTACTATGACGCTCTAGGCACTGCTGAGAACAGCCACCAGGACATACCAAGCATCATGAAAGTACGCCATCAAGATTATTCTGATAGATCAATCTACTGAACTGGATGTAGTAGTACTTGAGCAACTTCCATTGTCTCTTCACCGGCAGTACACACTCATACATGAACTAGATGACCAAAGCAACAGTACGTGTAACCCTCCTCGTGTATGATCAAGCTGGAGCTGCTGCATTTTCAGCCTACCATGCAGACTTATTGGACAATGTACGGAAATATATCGTGCTGCGTATACAACTTACATCACGGCGGGGTATGATCGCCGATGGGAAGCAGAACCAGATTATCATATCAACTGCGTCAGATCCAGAGGCCATGCAGGCATTTTTGTCTCAGGCAGCAGGCTCGCCACCTCAAAATGAACAAGTCAACAATGACTCGCCCACTGAAGTACTGAATGACACAAATGATGCAAGACCTGCTGCGTCTGTCACGCCAAGTACGGACTCACCATCTATCGAGCTACCCGCTTCAACAACTAGGATATTGCTGCAACAGATTGCGCAGGTATCCGAAGAGGCCCTCCATGCCTCAGAGGAGAAGGTGAATATTGCACAAACTGCTTATGAAATGGTACTCCTTCCTTTCTTCCGATTTCATATCTCTAATCTGTCGCACAGGTTGACCAACATATCCGTCTTTTGGACCAAGCTATCAAAGAGCAAGAGGCATCTATTTCTCTTGGAATTTGTCCAGGGACACATCTCACTCCGATACTTCTTCCTGACCTTGTCGTTCCGCGCTGGGTATGCCCGACCCGTATTGAACGTAGCCCTACACCCTCACTTTCCCCGGAGCTTTCCGCCATCCTTCTTCCTCAAGAATCTACAGAAGAGCTATATATAGAGTCTGGAAGACCCGGCAGGGGCAGAAAGGCACACAAGAAACCGGAGCCCGAATCTGAGACTCCACCACCACTTCCCGAGGAAGTTTTGAAAATACCAGCCACACGCACAACGAGAAGTGTGAAGCTCAAGATTCCAGCTCAAGCTCAAGCAGATCCGAACGAGCCAAGGTATTGTTATTGTAACCAGGTGTCATACGAGACGGTTCGTAGCGTCGTGTTTGACTTTAGTTGGATGAAGTTTACACGGCTTGTATCCTAGCTGATCGCTTGTGACAGTGATACTTGCAAGTTGGAATAAGTAAGCGGATCTAGTGTTCCCCTGACGATTACTAACACTCATTCTCAGTTCCACCTGCCGTGTACTGGCCTTAGTGCAGTCCCTAGTTTAACGAAGAAATGGTATTGCCAGGGTTGCCTATTAAAGATGACACAGAAAGGGAAAAAACGATGATTTCGTCCTGCCCCATCGTTACCGACTATGTAATTGACAAAACATAATCAGGTGCCAAGTCAACCTACATATCGCGAGGCTTCAAGGTCTGGTAGGCACACTCCTCAGTCCGAAGAAACATTCATGTTTAGTTTGTTAGCGAGTGTTTCCATGTATACCTCTGGATATCATTGAATGATGAATGCAAACACAGAGTAAAAAATTACCTGTCTCGTGACGGAGCTTCCAATACTCCGTGAGTAGCTCGTTGAGTTCTGTTTCACTCTTCTTCAGATGTTCCACCATCTGCGAAGGACCATTAGGACGCAAGAGTGAGGAGACCAGGATCTAAGACCTACCTTTGTTTCTATGTCGCCCGCTTCCATCCGGAGTTCCTCCACCTGCTTGTCATTCTCTCGCCGCTCAATGTCCATCTTCTCGTAATCTCGCTGGAGGCGCTCAAACGTCTGTTGACTGGCCTGTCGCTTCTCCTCTGCGTGTCTCTGCGCCCTCTCAAGCTTCTCCTGTGCATTTCCAAGTTGCTTGTGTACTCGCTGAGGAACACGCATTAGTAGACATAATTCAGAGAATATGTCATTACCTACCTCAGTTTTCTTCTGCAGCTCACCGCGCTCAACTTTCTTATACTCAAGGCTGTCTTTCAGTTCTGCGAGCTCCTTTTGTGATCCTTCAAGGAGCTGTACCTCCTTCTCTGTTGTCTGCAGCTGCTCAATACATGATCGGACATCCTGACTGGATCATTGAGACAAGACCACACTGAACACAACGAGGAATGTGACCTTTTCGATATTCACGAGCGCCGAAATTTTTGCCTGTAGATCTCGTGCCTTTGTTTCGTGCAATGCAACCCCCTTTTTGTCTTCAATAGCTGTGGTCCCCATAGTCATGATATTGCGCCTAATATGCTCTGGAGACTGTACAATGCGTGATCAGGTATGGGAATTGTTGTCCATTAGAGAGAGCAGACTCCGAGTTCACAGTTTCGTTTCGAGCTTGGAGATGCGCCCTTTCAATCTTTAAACTCTCAATCTCCTTGGTGAGTCCTGTGTGAACCTCCTTTGCTGCAAGGAGTTGGGTGGTCACAGCCACATTCTCTTCCTTGAGCTGCTCGCATTTTGGCTCGTCCTTCGCACGTTGTGCTCTACGAGTCGTGAGCTAAGGGGATGCTAGAGAGAGATGAAGGATCTCACTTGAGCACTGCGAGATTGTGCTGAACTGCTGAGAGTTCCTGGATAACTTGTTCACGCTCTTCTATGACCTGTGCAGACTTTTCTCGAACGTTGCTGATAAATGTGGTGCATTGCTCCGTGAACTTGACAAAGTTGATAAATGCTGAGAGAATGAGAATGAAGCGTGTACTAGTACGCTCTGGCTCTGGTGCGGACAGGTCTCGTGAGCTGAAGTCCATGATGCGTGCAGAAGTCGCGAAGCGAGTTCTGTTTGCTTTTATGTCAATGAAAATTTAAAAGAGAGGGCAGATCCTACAGGTGATAGAGCATGATATTGTGTGAGATAGCATTGTTGTAGAGATCCTGAGTACGCACAATCAGATACAGATGGTCACACATATAACTGACGCACGCATGGGGTTGGCATCTTCGAGAGAGGCCAGCGCACGTTGGGTTGGCTTGTGGAGCACATTTGGAGATATGGACGTGACTTGCTCTAAGCAGGCATTGTACACGCCAATGACAAAGTCAGAGGAGGGCCTGACAAGTTGCTCATTGCTGACATTCAAGCCCCATTCTGATAGGGCCGTCATAATTGCTGTCCATCATTCTGATCTCCCGATGTCAGGCATCATCATCATCATCATCATCAAAGTGCAGACCAGCCTTGGGCACTTCTCACCCTGCCTCAAATCCTACCGGTAAGTATATATTTCATGATGAAGACGTCAGCGGCTATTCGTCTAAGTAACTCGCAGCTCGTCAAATGTCAGCCTCGAGTTCTTCACTTCCATCATTTGCAACACCAAATTTTGGAAGGAAGATGATGAATCCTCGTCCAGCGCCATTGTCCGCTCCGCCTCAGCGGGATCTAATCGATTTGTGTCGTGAACCCACCATCGAGATCATGGAAGGCCCAGTACCTTCCAGAAAGTGTCAGCCCCTTGATGTCCCAGACGGAGCTCAACAATCAGCCTCCAAGCGGCTCAAGGAAAGTAGTCACATCAACAAAGAAAATATTTTCAATTCTGGTCCTTTGTTGCCAAAGGGAATATCCCACGCCGTTCCTCGACAATGGACGCCCGAAATCCCAAGTGATGTCGAAGCATCGAACCCAAACCCTGCTTCAAATGTACTATCTCGTCTTGATCTGTTTGCTGCACCACCGGCCTCTTCAGAAACTGCACAATCTGATGTGGGCACCCAGCTCGTCAAGAATTCAGACCTAGACTCTGTTTGTTGTCTCTTATTTCACATCTTCGTGACTCTGAGCCAACAACGAATATGATGAACTCGCCCTCAATTATATAAGCAAGACTTCATGTCTGAGCCCGATTCAGTTCAATTGCGTGCCAGTTCTTTCTTCTTCTACTTAGACCTTGAAGCTTGAAGTGCGGCGCAATGCGCTGTTGTGAAATTCTTTGGACAGGAATTCTTTTGTTTCTTCTGATGGTAGCCTGTGGTTCTCCCGGTTGCTCTTGGGAAAGGACAACGGACAATCGCGGACTCGCAAGACATCGCGCATCCTGTCACTTCTACAAGAGAACTAGTACTCTAGCAAGCTGGAGGAGACAAGAACGCACAAAAGAGGCTGTCTTTTCGAATTTGGATCCGAGGCTTTGTGGAACAGTGAGTAGCTTTAGGTTTGCTTTGAAATAGAATATTTAATGAGTGTCAATGTCAGGGAATCTCTGCTGTCCGATATGCGAGAGACCGTCAAAGTCTCAAACCAATTGCCTCTTGTAGACTTTTCAGGCCAGTGTCTATGACTCACGAGTCATGTAGTACCTTGAACGTCGCAGAATCGCAACACCTTCTCAATGCGGAGAACCAACAGAACAATGGAATTGATATAGAAATGGACGGTAATTCAGGAAACATGGGGGACTATACTCATTCAGGTTTGTGTCTCATTCCAAGCTCTAATGTATTCTCAAATTTCTCGATTTTTAAGAAGAACCTGCACCTTCAAGGGGACGAATTCCGAGACCTCTCGATGATATCAAGCATTTGCACAATCATGATGATCTTAATCATTCCGACAATACTAGCATTCCATCAGCTCAAGTGGCTTCACTACCCGCCCGATCCAGAATCCAACGTGTTATTTTAACACTAAGAGACACCCTCCAGACACCATTCAGCTCATTAGGACTCTGCCGACTGTACCCTCGTCGACCTTCCTTCGAGCCAGATCGGTTCATTCCATCCTCGCTACTCGCAAAAACTTCTCCGACAGATGTCCAAGGAACCAACCCTGCACCAAACGTCTTTGCACCACCCTACCCATTTCCTAACATGACGATATATCGTCTCATGTCCTGGATGAATTCCGGTAGTCATTTGATATCCGAAAATAAAGTCTCGCACCTAGTCAGGGATGTAATCATGGCAGAAGATTTCGACCGCGAGCATCTGGAGCACTTCTCGGTGAGGCGGAGCTTACAAGAATTGGACAAGGATGAGAAGGGGAGAAAGGTTACTTTTCCGGATGATTGGATTGAGACCAGTGTTACCATCGACATTCCAATGAAGTCGAAGGAGGACAGCCCTCAGCCTTTTACCATCCATGGTTTCCATTATCGCCCCCTTGTCGAGGTCATACATGCAGCATTCGCAGACATTCAAGCAAGGGTGTTTCATCTCTTGCCTTTCCAACGGTTATGGAAAGATCCTTTGGATGGACGTCAAGAACGAATTTTTGATGAGCTCTATACCTCTGACACATGGCTGGAAGCTCAGGACAGTCTTCAGAGGCTTCCAAAAGAGCCTGGATGCTCACTGGAACATGTCATTGCGGGTATGATGTTATTTTCTGATGCCACTCATTTGGCAAACTTCTCGGGACTGCAAAAGCTTGGCCACTATACATGTATTTCGGAAATCTGACGAAATACGCACGATCGTCACCCCAATCGGGAGCATGTCACCTGGTAGGGTTTTTACCTTCAGTAAGTCATCTTGAATACCACATTTTCATCTACTGCTGTTGACAATGTCAGCTTCCCGACAGTGTGAAGGATATTATGAGTTGCCTATCTGGTATATCGAACACCGGCATGATGTCCCTTCATGCTCACTGCCACAGGCAGCTGTTTCATTCATGCTGGGAAATCTTGTTGGACGACAACTTTCTTTTCGCATGTCATCATGGTATTGTTCTGAAGTGTGCCGACGGAGTAGCGCAGAGGGTCTTTCCCCGGCTTTTCACCTATTCCGCCGACTATCCTGAAAAGTACATTTGTCCGCAAATTTGTCAAGAAATTTGATTTATTCATCATTTTACAGGGTTATAATCGCTACTATTAAGGATATGGGCTTGTGTCCGTGCCCTCGCTGTCTCACACCAAAAAAATTGTTTGATTCTCTCGGACTCGTAAGGGATATGAAAAGCCGTTTAACCAACATTCGAGTGTACACTATGTCGAAGGTTATCCAGGCCCGTGATTTTATCTACCAATGCGGAAACACTGTAGATGGTACAAAGGTAGAACATACCCTCGGAGAAGGTTCATGGGTGCCTGTTCTCGTAAGCCAAACTGTTTCCCTATCCTTTCAAGATCAACTCATATATCTAATCGCAGAATCTATTTGTTGCGAAGCTTGGACCTTTCGGCCTCGATCCATTTCGGATGCTTGTTGTCAACTTCATGCACGAGTGTGAATTAGGTACCTGGAAGGGAGTATTCACGCATCTTATTAGGCTTCTTTATGCCCTTCCTCAGGGTAGTGAACTTGTTGTGAGACTCGACAGCAGGTACGAGGAGTTTGTAAGGAGTACTGTTGTCTGCTAACAGGTCGTCACGATCAACTCTCATTTTACTCCAGGTTTTGACAAGTGCTGACTTTCGGTAATGGCGTCATTCGTAGGTTTTCAGATAATACATCTGAGATGAAAAGATTAGCGGTGCGTGATTTTGAAGACATTTTACAGGTTTTTTTTCAGATTATTTGTTTCTGCATTTGAGCTGCTGACAGCTCTCGTTGTTAGTGTGCCATTCCCGTCTTCGAGGGATTGTTTCCCACCGATCACGATGCAGTTGTGCAATCGCTGTTGTATCGATTCGCGCAGTGGCATGCCCTTGCGAAGCTTAGGCTTCACTCGGAGTCTACGATCAAATTTCTTGAAGAAACATTCAAGCAGCTGTCGAAGACGTTACGGAAATTTCGAAACTCTACCTGTGCTGCCTTCAATACTCTGGAATTGCCCAAAGAGAAAGCGGCTCACCAACGAAGGGTTGCTAAACTCTCTGAAACGAACGGCACTCCCCCAGAATCGAGTGGGCCGAGGATCAAGATGTTCAATCTGAGCACCTATAAGTTCCATGCAATGGGCAATTATGTGACAACGATCAAACTCTTCGGGACCACTGATTCTTTCACTACCCAGATTGTACGTACCATCTGCATTCATAGTTTGTCCATGAAGTTAAGTTTATTCAGGGAGAACTTGCTCACAGAGCGCTTAAGGCATTTTATCCGCTGACGAGCAAGATAGACACCCCAGGGCAGCTAGCTAAGCATGAGCATAGGCGTCGTGTACTACGGCGGGTGGCAGAAGTAGGCATATCCTCCTCTGGCGGTCAATCACGAGTCGACTCCCCCCCACCAACGACTCTCGAACAGCATCACTATATTGCGATGAATCAAAACAACCCGGTAAAACTTTTCTCGTTTCTCCGAGAACACAACGGCAATCCGGCTGTTAAGGTAGAAGTCGCTTTTTTGGATGTACCTATAGTACAGTCTGCTCACAGTGGTTATCAGAATTTTTTACCAAGACTTAAGGACCATATCCTCTATCGACTACTGGGAACTAGACATCAGCCATTGCGACCACAGCTTCACGGATGTGGAATGCAACTCTGTCGTTATCCCCAATAACACGATTTACTCGGTACAGACCATGCAAGTGCACTACACGACCTATGACTTGAGGCGCGAATATGACACTATCAACCCCAGAACCCATGGGGATGTTATGGTGCTGTCAGGCGAAATAATGCCTAGCCACCTGGTATGCCCGTGTGTTAGGGGTGTTTCATATGGAGGTTTGGCTTAACATCACGGGTCGACCCGTGAAGCGACATCTCGAGGTGCTCTGGGTTAGATGGCTAGCAACCTTGCAGAACTACAAATCTGGCATAAATCATGCTCGTCTCCCAAAGATCGCATTTGTGGAGGAGTCTGACCCAGATGCATTCGGGTTCCTTGACCCAGGACAGGTAATCCGAGGAACTCATTTAATTCCTGCTTTTTCCTCTGGACGTGGTATAAACTCACTTCACTACGGGAAATCACTGGCGCGTCCGGGGGGGGAGTTAGATGACTGGTAAGAGCACTATGTCAGCATGTAAGTGCAGACATCTATTTTCATAGTGTATCAAATTCAAGCTTTGTTCTAGATTCGTTGATAGAGATATGTTCTTGCGCTATACTCATTTTGGTGTAGGACATCCAGCAATGCTACGGAAAATCACGAGGGATTGCTCTGAGCTGGTGGTACAGATCAATGCCGTGGCAGATAGTAGTAATGATGAGGATATGGACGATGAAGTGGCTGATGATGATGAGGGCTATGATGGATTCGACGATGAGCAGGAGGACAGTGATCAAGATCAGGATGATGCATTGAGTGATGGGGACAATGTTGGGGATAACGACAGTGATGATGCCGATTCCAATGACGAATTCGATGATCTCTCTTTCTAACAGCCCCAAATCCCTGTACTGTTTCAATTCCGCTGCTACATACTGTTTACTGTACCTCCATCATAACCTATCATACTACCAAGATTCTAATCTTCGCACTATCATGTGACCTGTAGCCCTTGACTCAATGCTCACCAATCAAATTAATCATGAACAGTACACTCACAAATGGCCGCTTCATGGATGACCTTTACCACTGGCAGGAGTGCAACTAGGTGAGCGAAGAACGTGCCACTCACAACAAGGAACTCATGGTAAAACATAGATATCCCCTTTATCACTTTTGATTAAGATCGCGACACTACTTGAATGCTCAGTTATTGTCAAGCCCTCAGCCAGTGAGCATCATGCTCATACTTCATTTCGTCTCTCATCCTGTCGGTGTTTACTAGGGTCCATTATCAAGTCATACATCTCTTTCGCCAAGCCTCATTGTTGCTTATGTCATTGCCATTCTTGGGCAAACAGGTTACTGCACATTGCTGGTTGTAGCCAGGAAGTTGGAGACGAAGGTAAGCAGCGCATTGCCATTGAGCACTTGAAGTGTCCTTAGCACATCGCAGACAACGCTAGTGAAAGGAATTGGTCTCCTCGTTTTTGCAAACTGGTTGATGGCTCTCTGGGCTATGTGTTGGGTACGTCGCATATCATAAACCTGTCGAATCTGTCATGCGAGACCAGGTCCTTGAGTTTTTCTTATTCTCGACGATACTTCTTGGACATTTGGTCATATGTTTGTTATATTCGAACATTGTGCTTCTCACATATCATCCTCCCACATCCGCCATCTCGGAATGGCACTTATTCATGCTCCACTGCATTTCTTCTTCATTCTTCCTCTATCCTTGCTGTTTCCCTATTCACTCTTGTACGAGTTTTTGTCTTCGAGAGAAGTTGCATGACTGATTGCGTATGCCTTTCAGCATCGCTCCGGGGTTATATTACTCACCCGGTCACCCCGAACATTACGGGGGCTTTGCCTGGCCTGGATTTGAGGCCGTTGTGTTGATCCATGGATGGCGCACACATTTTCTCCGCGTCGTATGATGGCACCATCCGAAAATGGTGGTTGATTGATGGGAAAGAGCTCGTTGTTTTTCAGGATCATGCCGATGCTGTTAACTCCCTCTGTCCTTCCCCTGATGAAAATTATCTTTTTAGCGCAGCAGACTACTCAATCCGCATATCCAATCGACCAGTTTGAGTCGGAGACCTACTCTTGCACGACGACAAAGTCTGGGCTGTTGTCATGCACCCTCATGAAAAATACATCGTCAATAGTGCCTTGGATGGAAAGATAGATGTATGAGGCCTGGATGCAGCGCTAAAAACTACCGACAATGATCATGTGAGGGTGTTTATTCATTGTCATTGTCTTTTCTAAGTGGGTTTCGGCTGTCTAGAGTGCGGATGAGAGCAATATAAAATTTGATGTAAAGCTGAAGGCAAGTCATCTGCGCTCCCCCTTTCGTGTTGTATCTCACTTACTTCTACTCGAGACGTCCAATTCTATCTAATAGATGCAAGCTTTACATTGCTCTGGGACAGAGGTAATGGGCCGGGAGTTTCTCGGCCACATCACTGTTGAAGACCCCTAGTGACGACATGGCGGAGGCGCATCTGACGTATTTTCTGCACCATTTTTGTGCCACAATGGACCACAAAATCACTACATGATTTTTGCAGGCGTTGGCTCCATGGTGAAACCCGTGTCTCCCAGGCAAGAATCCTCATTTCACCTCTCTGGGACACACATTTATTGGCAGGAGCTCAGGTGCGCAGTGTGTCTCAGAGCCAGACTCAATTTTTTTCGTCATCACAGGACACGCAGCCTGTTTCGGCAGCCGAAGTCAATTTTATGCTTACCCGAGGCGTTTACAGCATGTGCCTCGCAGGTAACATATTACCCCGCGCTGTACTACATGCCATCATCGACGCTGACGTTCCCACCGGCTTCCTCCTCGTACATCAACCTCCGCTTGTTGACACATACAGCAAGTGCGCGCTATCCAGGGTCATCGCACACGCTGCTGCCTGTGCGCCAATCAGTTATAAATAACCCACTCATTTTTTGTATTACATAATCAAAGGTGCAACGGCTAGTACTCCCACAGAGCGCTGAATATCCTCGGAACTTTGGCAACAGGCAGGTCGCAGGGACACACAAGCAACTCACTTGCAATCTACTTCAAGACTTCTTCTGGTTTGTTCCTTAACCTTGCATACAGACAAGAGGATCTCATTACCTAGGAAAGATATTCTAGAATGCCTCCCCCACACTATGATTTCCTCATCAAGGTAAGCATGCTGCATACATACTTCAGACCTCGCACGCATAACTTTCTTTCTTTGCAGCTGCTCTTGATTGGCGACTCAGGTGCGTTTGTTCTGTGGTTCTAGTTTGTTCCGATTTTAAGTTGTCACTTAGGTGTTGGGAAGTCCTGTCTTTTACTCCGCTTCTGCGATAACGAGTGGACGCCATCATTCATCAGCACAATCGGGATCGACTTTAAGATCTGCACGATCAAACTAGATGGAAAGCGCATTAAGCTTCAAATTGTGAGTGTTGTCATCCCAATACCGTCATGAACGGCGCACTTTACTAAACTGACCCATATCATTGTATAGTGGGACACTGCTGGCCAAGAACACTTCAGAACTATAACGACTATGTGCTACCATGGAGCAACAGGCATTCTTCTTGTGTATGACATCACAAATGAACGATCATACAATAGTACGTGCTATCAGCATCATCTCCACCACTATTGTCTCCCCCTGATACATATCATCTCTAGGTATCCACACTTGGCATGCTAAAATCAAACAACATGCTTCAGAGGGTGTCAACATGATACTTGTTGCTAATAAGTCAGATTGGACTGACAAGCGAGTCGTACTAGACATCCAGGGACGTGCACTTGCCGATGAACTTGGCATGAAGTTCATGGAGACGTCTGCCATGGCGAATGAAGGTGTAGAAGAGGTCTTTTTCACCCTTGCAAGGTTTGTCACATTGTGCTACATTTATGGGCTTGACTCCAATTCCCGACTGTACAGAGACTGCAAGACTCGGCTTATGGACTTGCAAGCAGTCTCAGCCATTTCAGCGGGTGGTGCTCCCAACACAGACAGGTCCGTGAATATTAATCAACCTGCAACTTCAGCGTCGATCAGTTGCTCCTTATAAGCGTCTATGCTGTCCGAGCTTCTCTTGTTCGTGTTACTTCTGTATTCCCCTTCTATGTAGTATTATTGTTCTACCTTGCGGTGCTGTTGACTGAATATCTTCACTAGTATTTGAAACAAATCATGATGAACTTTCTCCTTGCACAGTGCTAAAGTATAGGCGCCATTACCAATCTAACATTTATAACAAATCACCAGTTTGGTGTTAATTGTGCCCACTCCGTCATCCTCAGGTTGTGCTGACTATTTGCAATCCATTTGCACACCCTCCAGGCCCCTCCTCACCTGCGGCAAGTTGCTCTTACATTTCATCGTTCTAAATACCAACCTCATCTGTTCAGAAGTTCACTGATGCGCCGCTCGTCCTTACTACGCCTCATTCTCGTCGATACTTCCTACAAGTTCATGTATTGTCCGATTAACCTTCCACAGTTTCACAGTTTTGTCCTCAGACATCCTTCAAGTTGAGGGGAGCAGCAGTATTGAAACTCAGATGCCCAAAGTGATCCTTGACGAACCTCTCCTCCACCAAAGACCTCTAATGGCACTGCAGCAGCACCTCCGCCGCCGACGATTCCACTGTCAAATGTGTTGATGGTAAGCCCAGAATATGGCTCTGTGTGTGTGTGCTAACAGATCTGTTCCAGACAAAGTCGAAGCCCGCAAAAATCTTTAAGGGAGCAGTTGAACCGACACCGCGTCAACACCTGGTGCTAGATCACATCAAGGGCCACGACACATCACTGCCATCACATTCGATGACTGGGGAGATCAGGTGTTGACTGCAGCTGAAGATGAGACTTTTCGGTTGTACAGCTGCAAGACGGGCAAGCAAGTTCTTACCACATTCTATCTCCCTGACGACTAATTTTTGGCATTGTGCTCAGACATCTCAAAATGCTGTACTCTAAGAAATACGGGGTTGACCTTCCTCGTTTCCATCCACCCACAGTGTCCGTTCTCGCTCAGGTAGCTTCAATAACCCTTCCTATCTCATCGCACCACCCCAGCCTCCTTCCAAATGACCACGTAACGAATGTTGTGATTATGACCACAGGCCCCCCCCTCTGCGTAAGTTCCCTTTCATGTCACCTTTCTATCTCCTCTTATTCCCCAGGCTACCTCCATGTCACACAGTCGCATTCCTGACATCGATCTCCACCCCCAACAGCTTCCCCAAATTCAACATCTTAACCACCACCTCACCATTCAGCCTACTCATGTGATCGGCCAAAATCTTCCCATTTCCAAGATTCTCTCCGGAATTTCGTCTCTTGTACCTTCAAGTCTTTCACACAGTCGCATTCCTGACATCAATCTCCACCCCCAACAGCTTCCCCAAATTCAACATCTTAACCAATTCAGCCTACTCATGTGATCGGCCAAAATCTTCCCATTTCCAAGATTCTCTCCGGAATTTCGTCTCTTGTACCTTCAAGTCTTGGCTCAGATTTTGTAGGTTGTGAGCGGGCGGCGAAGGCCTTCATGACCACTGATACTTTCTCCAGACTTTGTGCTCTGACTTTCAGCCTGGGTGGACAGACATTCCATATGGCTGGGATGGACAAGGGCTCATTTCCACTGTGATACAATTTCCACTCTTCATGCCTTCAACCGCTCGGCTGAAGCAATTTCCCTTCCTCGTACCATTCATCTTTTGACCCAAGCCACTGCGACTCCTGTCCTTGTGGAGCCTCGGCCTGCAGAGGGTTTTGCAAAGATGGGGTCTCCCATCTGCCCCCCACCAGAGGAATCCATTGCCTCTCAAGTGGCGCGTATTCGGCGATTCGTGCGGGACCTTAGCAAACTTTCGATGGAATCTGGAGCGTCGGGACATGGGTCGCGTGGGGAAGGGACAACCGTGAGGCATCCATATGCTTATGTGTTCCTGCTGCGTCTGTAGACCCAGAGCTCACGACCAATGCTCCTTCGAAGAACTACTTCCAAATAAAATGTGTAGGCGGCACGTCTTCCCCTTACCTCGTTCTCGCCAGTTCTCGCCAGACTCATCGGCTCTGGGCTCCTAGGCACTGTTGCTCGTATATATTGAAATGTAATGGCTGCAATATATTCTGTTAGGCCAGCTTAAGGAGACTAGCACATGAGCACGAAGCATCATTTACTAGCTGTGATTGTGCCGTGTCACGAATTTTGCACGAATTCCCTCATTGTAGTCTACATTCTTTTGCATCCATAGCTATGTACCAACCACTCAATTTGTTGCAGTGTAGATAGCCTTAAATAGCTTGACAATCCAAAGCAATCATTATGGAGAATGAGAATATTCAAGGAGAACGAGATTACTCAACAAGCAGGACATAACTAAGCTGATAGCGCAAGATCCCTGCCCGGGCACGATGGTGAAAAGTTGCAATCTTGACATGAACTCTTCAATGTAATCTACATTTGCAGGCATACATGGTCATGTATCAACAACTCATTATTTTTTATGTATAAATAGTTATATTTAGCAGGCGCAGAATTATATTCTTCTATAATTCACATGGCTACAATATCGAGGACTCATGAATTCACTGATGGAGGGGGTTGCTTTGACCTGTGGAAGGATAAGCTTAACTTAACATGTCTTGCAGCATTATCCGCTGTGGACTGCGGCAGACGATACATCTGAACGCGTTGAGGTAGACTCAGCAAGCGAGGCAGTGTCATTGGCAGTAGACTGATTAACCAGTGATGGATACCCGTGGTGTGGCCCATACCCGTGCTATACCCCTACTCACAGTCAGCTCTTCAATAAGTCGTTCGCTTGGAAAACCCTGAACTCAGACTGGATGTTGGGTATAGACTATATAGAATACGAAGTGTGTGTAACTTGGTCAGACCGCCACCCGCGCATAACCGTTACACCAAAAGGTGAAATACTGAAAGCTTAGCTTTCAGCATCAGCGATGGTATATGTACTGATTATGGGAACTCAGGTAAGCCAGCGTGCTTACAGTCACTGGGGAAAAAAAGAGATTATACGAAATGAGAATGTGGCGTGAACCTTGAGATTCGCACCAAATGTTTGTGACATTCTAATCAGGTTACGAAGAAATGAAAATGCGAAGAGAATGATCACATTTTTACTATATTTTTATTGTATTCTGATCATGTTCTGGAGGACATTCTCATTTGTTATAATCTTGAAGGTATAGTGGGTGCACGTGCATATACATGCAGCTTTATTCAGATCATATGTAGAGTTTAAAAGTCCGGTCCAGTCCGGTCTTTTTGCCTTATTTGGAGGCAACCGGACCAGGACCGGTCTTTTTATTCCCATGATATCAGCGAACCTGGACTGGACCCATAAAGACCGATGTTTTTGGTCTTTTGCGGTCCTACAACCGGTCCTGTGGCAGTGTAGTACCCCTTCCCACGATTCTAACGGTGGTTCATTTGTATTAAATGGTTAAGATCTGAGCAAGATATGAGCATTATAAAACAGGGTTCCCAAAATCCGCCCTGTAGGTGAGTCAAATATGAAATGTCATTACCATGCTTAGGCTTCTTGACGAAATATGTGCTGCTAGTCAAGGCGATACTATAGTGCTGCTCAATTCTAAAATGTTGTTGTCGATGTCGACTTAGCACTGTACGTGAACATGATTGCCGTCACTTATCCGAGGCACATGCTGATTGCCGACCCTGTGTTAGTCACGTTGAACCTGTTGAACCGAACACTGATTCGATTGCTTATCGTCAATCAACATCGTCAACAATTGTTATCACCCTCACGCAGACATATGCCTCGTGTGCGACCACGAAAGAGAGCTCTAAAAGAGCTTTTGACCTTACACTCTGTACAGGCTAGCATGCTTGCTGTCTCCCGGGCCCCGGCGCGAGCAAGGCCATCTTGAGCAGCCCTTGAACAGGCAAGATCACGATGAAGAAGATAATCATACCTCGCGTTTTTTCACCCGCACGAGCGCAGGCCTTCACGCACTCTCCATCATATTATCAACTCAATCCCGTGGCCCCTACAATCAGTGGCAAAAGTGCACCAAGTTCTTCGAAATTTCGATGTGTTGGCCAGATTGAGATTTCCGCCATGAGTATCGGTGCAGACATTTTTCTGTCCGTCGAAATGTACTGCAAGGCCATTCTGCGAGGGAATTGGGCTCTAGGGATGATATCCAGTGTTACTATGAGCAAAGTAGTTCATCATACAGCATCGGCCACAACTTCAAGCTTCAAGCTTGTTTGACTTGCAATAATATTAGGTTATGGCAAAAGGAACACGGTGGTGGACAAATTAGGAAAGGTTTAGGGTCTGTGTGAGTAATTTATGAGAGGGTGACCGTAAGCTCAAGTCGACATTGACAACGACATTCTAGAATTGAGCAGCACTTATAGCTAGTCTTATCTTGTCAATAGGGTAAGATATAAGCAAGATATAAGCTTGACAAAAAATCGTTATCGGGCTTGTCTTTGAAAAATAAAAGTTGTCATAAGGCTTAGGTGTCTTAATGTTAATTGTAGTCATAATCTAGGCAAGTCTATAGCTTGTCGAACACTCAAGGTTTGGGTAAGTTATGAGCCAATCGGTGATTTTGACTGATTTTGACTTGCCGTTCTAACACGTCTGATCTTTGTGCTAGTCTTGGAGCATCATAATCATCAAGAGTTATCTAAATTTGATGTTCCATACCATTTTTGAGGTCTATGAACACACTGGTAAAGGTTTTTAAGTTTGGAAATCAACCCCTGGTTCAGTGCCAACAAGCCTAAAAACACGCCCCACAGACTTATACGAGCCATTCTTAAAATGCTTATAACTTTCCCAAATCTCAACCAATTTTGAAGATCAGACCACCGATAGAATCGCCTAGATGAGTACTACCCATATATAGGCAACCGGACTTTCCTGGACCTGAGGCAACCAGCAACTGAGGTCCGGTCTTTTTCGGTCTGGTTTCGGTCCGGTTGCAGTCTTTTTTCGATCTTGCAACTGGACTTTTAAACTCTAATCATATGATATTATATAAGTGCTAGCTGTGCACGCACTAACTCGCAAAGTGAATGTCATTGATAGTTCTACAATATATATGTACTACATAGCTCAACCAGTGTGATATCCTCCGGCCTCGAGCCAATGCCCATGTCCGATGTGCCATAGTCATCAGGAAACCTGGATTTTCCCTGATTTAGCTGATATACCTGTATGACCTGACTGGTCTGATTTCAGACCTATCATAATCCCAGATTGTCAAAATCACAGTCAGACAGTGATGTCAGACACAGCATACTCTCAGTTCATCAGAACTTCATGATGCTCAAGTGTTTCAGATACAGCAGGAGATCATTATTACAGGATGACATGCTTCTCAAACATAACAGACTTTACAGGATATCAGCATTTCATGATCACATGGCTCTCAAGCATATCAACCCACACAGGACTGCAGTTCTGTCAGGACTTCATAATCATCAGCTTCATCAGACAAATCATAAACACAGATATGTAGCCTAATTGGTTGGTCAGACACATCAGTAAGATCAAACATCCAGGTACCCAGCCTATCTGATCATGCAGACACTCCATAGCTGCAGAGCTGTGTCATAGTAATGTAGTAGGTGAGATAATCTAAGTATTCAACTTTTGCAAAACTTCAGAATTTCTCACCAATGTTTCATTTTCATTTTGCTTATATATTGCTCAAATAACTACCAATTGGCAAGGTAAGACTAGCCATAGACTCATTTAAACCAGAACTACAACTTTCATTAAGACACCCAAGAATTTTATTTTTGCATTTTTCACAAATTTGCTGATATTTCATGTTTATTTTGCTTGTATCTTGTTCAAATGACTACCAATTGACAAGGTAAGACTAGCCAATAGACTTGTCTCCACTAGGACTACAACTTTCATTAAGACATGGAACAATAATAACAAAGTTGTTGAAGAGGTGAAATAAAATATTTCTAAGTCCAGTGAATATGGTATATATATGAATTATAACATAGAAATATAAGTGGTCTCATAGCCTAGTGGTTAACATGCACTCGAAGTGTATGTGTTGTCATGTGACCTTGGGTGTATATCAATGCTCGAGAGTTCAAACCCTGCCAGCTGCAATTATTATAATTATTATTATTATTTTCTCTCTCATGAAAGCCATGATAGGCTGTGATTTCTGAGCATCAAGCTGATCAGCATGTCTGAACAGTTTGATGTTCTGACTGTCTGATGGACCTGATTGGTCTGATTTCAGACAGGTGGTCTGATTTCAGAATGACACCCATCTGAAATCAGACAAAATCTGATGAGCTGATTTATTTGATTTGCCTGGTGGGCCTGCTATCAGACAATGCAGCCAAATCAGGGAAAATCCCGGTTTCCTGATATATGCAGCAACTACTGTAGTATTGCGTAGCTAACACCCATATAATCAACAACGTCGATGTTTACATTGTGGTGTGAAGACAAGGAGGGACATGTAGTAGGGTAGAGGGTTTTAACTTTGAATTCTGCATTCAAGTCCAGCTGCATATGAGAATATGGTGAGAATGGCATAAGGATACGAGAATATGTACCATATTATCATTTCGCGGTTATGTAGTTAAAATACGGTGATAATCTAAGTAGAATCTAAAGTTCGTATGACATTTCCACCGGTCCATAATCTCTTTTTTTCCCTAGTGAGTGTGATCCAATGTACACATTATATTCAATTTATATCTGCAACTTCCACAAAAAATCAATCGTTAGAATACAATCATCACAGTACTAAGGTCTGCAAGTGTTGATTTCAGTAAGTGTGAGGAACGGAAAGGGCTTCAAGGAGACTCACTCCTCTTGGCACTTTTGCCAGTGTTGTCCATGTGCCATGCGGCTCAAATCAAGCTCAGGACCTCTGGGTATCATTAATGCGGTCTGAGGGCTATAAAATGGGTGTCAAGAAGCGGGTGGTACCCAGAATAACAGCTGGTGTTTGGGTCCTACCACCCACCCACTGGCACTATTCAGGAAAAAGGGGGTCGAACTGGGGTCATCATGGAAAGCTCCCTTCCGAGTCATTAACCCAGAAGTGTTGCGCAGCGCATGGATGGGGTTGGAAGAGAAGGAAATGAAGTGATTGTTCCACTAGTGTTCCATGTCATGGTGGTGGACTCGATGGGATGCACGATGGGATGTTCATCTGAGAATGCTGGATGATCTGACTCAGTGTACTGTTGGGATAGCTGCCCCGTCGCAGCATCCCACAGCCGAACAGTGGAATCCCAAGAACCAGAGACGATGCGAGTGCCGTCCAGTGAGACCGAGACCAACAAAACTGAATCAGTGTGCCCCCGTAAGGGTTCACCAACTGGCTGCCCCATTGCAGCATCCCACAGCTGAACAGTGGAATCCCAAGAACCAGTGACGATGCGAGTGCCATCTGGCGAGAATGAGACCAAGTTAACTTCACTAGTGTGCCCCCACAAGGGTTCACCAACTGGCTGCCCCGTCGCAGCATCCCATAGCTGAACAGTCTTATCCCAAGAACCAGTGACGATGCGAGTGCCGTCCCACGAGAACGAGACCAAGGAAACTGAAGAAGTGTGCCCCAACAAGGGCTCACCGACTGGCTCCCCCGTCGCAGCATCCCACAGCCAAACAGTGAAATCCCAAGAACTAGTGACAATGCAAGTGCCGTCCAGCAAGAATGAGACCGACCAAACTGATCCATTGTTCCCCCGCAAGGGCTCACCGACTGTCCCATCGCAGCATCCCACAGCTGAACAGTGGAATCCCTTGAACCAGTGACAATGTGAGTGCCGTCCAGTGAGAATGAGACCGATTTAACTTCACTAGTGTGCCCCCGCAAGGGCTCACCGACTGGCTGCCCCGTCGCAGCATCCCACAGCCGAACAGTGGAATTGTCCGAACCAGTGACGATGCGAGTGCCATCTGGCGAGAACAAGACCGTGTTAACACGATCAGTGTGCCCCCGCAAGGGCTCACTGACTGGCTGCCCCATCGCAGCATCTCACAGCCAAACAGTCTTATCCCAAGAACCAGTGATGATTTGAGTGCCATCCGGCGAGAACAAGACCGATGTAACTGGAGAAGTGTGCCCCTTCAACATGGTCTGAACAGCCGGCCAGTTCATATCATGTCCGAATGCCACACGAAGAGTATTCGGAAACCATGCAGAAAACTGTCTCAATAGCGGAGAGTTGGCAGGTGAGAATGGGAGTGCTGATACGTACAGATGTGGTGTGCTGTGTAAAATGATGCCGCCGAAGACTTGAATGAACCTCTGTACATCCATTGCAGTCGACAAGACATCTTTGAATTCGGAATGGCCCTGTGGTTGCGCATGAGCGCTGTATCTGACACCCAGTAGCAGTGTGCTCACCTTTAGCCACTGGGGAATGAGTGAGAGGGCAGGAACTGCACTGCTGAGCGCATTGATCAAGGCGAGTAACTCGAGCCAGAAAAACACCTGCTTGTGGTCAAACAAAAACTTCACTTCTTTCGTGAGCTCCTTGTCGAAGACTGCGGTTCGGACGTGCGAAGTCCAAAATCGAGAGGAATATGACAGATGTGGAGGGATGCATTTTTGAACTCATTCTCACAGCCCAGGATCTTCGCTATTTGGCAGGTACGACGACTTTAAATCACAGATATTGAAACGAAGACCGTGTTCCATCACTCCAAGTGATGTGAATGCAAGGTCGTGGTGCGCCTTTGACAGGTTGATGAAAAACTCTCCACTGAATTGTTCATCCATCAAGAAATCACGGAAGGATGCATGAAGGGGTCGGATTGGGGAATCTGGATTGGTGGTGCCGCTGAGGAGGGAGCCTGTGCTTTTTACCACAAGCTCCACATCGAAAATGTCCTCTCCCATCGGAAAATGGAGCCTCATGGCGTTGAGGGAAGCTAAAGGAAGGGGTTCAGCTGTGCTTAGTATTTGTCCCATCACTGAGCAAAATCTTGCTAGCTTCGTCGAACGCAGGTTCAGTGGATGCGGAGATGTGTCCTGGGCATGATATTTGTTAAAATGAGGTGATACATGTCATGCAACAGCATGTTTCTCTCAGCAGGATCGCGTGACACCACTGCATTGTAGCAATCAATTGGAGATAGCATATTGGACTCTTTGATGTATCCGCAGGCAAGATGCGCCCACTGGAAAAGTCCTTCAGCTTTCTCAGCGAGGACTGCAAACTCTCTGTCCTGGAAATACAACCCCTTCAACTCCTTGGATACGTAAGCACGGATGTCGTGCTTTGCGACTGCTGTTGGAATATCATCCATCGACACTTGTCGAATATGCTGAACACCACGAAACCCCTTTTTGATGTCATCAAGCAGGTGAGAGGTAACAATGAAGCAGAAGTTGTCTGGGAGGTCTGTGATTTTGGGAACAGAGGAGTTTTGATGCTTGCCAGCTAGAATTCGGAGGAGGTCTCTTCGTGTCTCTACTCCACCGCTCTCGTCCAGTGCATCGATCACGATCACGATGGGTTCCCTAGTTGACCCAGATGATTTCCCCAGTGGCTCAATGAGAAGCTTCTGCCACTGCTGTAGGATATCCACTGTCTTCTTCAGCGAATTCGCAGCCTGAACTGCATCTGCCAATGCCTGCCTCATCTCCGGGTCATGGTCAGCCAAGTCGCGTGCGATCGTGGAAAAGATCTTTTCATGGCAATGATCTGCTTCTTGCTGGTGGTCAAAAGAGTAACATGAATCAAGCCCTCCCACGTCTTCAAACCACTTTTCTTCAGCAATGGTGTGGGCGATGGCTGATTTGCCATTGCTTGGAAGGCCAGATAGCCACAGCACGCGTGGAACGTTGTCCCCAGTGCTGTTGACCCATTCCGTAATTTGGGAAAGGATTTCCCTGCGCGTCCCTTCAAGGCATTGTTTCCTGGTATCTAGTCCTGCACCATCTGCATAAGCCATACTGCTGAGGTCCAATATTTCTTCTGAAAAGGTATGAATATATGTCAAGTCACAAGGACGTGAACCCTTACCCATACGGTGGACGTGTATGGCTATGTCATGGACGTGTGTGCCTATCTCGTGGACATGTATGTCTATGTTGTGGACGTCTGTGCCTATGTTGTGGACGTGTGTGCCCATGTCGTGAACGTGTATGGCTACGTTGCGCGCAACCTGGTCCCGGAAATTTTGCATCAGCCCATCAAATACGTCACTGTACTTTTGGATCATATCTGTCGTTTCTGAGAAGACATCCCTTCCGAGTCTCTTCCCTGTGATGATGGTGGCAGTTCGAGATGGTACAGAGCCCAGCAGCTTGTAATACTTGCTAGTCTCCGAATAATTTTTGATAAAACAGGCACATTCATGGGTCTGCTGAGAAATATTTCCAAGGATAGCGCGCATCGACGAGATTTGGCCAAGTATCTTGTCTTGTGTTATGAAGCCGTAAACTTCACATAACTTGTCGAGAAGTTTGAGTACTGCTGTGTCGCGATCTGCTTGAGCTAGAATAATCTGAACAAATTATTGATGAGCGGCAGGAGATGGAAAGAGAGAAAAAGAAAATGTACTTTGGCTGCACATGACAACATGCCCAGTGCCATCTTTGCATATGGATGTACCTGTGGAACAGGGTTAGTTCAATACTGATCGAGAGGAGGGCCCATACATCTGTGATCTCTCTGATAACAGAATCAAATATCCTGAGGGCTTTGAGATATGTGTCCTGAAAATTGTAAGCAACATTGAATTCCGTTTGTGCGTCTTGGCCAGCAGAAACCACAGTTATCGCAGGTCCCGGAAGTGGATGCATGCACTTTGCAGCCTGTTGTGCATCCTGAAGTGCCGATTGGGTATCAGCCTCCACTTCTACACCAGACGGAGCATCCTGAACCTGCGTGACCACCAGATTTTAGAGCACAAAGACTAAAGGGCAAGTTTGAGAACGTACCTCAATATTCGGGTCGATGAAGCACGCTCATGATCAACATTTGGGGGAATAGGGCTGCGGTTGCGGGAATCCTTTGAGCGCTTATGCCAATGATCTTAGTCATACTCCAGTGTACTCATTACGCATGCTCGTAGACTCACCGAGACCTTTAACTTGTTTGCACCGTCCTTAACACTGCCCTTGACCTGATCCAAAAACTGACTGACTCTGCTACAGTGTCAGTGCTAGATGAAGGATGCGTCAATGTCAGTGTTTGGAGTGAAGTGAACGAGGTGATCCTCATAGACCATGTACTGAGCTGTCACGAGCTGTTGCTTCGGTTTCTTGAGTCAAATTCCTCGATGAATTGCCTTTGCCTTTGCCTTTGTCCTTGCCCATTGTGAAGCGAAGATAAGGAAGCTTGGGACCCACATCATTTATATATATAATAACAGGCGGTAGGCCATTATTAGTACAAGCCCTCAGAGCAAGCCTTGAGGTTGTTGCACTGCTGACTGCAAGCGCTAAGCGGCATTAACACCAATGGCACATCTGACAAAGTTGAATGAAGAAAGAATCTAATCGTCCAATTATGGTCCATCGACTTTTCACTCTCGTAATACTCCAAGCCCTTGGTTCTGATCAGTATATCGGGACCAAGATCGATCCTATGCAGAGCAGGTCCCGGATAAACCGAATGCAAGTCAAGGCAACATGTAGATAAAACAGATGTAAAATCAGAGCAACATGTGAGTCATGACAACTGCTCCTAAGTTCGTCTGGCGATCTCGATTGCAAGAGAACCAAACAATGTAAGCTGCTGAGCATCAATGATTAACGCTCACGATAAAAAATCCTTGGCCTGTACCTGATCGATAACAGGAACAGCGTTACCGGTGAAACCGCACATCGCTTCAAAATACTCCTTATATGTCTCGTTAGATGATGGGTGCAGAGATGTAGTCCTCAATGGCCAAGCTGTTGAGCATGAATTCATTTCCGAATCTGAGTTAATCCGACATTTCATCTAGATCGCGGCGGTCAATGAGAACAGATCAAGAATTGGCTTCGGAAGAGCAGATTTCAAACTGGAGGAATAAGCGAGTGTGTGACCCATGGTTTCAACTGCAAACTCTGTTAAATGACTCACTACATGTCTGAACCACATCTGCTATGCAATCCATGCTGCACGTTCTCATCATTCAAGAGCAATGCTTGCCAAGGCACAGATGCTCCAGAAGAAGTGCTCAAGGCAGGCGGGCTTGTCAGGTTGTCAGGAAATTATAGAACATGACAACTGAAAGCGAGCCACAACTGCATTGGATCCTTCCTTGCCGCGAGTATGGGCAGCACACTCTCCCTAGCCCATCTAGCACTAACCGAATTCCTCGACAACCTCCACACCTTCCAAAATCTCCAAATACACATCCAGGGCTCTCCAGGGCTCCCACTTCCAAACCCCAGCCGCTCATTCTGGTCCTACCCATCGCCACTCACGTTTCCCAGCTCCCGACGCACGCTGATTTTGTTGTCGTTGGCTTGGGTATCACTGGGATGTTGGTCGTGAGGAGGTGTTTGGATAGTGCGAGTGCTGAGGGGCATGGTGTTAGAGTTGTTATGTTGGAAGCAAGAGATGCATATTCTGGGGCGACTGGGAGGTAAGTTCATAACGACTCTTTCGTAAAGCGGTGGAATAACATCTTTGGTAGAAACAGCAGGCATATCTCACCGCCTCTATATTATGACTACATCTCGCTCAAGCGTGATCACAGACAAGTCATAGCCCAAAAATGATTAAATTGAGATTGGTGCATCTCGAGGAGCTATGGAGCATTGCGGAACAAAAAGGCATTCTTACAGAATCTCAGTGGCGGGAGGTCGAATCTGTAGATGTGTTTTATAACTTGGACATGTTCAAGAAGGCGAAGACAAAGGTTCAAACATATAAAGCAGACCTTCCCTTCGATGCTGAGCACCATAAGGCACATGAAGCAAAAGAGGCTATTACTTTTTGGGGGAGGGAAAGTGTTCCTTTGGAGGGGGAGTGGGCGGAGGGACACATCAAGGCGTTGTGGATTGGAATTTTAGGCATTTCAGCGGATTTGATACCTTGGGTTGGCCATTTGCCACGTGTGGTATCTGGAAGGAGCGAACTGCCAGTGTGAAAAGTGACGAGGAGGGGATGCATGTGGGTGCTGCACCAGTGGAATGGATTGCAGCGGGGTATTCGGGCGAGGGGATGGTGCATGCATGGTTGAGTGGGAAGGCGATGGCAGAAATGGTGTTGGGACACGAGGTGGAGGAGTGGTTCCAGGATATCATAAGAGTCAGCGAGAAGAGGTGGAAGACGAAGGCAGAGAATTTACTGGATGCGTTGGACGATTAGCATGCACACATGACACGGAAGAAGAAAGAATTCAATTCCTCGTTCGAAACCTTTAGGTGCAGTTTGGACATCGACTCCATCACAAAAATTGCTCAACATATGACCAAACAATTCCGTGCGATGTCATCAACACCCCAACGTGACATTGGAACACAAGCAAGTATCTCAGAATGATGCCTCCCCCTCACCATACTATCACAACGACATTGAGTAGACACTTCTTGTATCTACATGATATATCACAGACACTACATTATATAGATAATGTCATATAGATACTGCAACAGAAAATGGAAATGATTATTTGATAGATAACAAATCCAAAGACTTAGCGGGAATAGGTAGATCTACAATATTACTGCAACTCTTCTCTGAACTAGTTCAACTCTATGCCTCCAACATCAGATCACGTGTCCAAGCTATCACTGCTGTGAATTGTAGGCGGTGTGCCATTTGGGCACAATCTAGTGAGCTACAAGCAAATGTGCCCAAACAAGTGCTTACTAATCGAGTGAGCGTGTCAAGTGTGGCGCGTTTTGTTACGCGTCTCTTATCTCTTGACTTTATCTCACTCACTCGATTGCTGTTTTTAATTAAGAACTCGTATGCATACATTCGACTATTTTCGCTAAAATTGTGTGCTCTTTACAGATATGACTACCACCGCGAGTTCTGGCCCTCCTGCTGGGGCTTCAGGCAAAGATACGAGCGCATATAGTCAGTGTGTGATCCCCTGACTTACTCGCATTCCATGTTGGATTGCAGCCTCGTATAGCATCTCCTGTCTGACAGGCTTGCAACTTTCATATGACCACATGTTTCCTGACTCAAGCGACTCACAGTCATCAGTGAAATGGTGAACAGATGAGAAAGCCATTTAAAGTAATATATTGTAAAGAATCGCAACAATCTTTGTATATATGCTGACCGGTTTGACATAAAAATATTTGGCATTGTCGAGGAAAGACGCATTTACAAGCACACCAACCTTGTAGATTTTTTTGATTTGTGGAATTTGTTCATTTCGATGGACTTAAGAAAAAATGAATGGGCACATGTTCATTAAATTAACTACAGACTGAGATTGAGAGGTTCAAGGGAGGAGGTTGCAACATGTCAATGGAGAGACCCATTGATGATATCTCCAGTGATGCAGATGAGTTATCATTTCATCTTCACCCAATATATTTTTGCTAACTCAGGATGACTATAGTATGCATGTCACTTGCTCAAGGGTAAAAGGTGCGAGTCTGTGCTAGAAAATGTCCCAGGATGTGTTAGAGTAGATATCATTTCATTATTGCCAGATCAGCCATCTTAGCTGATTTTTTGTCGTCCGTCACTTGGAACAGTACATTCCATGGAGGGTAGACAGTGTTCTAAGATGCTTTAAAGTATATATTACTACTCGATGGAAGTCAAGTTGCAACCAAATAATAACGACAGAGTCGTTCATATTAAATTTTTATTGAACACAATCCTACATCAGACCATGTCTTTGGGTGAAACCAAAGGCATACAATTTTGATTGAGTTCACAGAGTTCAAGGTAGCGACATCATCTTTAATTGATTCAAACTTTGGTGTAGCGCTATGAGCATAGGTAATGGTCGTGCCAAATTGTAGTCTCATGCAATTATTGGCATCTTCGCAATTTAAATTCTCCTGGCCCCCCAGCCCGAAATTTCTGCACTGTGGCTTCGTTGCCACGATATGGACCAGGCCATCATCATGAATGGAGACAAAAAAATTGGATTAGCCAGGGAAGATAACCCTTCCGGATTATTATGAATGGAGACAATAAATATGTATCGGCCAGAGAAGACAACCCTCCTGGACTTCTGAGAACAAAGAAAGTCTGCGTTGATTAACCTCGCAACTGAGCTTTCGCGGTGTACTTTCGATAATGCTTGATCGGATGGGTCACTGGCATTCTAAATTGACTGTTCGACAAGCAGTAAGGTTCTTTAGACTTCAATGAGTCATTGTCCGACCTCGTTAACCTCGCAACTGAGTTTTACAATATTTAGTTGTGTACTTTTGATAATGCTTCATTGGATGGATCACTGGCATTCTAAATTGACTGGCCGACAAGCAGTAAGGTTCTTTAAACTTTGATGAGTTGTTGTCTGACCTCGTGGTATCTGCCTTATCACAACCCATTTTGTATTTTGAAGGTGAATTGCCATTCTGCTCCATCGCCACAGGACCACCCTACTCTTTGTCTCGTGCATTTCTGAACATACATACGTAAAATCGTCAAATAATTCTTCCAGGGACTGATGAGTACCAGTGGACATTGTTTTTTAGCATGGCTGGATGACCAAAAAACGAGTGGAGTTCCTAAAATCGCAGATCATGTTTAATGTTAGGCCTTGCCGCATATAAGCTGACAAGCACTATACGCTTTTCACCGGACAATAGGAACATTCCGCGGATTCAGACGGTCCGATGCAGATTAAAAGCAGATTAAAACATTATATTAGTAGTAGCGATAGTAGTGCATCAAAGCTTAAGGCGACGTAGGAGTGATACATGAAAGTAAAATGTCAAACAACTAGTCAAGTGCGGTGTCCTCCATTTCCTGTCTCTGGGCAGCCAGATTGCTGACAGACATTTGTGAAATAACATCAAGCATCAAGTCATCCCGATGGTTTCTTCCAAACACTTTTCTGCACAGAAAATTAGCGATCCAGCCGAATCAGTGACAGCCAGGCCAGTGACTTACCTAGTCCACCACTCAAGGAGAGTTTTCACCCTGGCCTGTGCAGCTGGGCCTGGAGGGTCCTCGAAGAAATCTACAATGTTGTCACAAAATATGTGATAGTTGAAGTCTCCATCAACAGTGCGCCAGGATGTGATGTGGGAAAGCGCAAATTGGATCTGTGAAATTGAATTTCAGCTTCACAGTTAGAGACAACTCAATATTGTAATGGCTTACCTGGCAAGCTGCTTACGCAATTGCGCGAGGGGTCACTTTCCTCATCCCTATGATAGAAGCCACACATGTCTTGACTTTGGCTTGATCAGAT
Organism: Suillus placidus; assembly: GCA_016628565.1. NCBI lineage: Eukaryota > Fungi > Basidiomycota > Agaricomycetes > Boletales > Suillaceae > Suillus > Suillus placidus. The sequence continues at coordinate 377,589 of JABBWD010000037.1, forward strand.
TGTCTCCGTGCACATCGGTTATTCTCAACAACATCAGCACCATCACCATCGGCATCAACTTCGTTGGCAGAGGAGGGGGAAGTAAATACCGCCTTGAACCCCTGTAATGCGATGAGCTGTGAATCAGTTATAAATACAGGCTGCTCACCATCACCAACAGTTTTGACTTAAATAGACCTTGCTCCAGATTCCTGGGATCAGTTTTGTAATTTTCGTATAAGAAAGATGGCCACGAATTCTCAGAAACGATGAATGTGGTTGTACGATCGCGAATGCCAGCCCTGACACTGGACATGCCATTAGCAATGTGTGCCAGTGACAACGACAAACACTTACACTGGGTCCTCCCAGCATCATTCCGCTGGGCAGAGGAGTTTACCGCACGCATCATTTAAGAAACCCTGATGATGCTTGTCATCAGTTCTGATGAGTGGAGTCGGATTACACTCGATGTTCACCCATGAAGCTACGAGCTCTTTGAGAGTCCCTGTATCGTCGCCGCGAGCTGAGTCCCCACCCCGCTTGAGCTAGACGGAAAAAATGAGTAAGGAATATGATAAAATGACATCAAGACAAACCTTTCGGAGCATATCCTCCAGCTCCTTGGAGTCAAGGCTTGCCAGTTTGTCATGAATCCACGGCAAGATTTTGGCGAGTTTAATGTATCCACACTGAAGTCAGTCTTGTCTGTGCCTTTGCATAAACCAGCATGACTTGAACAACATGAACATGACTACTTACTCTGAAGTACAGTCACGGCCCTCGTCTCCACAGCGCCAGCCGTTTTTGGCTACCAGATCCTCTAGGGGAGTGTAGAGGGCAACCATGCGACGAATTGCTCATCCCTGCGAAATGTAGTAGGTTGTCTTCCTAGTGACAATGATACATCAAAATTACTATGTGAGGTTGAGAAATGTTGTTCATACCTTTGTTTAATTGCTTGATCTTGCTTCAAAGTTTCGACCTCCTCCAGGAGAGCGGCTTTGCACGTCATTAATGGTTCATCGTCAGCTTCTTCAAAGTCCTCATCATAGTCTCCACCTTCATCAACATCCATAGCCTCCGCTGGTGCTTGGAGACCAAAAGAGTCTCTGACAGTCCTCTGCAAAGCTACCGGGTGTCCTATCCCTAGGTCGGTATAATGCAAGAACATGTTGCGATCGACGAAACTAGCTGACAGGTAAGAATTGATTCAGCCTCAAGAAAATGCATTGCACTCACATCCCAACAGAATACACTTCCCAGTCATCTAATTCCCCACTAGGACGTGCTAGTGATTTTCCGTGGTGAAGCGAGCTTGAACCGCGCCCTGAAGCGAATGTAGGAATCAAATGAGTTCCTCGAATCACTTGGCCAGGATCAAGAAATCCGAATGCATCATTGTCCGACTCTTCAACAAACACTACTTTAGGAAGACGAGTGCGCTGCATGCCAGATTCACACGACATCAATGGGGCGAGCCATCTGACATGGAGGACCTCGAGGTGCTGTTTTGCAGTTCCGCTATCCCCTTGAAGCCAAGTGTCCATGTGATATATACCCAAAACACAAGCGTACCAATATGGATGACTGGGAGCACTTTCTCCTGAAAGCACCATCACGTCTCCGTGTGTTTTTGGGTTGATGCTGTCGTAAGAGTGCCTCATGTCATATGTCATATAATGTACCTGCATGGTCTGAACGGAATAGACAGTATTGTTAGGGATAATGACTGTGTTGTGTTCCTGGTCTGTGAATGCGTGGTCACAATGAGTAACATCCAACTTCTTCAGCCTATACAGAATGTGATCCTTCAGCCTCGGAATGAAGTTCTGCAAGCCGTCATAAGTGTCCCACTAATGGGAAGTACAATGATATATTTACCTTGATCGCTGGATCGCCGTCATTTTCCTGGAGGAATGCGAACAGTGAGACTGGATTGTTTCGATTTGCTGCGATGAAATGATGGTCCTTGAACAACGACTCGGATGTGGCAAGAGAGTTGTTCGGATATTCACTACTTGAGGAGGACATATTTTCTGCTTCCGCAACTCGCTGTAACACATGGCGCCGATGCTCGTGCTTCGCTAACTGCGCTGGCGTATCTAGCTTGCAAGTTAGTGGATAGAACACTTTCAAAGCTCTGTGCGCCAGCTCTCCCTGACCAATAACATAACTTCAGAGGTATTCTCGAGAATAGGAAAGAGACAATGCCTACAATTTGAGTGGTGAAAGAATCAGTAGTCCCAAAGAGCTTGATGGTTTGCATGTAATCACCCATTGCGTGAAACTTGTAGATGTTTAGATTGAACTGTTTCACCCTTGGTCCACCATTAGATTCTGAAGAAGCATTGTTGGGTCCAGCACATTGGGTAAACCGTTGTTGACGAGCTGCCTTCTCTTTCGGTAACTCCGTAGTGTCAAAGTCACCGCAGGTAAACTTGCGAAATTTCTGCAACTGCCTCGAGAGCCTTTTGAATGTTGAGTCGAGGAAACCAAGGGTCGATTCTGAATGGATCCTTAGCTTGGCAAGTACATGCCATTGTGCGAACCTATATAAAAGAGACTGCACAATGATGTCATGACGAGCAGGAAATAACCCTTCGAACATGGGTATTGCACACTAAATAAAGGTATCAGCAATTACATAGGTAACAGTGATATAAAGGAATAACCTGCAAGATGTCTTCGAAGTCCCGAGCGGCTAGTCTTTTCATCTCGGACGTGTTATTTGCAAAGGTTCAGATTACCCCGCTACCAAATGTTGGAACCTGATGAAATCTTTTGGTGTTATACGTATAGTAAAGCCGCTTTGGTACAAACACCACCTACCTGGAGTCCAAGGTCGCAACCAGCTGAAGTCCCTCCGGTAGTGCATAAAGGATCCTTATGAGATGAGTAAACAGTGCCTTCCAGGTTCCCAGCTCGCACTCGTGCATAAAGTCTATGACGAGCATGCAAAATGGGTCAAGGCCCAGTCCTCCCAGTTTCTCGACGAATTTATTCTATGGGTTACTTGTATGAGCTGGTATGACAGAACGAGGGATGAACGTCACTCACTACCACAGGTACCCACGAGCCCTCTCTGAGTGTCTCTTCAACCTTTTTACCATCCACAGTGTTTCCCCACTGATAGATATACTCCCATGCCTTGACAATGTTCGCCTCGATGTAGACTCGAACTTTACTTATATGGCTCCTCATATCCCTGATGAGGACTAGAGAAGAAAACATACTTTTCGGTATGAGGCAACGAGGGCAGGGGCACGAGCCCATGTCTTTTATAGTGGCAATCAACACCCTGAGATTTGTTGAGTAATGTGCTGTATATACAAAGACAGAACATACTTTTCAGGATAGTCGGGGGAGTATGTGAATATGCGAGGAAAAATCCTGCGAGACACTCCATTGGCACACTTTAACACAATACCATGGCGGTATGTGTGAAGAAAGTCTGTATCTAATAAGATATCCCAGCATGCATGGAATAACTCACATCGACAGTGGGTGTGAAGGGCAGCCATGCCAGATTTCGATATTCGAGGCAAACCACTCAGAACATCTTTGATCCTATCAGGCAACTGATGCAAACAAATATCAGAGCGACTTTGAAGCTGTGATAGTGGGAACACTTACTGATGGCAAAAAACCCACCAAGTGACATGCACCAGACTTCGGTGTGGAACGTGCGTACTTGGTCAAATTTCCAAAGTACATGTAGAGGGGCCAGGCCTTCGCTGTTCCAAAATTTGCCAGATGTGTGGCATCCGAAAAGAAAACATGAGACCGGCGATTACTCATTCCAGTGAACACCCGGGCTCCTTGGGGAGTTTCTGTAACTCTTCCTGGGCATTCAGCCAGGAGTCAGAGGTGTACAACTCATCATAAACTCGTTCTTGATGAGCGTCCAATGGATCCTTCCATAAGCGCTTGAAAGGTGAAAGATGAAATGCACCTGCTTGCATGTCTGTGAAAGCTGACTGGATTACTTGGGTGAGAGGGCAAAAATGGAACCCCAGAACAGAAAAGGGTCTCGCCTTGTCCTCCCTCAATTTCATAGGAATGTTGATTGTGACATTGGCCTCGACCCAGTTGTCTGGAAAATCAACCTGAGTGTTCCTGCCTAAGTCGTGGTCCATTTCTCATAAGCTCTTTTCACTGAGAAGCTCTCCAGATGCTTCCTGTCAAAATCATCCACCAGCATCACTTCCTTGACCAGACAGGCGACTTCAACCTCGGACTTCTTATTACTACCAGAATTCATCCAAGACATGAGACAATAAATCGACATGTTCGGAAAAGGATAGGGGGGGTGGGAGAATGCTAGGTAAATCATTATCTTGCGCAACAGTTGGACATGTTGTCGAAAGTAGCGAAGACGGGACAAATTTGTCTGGCTCAAAAGATGGGCAACGAGGGTATAGTTGTGAAAGTCCAAAAGAATTGAAGTTGGTCTGCAGCATGTCTCGTAACATTAGTAGAACCCTCCGGATTCTAGATTGTGCATTTTGAGCTGGCAGGGTATCAATGTTATCCGAGTAATTGACATCCTCATCGGCAGGAGTAACATCCTCGAAAGGTCAAGGTATTCGTCCAAGAGGGTGTGAATGCTCTTCTGAAGAGTGCAAAATAGAACAAGTAAGTTATCAGTCAACTGCGGCAGGAGCCAAAAGACATACCTAAAACATCGGTCTGGGATGTGTTGTCAAAGCTGTCATCAGCTTTGAACTGCTGCGACTCCAAGGTTTGCTGAAGGTGCTCAAAACCCGTTGCGCCAGGAGGTGGTATGCCAGCTTGAGTCTTATGCTCGTTTAATGATGTGCACAGAACAATAGGCTTTGGGCAGTGACTCTTCATGTGCTGGACTGGGGACAGTTGCTAGAGATATGTGAAATGTATGCAATGATTGCCAGTGAGCCTCTATTTATGAGACTCCTTGTAGGGTTGAACGACTGCTCACCGACTCAGACTCGGAACGGGTTGGTAATCCTGGTTTTGAGATCTGTGCTACTAGGTGTGGCAGCCGCCACCCTGCCACAGGAGCTTGGGCTGCTTGTTTTGCCCTCTCTTGTCTTTTCTGGTGGGCAAGAACTGTGGAATTGTGGTGGAATCGGCATGTTGCATGATGCCTACTAAGGCTTCGAGCATCGGTGGTTGCCTTCTCCCAGGAGCAGCCTGGAGCATTGCAGGACACCATCATGATCAGATTAAAAATGCAGAATGAAAGAATGAAAAGCCATAGACTATTTCTCCACATTTGCCAGCGTCTCAAAGGCTGGAAAGTGGCCACTGGAGTAGTAGTCACTATATGTTCACATTGGAAAATTGGCAGTTTAGAGTTAAATTGAAAGTAGTCCAAGTCCCGGGGGATCCTGCCTTGGCCATTATCATATGACCTTACATGGTTTAGCGTCGTTCATGTAGAATTGAATTGCTTCATGTAATAATACACATATGTCCGAATCATGAATCATGATGTAGTCAACATGCTACAGACTGCAAAAATAACCAGCTGCAGCTGATAAAGTTCATGTATAGAACAAACTATACATATTTCAACATTTAAAAAATAGCTTGGGAATAGGCATGATACTGTCATTGGCATGTGACTGCTTCATGCACCATGATTAGTTTTGCAAAACAGATGATTATGATATCATTGCCTCACCTCAGGCAACCGGCGTAAGCAGATTATTCTGCATCTCTTCAGATATGTTATCCAAGCATTGGACCAAGCGATCTTCGACTTCTCCAGAGTCCACGTCATCCTCAGGGATCAATCCCCAGTCAGCACTGACCTCCTCCAGTTGAGCAAGTTGCAAGTTTGCTACACGGTGCGCTGCGAAATCATAAGAGTATGCAGCAATTGTGAAGTCTGCATCATCCTCCAGCTGTTGCTTGGAACATTTCACCAACAAGCCTTCGAAAAAGGAAGCCTCTGTCAGGCTCATAAGGTACTGTTCTGCATTGTCCCTAAGAAGTGTCTGAAGAAGAATGGCATGTTTCTCAGTTGACTCAAGCTCCCAGGCTGTTGCGAGAGCGCGCAACCTCTTGGATTCACCATCAGCTCGTTTGGCAATGACAGCTGACTCAACAGTGGTGTCTGTCATATCCTTCATGCCTCTCTTGAATATCTCTTTTCCCTGTTATAATGCTTCTCAATATGGAATAATATGCAGCATAAATGAGGCTAGCATACCTGCTGAACATCTACTTGACTCAGATCAACGTCATTGCCTTTTGAGATATTTTTCATCATGAAACGGTGCTCTAGTGTGGTAGGAACATCCGCCCCAAGCTGATAGGGATTGAATCTTGAGGTGGCACATTTTGCATACCGCGACATATAGGATGTTACTGGAGGAAGGCTCGGGGACGCATTCACAGAAATCGAGGTACGGGAGTGGGGATGGTTGTCTGAAAGGGATGGTTGGTTGGGGTTGATGGAATCCATTATTCTACTGCAATCATTGCACGAGCGCTTGCCAACAAGAGCGTCGTTTTGCGTGGGTTGACTATGATTAATGGGAACATAGTCGGGCCTGGTAGAGCACGAGGAGGGATTAGGCCTGACGGCAAGTGGAGAGAGCATGGCGGGATGGTTGGAGCCCAAGGACCTTTGGTATCAATGATTTCGTCAGCGATATCAGGTAATATGGGTGAAGCAGGGGAGTTTTAACAACTGGCTTTCTCATCTTCGATTATTACTCCTGCACTGCCCATGAAGTTGGCAGAAAAAAAGTTACATGTTAAGGCATCAGCAAATTATCCAAGATTGGTATCACTGGGTACTACCATATCTTCGTCTTTTGGACGCCAGGATCGCTGAGCTGACGATAAGCCTTGAAGCTGCCCAAACAGACTACTGTTATTAGCCTGAGATGGTTAGCTATTTTGTGATAGGCTTGGCAAGTACTACTGGCGGCAGGCATTCAAATATTCAAGTTTTGCAGGAACTAAGTTTATGCACCTACGTCTAGTGGTATGATTCCGCAGCAAGAATGTGACTCTGAGCCACCTTTCCAGGAGACTCCGAAGTGTGCATTTGCAGTTCAAAACTTGAAATTAACAGCGAGTGTGACTCACCTTCAAGTTAGGTCTGAGATCTGCTACTAGTAGGATCTGTTAGTGTTTGAGACAGACGGTCAAGCCATTCTTCGGAGTTTGAAATACAAAAGGAGCTTGTTTGAGAACTTAGAAGGCATATCCGATATAATATTGGCATACCTGCAATAACTCAAAGCTCAGGTGTTCAAAGAAAGTTACGAAAAGCAAAGAGATCACGTCCTAAGCATCTTGAATCTGTTTGTGGATCAAAATTCAAGTGATCAACGGGCAACCCCCCAAAAAAACAAACAAACAAAGAAAAAAAGAACAAAAGTCCGAAACGGCAATAGCACACTGCAGAAGTTTCCTTAGACTGAAATGGGAAGGTGCCACATTGTTCCTTGAAGGCAGTCCATGGAACTTCTACCGCTGTTAGATTGGGCTAAAGTTATCCCCTTAAACGAGTGGCAGTCCCAGCATGAAACAGCATGATTGAAGCTATCTTATAGAGAATACCCATGTACATTCAAGATAGCTTATACAGGAAGAAAATTTGGTACACTGACGCTAACAAGCAATTGAAAGTGGGTATTCAAAGCAGGGAGAATGAGTGCATTAATATAGATTGTGATGTTATGAAGTGCATGTATTGAGATGGCAGCCGCAATAGTGATCCCAGATGATCGCCAGCTGAGTACTGCTTCGAGTCCAGTGTGGTCACCTATGATAGCAGCAGAGTGAGTAATTTTCACAGGGCAAGTGTCGATCAAAAAAGTGATGCACCATGACACTACTCGGGGGGTTGGCTATTTTCCTTATCTTCATTATCAACTTATGCCTTTGTTTTACCTTTAGCCTTCCTCCTCGCCTTCGCACGTTCCTTCATTGTGTGAGCTTTACAAACACAACTGTGAAATGTAAGCGCAGCACCCTCCGACATGCCAACCTTCTCTGCGTAAAATTTACCACTAAAATATGATGCAGTCGGCAGATACAATATTCCGCACTCCTTCAGTGTTGCCACATACTGCGGAAATTCCATAGCAGGATAGCGGGAATGGATACTAGCAAGAACCTCGTCAATGTCTTGTGGAGGTTCACTATCCGATTCTTCATCACTCTCCATGTAGAGTGCAAACATCCTTTTGAGTGGTTGAGGAGCTATGAGGTCATCACTTCGCTGTTCAGAAAGTGTACTTTTAGAGGTCCACATGTCTGAGTCGTTGATAGCAGATGAAATGTGAATGTGGTTATGAATGATGGGCAATATAAGTTCGGTGGGCACATGCTCGAGGGATGTTCTTTCCTTACATGTCTTGCGAATGTCGTCGAAATGGGGTGTACTGGGTGGAGTAGTGCAGGTGTTGTCTGGATCTCGAGTGTCGTACTAAAGATCCATCAGCATCATGTCGCTAGTATGTTTGTAGGCATTAGTAAATAGGTACTACATACCAGGTGCTTAGCCCACTCCTGGAGGTCTTGGGTACATAGTGGATAGTGTGGAGCATTTGGCCGTGATACATCCACCCAACAGAATGCGTTCTCTGAGCCTTCAATTTGATGCTCGGAGCAGCGCAACTTCTTCTTGACATTTTCAAGTTCCTTCGTATATAGCGGAAGTGGCGGTTTGGACACAACAGTCAAGTTCTGCTCGCCCACAGAGCTCATACTTGCCTGTCGTTTGAAAGACTTCTCTTTTTGCACAGGCATCTGCCGCAGCAAGTTAGTACTGTCATGGCCATGTCTAACAGATGAAAAAAGTACTCGTGATATTGACAATTTCAATCACAACTTTCTTCTTATTCTGTCCAAAGGTTTGCTCAGCCCGTACAGCTTTGAAAGTGCTGCCGATATCTTGTGAAGTCAAAAGGCGATGTGGCGGGTCTGCACGACGGGCAGTAGACAAACACCAACCCAAGTTCTCAGAGGTGTTTGGAAGATCCATTGCGGCCCTCATGGAGTCTAACATATCCAGGGGAAGGTCTGACTCGGCGTAAAAATGATCCACATAGGTTGTAGTTTTGTCCTTGTCTATAGTATTCAAAGGGATCCGAAACTTGACTATCAATCCAATGTCAGTATCTCAAACATGTCACCAGAGAACAAGTTCTAGAATTACCCTTTTCGAGCCCTTCATTGTGTGTGGGAACTTGTCCTTGATCATCGACATCGGGCAGCTCTTCACGGGCGCCAAGGAGATATGCCGCAGTTTGAAGGCGAGTGTGCTGGTGAGTTGATGGCATAGACTCAATGATATTGTTGATATCCCGCGAGAGAACCTCCTGATTGTGATGAATATGGGAGAGTGTGTCAGACATCATGCACCAACGTCGGGCCGCTAGATAGACATACTTTGCTCACTCGACCTTTATACTATTCCAGTTGAATTGGTCATGTTATAGCTCCTTTCAATGCCACGGATTTGCGAACTCGCTGAGGTCTGACCATCATTGCCTGAAAAGACTTAGTCTGGTTATGGCACAATCAATACCATCATAAGAATACGCTCAATTTCCACTTTTAGACATACTGGAAGAACCGCGTTACTTCAGGGTACATGAGGCAGGGCTGTGCGAAATGCCAACTTGGAGTCAGTCACACATTGCAAATTAAATTTGGTGGCATTACAAAAAAACGGACATATCATCATGGCTCTGCCGTCGTCGTGGCCGCAGTCACTCAGAAACATAGGGAGTCTTGTAGTTGAGAATAAGGGGTATTGTATTGGTGCTGTAGAACTGTTTGCGAGGGAATGGGTATTGCGGGAGGTGTGCGCGTTGTCTGTGGGACAATGAGCATGGCGTAATCAGGGTGAGTGTCACGCACGCTACCAGGACCACTATAGCTGTATGATATGGATGATGGGAGTGCGTAAGAGTGTTCATGTGGCTTATGGAAACAGAAGTGTCGCTTGATGCTTCTGAATCGTGGGACTTAATCTGATACCGGAACCATCAATGCTGGACCAAACTGGAAAAAGTTTATAAGCTCACCCTGGGGAATCATTCCACAATTCTGGAAATGGCGATCAGGTGATAAGGGTATGTCAGACATTGCATCATTTCTTGGAAGTTTCTAGCGGTGCAAAGCTGATTCAGATGTTAACCTAGTACCAACATATCAATACTACTGGACACAGGCTGGAATAATGAATATTCACCCTGAGGTGTTGATTAACAGTTCCAGAAACTGGCGCTCAGATGATGAGGGCGTGCCAGTGGCGGACAGACGGCGGAACTGCACCAAAACTTGCCAATCTCATTGCATGCACCTGCGCCATCAGAACTACTGTAACCACCACAGAGAATACTTGCAGTTCCATTTTTAAAACACTGTCGGAATCCGTGAGTTTATTTTATGTGAACTTGCTGCAGAGGCTATCAGTACCATATCAATGCAAGTGAGATCTCAAGTCGACTGACTCGGATGAGGCCGGGAAGTTGTGTTAGTGCCATACAACGGGTTGAAACACAGCCACGGCGCCCAAGACTGAAGAAAAATCCTTAATGAAGTGCCAAAAACATTGCGAAACCGTATGCGGGACACCACACGTGACGTGTCTAGTACAACAGTGGAGTATGCTTCATGGCGGCAGACATGATCTGAACTGCCTTTACTTCCTCATCTTCAAGTTGTCATAAAAAATATCAGACAGGACAATGGCTTGGAAAGAGGAAGAAACCAGCGCACTCATTCCAATGTAACTTCGTGCCAGAAGCAAGGCAATCTCCGGCTCTCATGCTGCCAGTTTCTCGAATAAGTTAGCTGCTGGTTGACAGCAACCGCTTTCACCAAAGTACTTCATTATACCCGCGGTCAAGTGGTTAGAAACCACAGTAGCAACTTGTATCTCGGGATCTGACCCAACCTGCCATCCTACATTGTGATCAGCTTCTCAAGCATGCAAGGCCAGAAGGTGAAGCGCTCACCCTTCATAAACAAGGCCTCCGCTGCCTGTAACAATCGGAGTTCACCCTCACTTGTAGTGATGAGATCGAGCTTGTGGTAAGCTTCCAACCAGTAAGTCGGGTCGTCAGAGTAGAGGATAGCCCGACGTAGTGCAGAGAGGTATGTTTCTTGTCATATTTCTAGAGTTGCTTCGTGTCTAAGAGCACAAAAACATAAGCAGCAACTCAATACGTGCCGGCCATAAGAGAATACACACCACTCCCCACGAAGATCTACCACATAAGCAATGACACCTCCTGGGATCTTCACATCTACACATATATCGACGTGAGAGAATGTGTTGAAGCAGCTTTAACAAGATATTCAGCATATATGGAGTACAAAGAATGTCGAGCCAGTTTGGTTGCCTTGTCTTTCCTGGATATCATTACTTCCTCGGTCCATGCCCTACCACCGTGCATGACCATGCAACTACGGGTCTGCTGTTTGCTTAAATCTTTTCAGAATGACTCAAGAAGTTTGCATTCACCTTGTGAAATCAGTGTAAGTGGTTTTACCTTCTCGAGGTGCGAGCGATGACTAATGAAATTTTAGTTATCAAGTTTGGCCGAAATCAAAGTTCGCTGCCCTTGGCGCATTCATATTTCTTCAGTCAGTTCATACATTTCAGCAAGCCAAGCGGTGCTAAATTCTGTGCAGATTCATTTCTTCCGCGATTGTTGATGTTACGGTGCCCAGAGATTATGGCGGGTCATCTGCCGGGGCCTAATGGTAATAGCAGAGGTCATGCAGAACCTCGCCAACAACATACTCTTTGCCAAGGAGGCACATATGCTTTGCTTGAATGATTTCTCAGGCGTGAACATCGCGAGCATCACGCATTATCTGTGTCTTCTTTCGAGATCATGTTAACATCTTGACCATTTTACAGTGTCCTTGTCTCAAGGGCAAGCTGCTTGTGCTGGGTATGAGAAGCGGTTCCATTGTCACATCTACCTTCACCCCGAAGTCCAGTATTCCAGCCCACCCCATCTAGTATTGCCTGCATTATATCAACGATTTGACTATCTACTTTGTCTTTCCATGCAATCTACACCCAGCTGCCTCTTAACTCGTAAATTGAACAAACGAACCTAAGCTAATTCCTGAAGCCTCTTATAGGGCGCAGAATGAGTGCAGTGTAAGAAACGAGTTCGCACTTATATTTTAGACATACAGAAACTATATCATAGACACAAAAGATCCTTACTCGAAATGAAAATCATTCAACAGATTCCATTCTCCATGCAGCGAGCTCAGCTGTTATGAAAACCTTGACCGGGTATATAAAATATTGTTATTGTTCAAAACTCAACTGCATTTTTGTTTCCTATGAATTGTGAGCCTCTCATGTGTAGCTGAAACTTGACGGAAAGACCTTACTTGTTGGATTGGTTGATAGACTTGGCCTTGCATTTCACAGCTGGCGTGACCGGCAGAAGTGCATCATTCTCTTTAGCCTCCCTAGTTGTCACACAGACGCGAGCGTTCAATGATCCGATGGCGTTAAGTACCCGCGCACAATTTGATGGGACATGTTGACGTGCTGTACGACGTGGAGCCTCGTCTGACTGCCCCTCATCAGTCAGTCCAGTTGTAGGTCTGCCCACTGCATTGTTGTTCATTTGTTCATTGGCCTGGTGACCTGCTAGACAATCAGGCTTCCGAGTCCCACCTCACATAACATAACTGCGTTGGTGTACTCACATTGGACATTTGCAGGTGGCACAGGCAGTAAAGTCACTACTGGTGAGGAGCGAATGTCAGGAGTTGGAATGTTTGAGGCCAAAGGCGAAGGTGCATTGTGAGGTGCGACAACTGATAAGACTGGCTCTACTGGCAGGGATGTTTGGTCACCATATGGATAGCTTGCGTTGAAAAAGAAATTTTCAATTGGATAATCTGGGTTTTGCTCAGCTGCAAAGTTGCCAAAGTCAAAATGAGGAGAAGCGTAATGAAAGGAGTTATGTTGAGGCTGGTGGAAGCTGGTATCGAGGCTGGTATCAACGAGGTTGGGGTGGAATGAGTTCTCGAAGACAGTGAGTCGATTATCGAAGCCTTCCATGTCCGTGGTCCAGAGGTTGAAGTTTTCAAATGAAGATAAGGTAGTAGCCTCATCAGATAGACTTGGAGATGTCCTGCTCATTGCCTGAACATCGGTATCCAGGCCAATGTCTTTCAGCAGTTCTGTCTGGTTGTCCTGACGGATGGGGATGAAGGTAATGCATTAAGAAGGCAATGTGTCAGTAAACAGTGCGAAATGCATTATATTACATAATGCATCACTCACCTCCTGGGGCCCAATATGATAGAGGTCGTTCAACCACTCCATCCTAAAATCACCAACCAGATTCCTCTCTCCCTTGTCATTTTGGTCTTTGTCCTCTTTATCCTGCGTCACCTGGTCTTGGTCCTCTCTATCAGTCTCCTCAGAAGGCTCACTATCAATGGGTGTCTTGGCTGACATATCCGAGTCGGCACTCTTGCCGAGCGCCAGCATATTTTCATCGTGTGCTATAAATAATTATGTGAGTAATATTCTGTTGTCCGACTCATGACACAAACACTGACCAATGGCTTGCTTCGAGAAATCTGCCAGCACCAACACCTGCCACGCTCACCAGCACCCACACCACTCTTCTCACACTCACACTCACGCACAATCATGCCTCATTCAGGGCAATGCTCGTTCAGTTCATCACCCCCATTCTCGTTTGACTCGTCACTTCTGTCCTTTCGACACTCGTGTTCCATCTCAGCACCACCCACCTGCCACGCTCACCAGCACCCACCCCACTCTTCTCATACTCACACTCATGCACAATCATGCCTCGTTCAGGGCAACACTCGTTCAGTTCATCACCCCCATTCTCATTTGACTCGTCACTTCTGTCCTTTCGATACTTGTGTTCCATCTCAGCACCACCCACCTGCCACGCTCACCAGCACTTACCCCACTCTTCTCACACTCACACTCACACACAATCATGCCTCGTTCAGGGCAACACTCGTTCAGTTCATCACCCCCATTCTCGTTTGACTCGTCACTTCTGTCCTTTCGACACTCGTGTTCCGTCTCAGCACTACCCACCTGCCACACTCACCAGCACCCACCCCACTCTTCTCACACTCACACTCATGCACAATCATGCCGCGTTCAGGGCTACCCTGCATTCACAACCTACACTAGCACCTACGGAAACTCGAGCTCGGCACCTCTCACATCGCACATCAAATGCATGGCTTGCCCAACATGCTGAAAGGCTATCTGTGCGCACATCTTCGTTGCTGCTATGGCTGGGACTTCTATACAACTTTTAGTACAAGTGTTCTGTTCGCCTTTGGACGGTTGCACAATAATTTAAATTAACAGATGTTTATACACTACATGATTAGCAGTTGTCTCTTCATGTACTTCTTGGAAATGTGCTTAAATGTCTCTACGTCCTCGCAAGTGAAGTGTATAGCTGTCCGTGCGTGAATCTGTGTGCAACTTCGTAGCAGTACGGCAACATTGAATGAGCTGAAGACCCGCATATTCAATTCCCTCAAAAACTTCCTTATCCTAGTGAGAACGAACAAAAACAGATCTAGGATATATGGCCAACAACACATGGGCTCGAGTGACTCATCAATCGCACGACAGCTACTAAGTACTAATGAATGACGGTTCTTATTGCAGGGATATGTCCAGGAGATCTTTCAATCGCATTCCTTAATGCTCTCTCTCCAACCTCGAGTGACTCAACCTCAAAAAAAAACAGCATCCAGGATTCCTTCCACCACGGGCACATAATCTCTGGAAAGAGCAATTGTGAATGCTGAGATGTTAAGATAATCTGTAACTTACTCACCGCTGAAAACACCAATGTAACGCCCACTTGTGATGCAGGTGAAGGGCGGGGTGGAATTGGTGTTTGCTGGTATGTTGTATAGTATGCCGCGGTAGAAAAAGACATTGCAATCATCCGCTATAGCACCAGCAACTCTTGCATAGCTTTGCTTGCCCTCATAGAAAACAATCTCATTGTGGCCCTCAGCATGCGCATATGATGGCGCCAATGATACGTACACTCTGTTCTTGTTGCACAACATTAGTAGTGTTAACATATCACCAAGAAAACATGGCTTAGATAGTATGCCTGAATCAGAGTGAGACTCGTACAGAAATAAAAGATAGTACATACTAAAGATATCTTCCGACAGCTCATTCAGACCCCCGTCCAAATCATGACAGAATGCCCAGTAAGATTCGGCAGTTGTTGTAGATGAAGTCAGAGCTGGGGGAACACAGGACCTGATCCCTAGTCATCATGCAAAATGAGACCGCATATGATTCAATCAAGAGATAGAGGAGAGCACTCACGACTGACACAGAAATCATTATCTTCCTCACGTTGACAGACAACAGCCATATGGTAAGATTCAGAAGATGTTGCCAGTGTATGCGAGACTCGAGTCCGGAGCTGGGGGAAGACATGACTCGGAGCTGATCCCTACATCAATGAGACTACAAATGATTGGATTAAGAGATGACTCACGAATGTCATGGACGTCATCTGCTGCACTGGGTGTAGCTGGAGGACACGGCAAAGATCAAACCATGTAAACAGATGTTGGTGATGGAATGATGGCAATGTGAAGCTAGAGGACGAAAGAAAATGGCTTAGCCTTAAATACATGTAGACTATGGAGCTTACAAGTAGTGTAATGCATTACACCTCATATTCACAAGAGACTCGTAATGCATTAGCAGCAAGAATTACATGAGTCACGGTATCCATACCTTGTAGTGCAGCAGGTGTAATGCATTATGGGCTTGTGAGCTTACATAATCTTATTTGCTGTTTCATACCTTGAACTCACCTGCAATGCCTGCACTATGAGTGCCAGTGAGGGCAGTACAAACTCAAGTAATTATCAAGCTGGCTTACTCCCTGCACCTTCATTGAAGACTTTTAACCAGCGAAAACAAGTGAGGCTCAATGTATTCACACCTCCCAACTCAGGTGGCCCAAGTGTGCACACTGCATACTTGTTCGTTTCACGAAGTCAAGGCTTTACTGCGCGAAGTTCGCAGGTTGTCAGTTTGCCGGCCTCACCTGAACAACCGGTCAGTATGAGAGTGGAGGAAGGGGCTGCATTAGACTACAATGGAAACTACTCTCTGGACGGGCAGGAACCTGACTGTGAGATCAAACCTGAGGTTACCAACAGCAATAGGCGGAAGCGCAACATAGGAGTAAGTATTTTCCAATGACTTAGTTTGCAGAACTACTACATGTAATTTGAACATTGACGCCTCATGTATTCAGGATCACCCACTCTTGATGTGGATCAAGGACTGCGACCTTTTTTTGCAGGAACTACTATGATATGATGGCTGTGGGGACTACATACACGACACTATCTGCAGCAGCTGTTACTCTGGCACTCCGCGATTTTGGTGTAAAGACTGCTTTGGCACCGAGCTGTGTTGTCATGATTGCATCGTTGCAACTCATACTAAAAATCCAATGCATCGGATCCAAGTGAGAGGGGATCAAATGTATATGGGTCGCATTTACTTATGAATGTTTCTTTATAGGAGTGGAGAGGTTCTTACTTCATGACTGTCTCACTCAAGAAGCTAGGGCTGCATGTGCAGCTTGGACATCCAGGAGGTGCTAAATGTCTGTTGCCTAAGAGGGCATTTAACGATGACTTCACTCTCATTGATACCAATGGGATCCACAAGATCAGCCTGGATTTCTGTGGTTGTGAGACCGCTCAGATGCATATGAAGCAGCTGCTTCGTACCACCTGGTTCCCAGTGACAACTACTGATCCTCGTACCACTGCTACTTTCCGAATCCTGGAACAATATCACATCTTATCATTTGAATCTAAATGTTCAAGCTATGAGTTTTATCACACTATTGCACGACTCTCAGATAATACAGGACTTTACCCACGAAAGGTGTGTTTAACCTCTTGAAACTTGTTCAATAATCCATCTCACGCATAGTATTAGGATTGTCATGAAGTGTTTATGCGGATGGTGCGCGAATGGTGACACCTGAAGATGTTGAAGCGGGCTGGCTGGGGATATGATTTGGCCGGTGTAGAGAGTACTGGAAGGGGCGAATGCACTGTGCTATGCCCAGCTTGTCCACAACCAGGTAAAAACCTACCTGATAACTGGCATGATGCACCAAAAGGAAAACAGTACGAGTCATTAGATTCATGTCTTTACTCGCTCGGCTGACTAGTGAATAGTTGGATGTATGCTCTCTTCGTGGCAATTGATGCCAACTTCCGCCTTAAAAGGTGCATAGTGTCGAAGGATAGCGTGGACCCTAGCCTCGGTCGCGGCTGGGCTTATTTCATCGAAGAGATGGCCTACAAAATGTATCTACAAACCTGCAGCAGTAACACACAGCAGGTGAGCTTTTGTTGTATTTGCATATGCAATTGCCTCTGACCACCTATATACGCAGAAAAGCATATGTTCATCCCATAACGCTGTGAACATGGCGGACTCAAAAGTGTCGCATGGTCTAGCCGCCACATGAGTTGGGACTATTGATTGTGCATGGCACAACATGAAGCTGCTGAACGGTGTTGGTGATTTACAAAAAGGCGAAAGGTATGTACAAGACTAGCTGGCAGGTGATCATTGCACATATTACAGTGACCTATCTCCGTATAATACGAGGGAACGGACGTGCATAATATCCCGTATGATACGGGCCAGCGGACCATGGGCCCATGGTAGAAATATCCTCGACTATGACGGATGGGCCGGGAGTCAAATTATTCCCGATGGAGGCGGGTGGGCCCATGCAGGGAATATGTAGAGTAGATGAGTGGGCCGATGTAAATGAATATTCAGTAGACGGGTGGGCCGAGGTAGTTGGATATTATGCAGATGGGTGTATCAAGGTAGATGTGTATCAGATAGATGGGTAGGTACTTGTTGTCACATTCACGGGTGGGCCGAGGGTATTATAAAATATTGTATTAGACGGGTGGGCCGAGAGTGTTTTATATAATATTTCATTAGACGGGTGGGCTGAGGGTGTTGTACAGGAGATTGAATTAGATGGGTGGGCCGACACTATATCAACTCTATGACTTTGCTGATGAAATTGCATACACCCCTGAAATCCCTATTTCATTAGACGGGTGGGCCGAGGGTGTTGTACAGGAGATTGAATTAGACGGGTGGGCCGGGGGTGGTATAACATATAGACGGGTGGGCCCATGTGTATCATAATTGAGCCGACACTATATCAACTCTATGACTTTGCTGATGAAATTGCATACACCCCTGAAATCCCCCTACGTCAGCCCACCCGTCTATGTAATATATCCCACGTGAGCCGAGGTAGTTGTACATCAACCAAATCAGAGGAGGTAATAAATACAAGTTACTGAGTTTCCGGAGCAGCAGGTGATCTCTTGACATGGCCTTTGATGGTGCTTGGGTTGTGTTGTAGAATGTGGAATCCGGGGTGCGAGGCTTGTGTTGCCTTATGAGACACCCACTTCCGACCACCAAAATTTGAGTGAAGCATACCAAGCTCCGAGTGCCGAGTGCTGAGTTCCGAGTTCCGAGTTCCGGGACCCGGGACCCGGGACTTGACACATAATTCAGTCAATACTGTCCATGTTAAATGGCCAACCAAAGTTGGGATTTTGCTGAAGAGAGTGGCAGGTGCTCTCTTGACATGGTCTTTAACAGCCCTTAAGTTGTCTTGCAAAATGTGGAATCCGGGGTGCGAGGCTTGTGTTGCCCTACGAGAGACCCACTTCTGACCACCGAAATTTGAGTGAAGCATACCGAGTTCCAAGTTCCGGGACCCGGGACCCGGGACTTTATGGCTGAGAAACTCATCAGGAGTGGTGCCAAAATGTTGGCTAGGTTGTCTTGCAGAATGTGGAATCCCGGGTGCGAGGCTTGTGTTGCCCTATGAGATGCCAATTTCCGACCACCGGAACTTGAGTGAAGCTTACCGAGTTCTGAGTTCCGGGACCCAGGACTCGACAAATGTATATCTGATATACAGCACACATCCAATCATGTAGTACTTCATTGAGCAATGGATGATAATACATCTTTGACAGCCAACATTATACAAGGCTCCCTTATCTGATCCTCACTATCTCCACCCCCTTTAACACCAAAGTCTGGACATCCAGCATTCAGCGTCTGATTTCCCAAGATCAAATTCCAGCATGAACGTTTCTTCCCCTTCCACTTCTGATGGCATCAACATCTGGCGCACTTGGGCCCTGACTGTCACTTATGAAGCAGGTGAATATACCGAACAGAAATTCAAGGCAGAGAAGACTGGAGGAGACCCAGTCATACCTTCTCCCAACCTAGACACTGATCTTGTGATGACATGCGATCGCTTGGCTGATGTACTCATAAAGGCATATAAAAATCCAAGTGGGTCTTCCTGCAGATTGGGAAAATTTGTTTTATCATTCAAATTCCTTCATGACAGTTCAGATGCAGATGGATATTGCAAGATATAGCAAATTGATCACCGCAAAAGACATGGGGCATAATGAACAGAGAGAGGCAAAGTTGCTTGAGAGGTGTCCTCCTGGCCATGAAGGCAAAAAGTTGGTCGACAAACCTGCCACAATTCTCGATGCATCCGGCGCCATCATCGCATGGTACCTCCCGGACGCCCTGAGCGACACAACCCAGGTGTGTAATATACATTGTTGCTCAATGGATATTGAATATCAAATGGAACCTACAGAAGGAAATGAGGGAGGCCACCAATTTGCTCGCTCCAAGCCTCGAAAAAAGCGTAAAGGCTGATGGCAATTGGTGAACTCATCAAAAGTGGTTCAAACAGGACTCGGAAAATGTTGGCTCAGCTCCTGGATGCATCAATATATCTCCGGCTTGGTTTCAACAGGGACACGAGGTAAGATCTGATGAGATCGTGATTTCGGCAGTCAAACTCACCAATCCGAAAGAATGTGTCCGATCCGGAGGTATCTGCATCATTGAAGGGACCTTCCTCCGAGAATATCCTGAAAGGCATTGCAAGGCCAGCAGCCATCGCATCTGCGGCACTGAGGGTCATGCATCCTGAGCAGTACTTTGCAGGGTTGCAAGCCTTTTCAAAGCTCGGACATAAAGCAGTAAGCAAGGAACTGCCACAGATGCCAGAGACCCTGGAGTTCTGGGCATCCGTGTTTAACACCCTGTCCATCATTTCCAATCGGGAAACCCCCAATCATCGAGACCATTTGTCTGTTGCTGAATGCTTCGACGTTCTCACCACCGTGGGGAACTATTCTAATGGTCGGATGACAATGTCGAGCCTTCAGCTGGAGTTCAAGTATAATTCCGGCTGTATGATTGCGTTTTCCGGAAGGATTGTGAGACATGCAGTTAATGATGTGGAAGGGGATCGGATTGCTTGGGCATGGTATATGAGGGATTCTGTCCACATTTATGCCGGGGTTCCATCATGTGGATGGGCTAGTGTGCATAGTCCATACAGTGTGTGAAAGATCAAAGAAAGAGAAAGCGTTGTTAGCCATATACATTCCAACAAATGAATGCCATGTACCAATTGGAGCATAAACATGTCAGGAGCTCAACGTTCTGTGAGCTGGTTATCCAGACCTCAATACTCGATTTTTGGGAGGCAAGCCTCGGTATTTAATAATTGGAACTCAGGACTTGACATATGGGAGTCCCGAGTGCCGGGGTATCGAGTCCCGAAACCCAGTACTCGGCACTCAATGTGAGACGATGTATAAACATGTTTGAATCAACATTTTGTATCTCCGTACACATTTTACAGAACCCCGACACCCGTAATTGTAGACAGCGGGGGTTCGGGGCTCGTGACTCGGAACTCAATACTTCGTTCTGAATACCGAGTCCTGAGCTCCGACGTTTGGGGTTGGGGTTCGTAACTCGGAGCTCGATACTGTCCTGAATATTGAGTCCCGGACGCCCGAGTCCCGAGCTCCGAAGTTCGGGGTTCGGGGTTCGTAACTCGGAGCTCGATACTTTGTCCTGAATAGATGTACGCTGACATGCTAGAGAAATTGAAGAGAGCCAATGGAGTGTAGTTCCATTCAGTCTTCATTGTATGCAGGTTGTAAAATATTATAGGCATTCAAGAATTTCGCGTCCCGACTCCCAAATACAAAGTATCGAGCTCCAAGTCCCAAGTACCGAGTCCTGAGCTCCGAAGTTTGGGGTTCGGAGCTCGTAACTCGGAGTTCAATACTTTGACCTGGATATTGAGTCCCGGACGCCTGAGTCCCGAGCTCCAAAGTTCGGGGTTCGGTGTTCGGGGTTCGTAACTTGGAGCTTGATACTTTGTCCTGAATATCGAGTCCCGGACACCCGAGTCCCGTGTCCCGAAGTCCGGAGTTCGGGGTTCGTAACTCGGAGCTTGATACTTTGTCCTGAATATCGAGTCCCGGACACCCGAGTCCCGAGTCCCGAAGTTCGGAGTTCGGAGTTCGGGGTTCGTAACTCGGACCTTGATACTTTGTCCTGAATATCGAGTCCCGGACACCCAAGTCCCAACTTTCGGGTTTCGGGGATTGGAGACCCAGAGCTTGGTATTCAGAACAAACTACCGAATCCCGAATCCCGAAATTCGGAACTCGGGACTCCGGTGTCCGGGACTCGATATTCAGGTCAAAGTATCGAGCTCCGAGTTACGAACTTCGGAACTCGGGACTCGGGTGTCCGGGACTCGATATTCAGGACAAAGTATCGAGCTCCGAGTTACGAGCGCCGAACCCCGAACCCCGAATTTCGGAGCTCGGGACTCGGTACTTGGGACTCAGAGCTCGATACTTTGTATTTGGGAGTTGGGACGCGAAATTCTTGAATGCCTATAATATTTTACAACCTGCATACAATGAAGACTGAATGGGACTACACTCCATTGGCTCTCTTCAATTTCTCTAGCATGTCAGTGTACATCTTCACCTCAGCCATCTTGTCTTGGATGCCCTCATCTTGCTCCTCCAGCAATGATTCCATGCGTGATTTCATCCACCTCAGTCCCGTCGGTGGTGCATTCAAAGGGTTTTTCAACTTCTCTGGAAGAACCAAAGTATCATCCTCAACACCATGCTACAACAGATAAGTAATCAATCAAGGTAATTGAGTCAACATCTTACCGCCCAACACTGGTGGTGAGAGATGCAGGAAGCCATTACAACATCCCAATGCCATGGTTCATACGGGATTCTCATGTTTCCCATCCACCATGGACATACATATTGGGAAACAATCCGAGATGCATGTCCCGGACATGCCTCATCAGCAAATGCACGGAGGTGGGATGAGAAGACGTCGTCCGGAACCGTGTTCCAGGTCAGCATGGGATACAACTTAAGGATATGAGCGACAGGGACCGGAACAACTGACACGATATTGTGTGCAGCGGAGTACTGCAGGACTGGTGTGACAAAAGTCTGCTCACATGCTTAGCATCGACCAACACAGTCATCAGGGCAGGGATAACATACATTCATCTCCCATTTCAGCCCGGCCTTAAAATATTCGACCTGGTCAGAAGATAGAACACTGTTGGCAGCTTCTGTCTGATATTGAGAGATGCATGCCCGGACGCGTGATGCAGCCATTGCCAATGTGCAGGAAATAGTTGCAAGGCTCAGCTTCAGGGGTTGGTAATGATTTTCAGGATTTGGAGTGCCAGAAGTGGATGCAGGAGTTGCAGACATGACTAATACAGGAGTATGACGCTGGCAATGCAAGTGAAAGATGGTGAAGATGTGAAGATCAGCATCACTGATGGATGGATAAGAAATTCAAACTCCGACATGGGCTGACCCGGACAATTCCCGGGACTCAAGTATGTGTGTGGAAACAGGGAATTCATGAGCAAACAACATTCATTCATCTCCAGCCTCTATCAACACATTCTGTACGTCTTGAAATGCTGCCTGCGCATCCTGTGCGAGCAATGAATACATTTGGGATTGCCTTCCGGAGTAGCATGCGTGACCCGGAAGGTGTTTATCCAATGATTCCTGCATTCGATCGCCCCATTGGGTTGCTTTCCACAAAAAAAAGTTGTGTGTCCAATCCATCTCCAATTTGACCAATATAAGTTCTTCCCTCC